>CM031918.1:16670859-16800034 GCA_018703695.1 Prunus fruticosa | reverse complement strand
TAAGAAACTACGGATGGGAGCCATCTTATTTCATACTATTTTAAATCCCTTTCTTTCTCAACAATGGAGGAATTTATACTAATCGCGTAGCTTTATCTATATGGTTGCGGCTGGTTAAGGAGGTAAGAATAAGCTGGTTTAACCCTGCATCCTGTAATGCATTGTTGTGTGTGAAGCTTAAACTTTTGGGGCTATATGGTTTTGGGGAGATGTGATGTAATGACAATTTACTTCGTTGTTTTGTTGGATAGGGATAGAAGGGTCTTTGATGATTTGAAAGGAGAGGGGTGTGGCGGAGAGGGTTCATAGATTAATTTGTCAGCAAGATGTAAAATAATTAACCTTTTCGTTGCTTGTTCATTTAAAATCCTATTAACATCAACTTCCAATTTGGATTGGTTGGATCAGACTAAGCAGGTTCATACATTGCATGCGTCACATCATCAGCATTTCAGACTGAAAATGGATTTTTCGAGATATCTTAAGCGCAGTGGAAAATTAACAGATTGATCTACACAAAGAGTCTTAAACATGGTTCTGTTGGATGCTGGAAGTGCCTCTTATCGTAAGTCGTCAAGTATCATCCATGTGTTATTACTGTTTTGTCTGTTGATCCACTGATTATTATTGTCATGTCACTGGTTTTTTATTGTTTTGAACACTCAATTGAGATAGACTGTTTTTTTCCGGGTAATTTATTTTCATTTATTGTCCTTTGCTTCATTTCTGTTGGATGCTTAATTAAATCTTTCCTGGACTTGAACAAGGATTAGGTTAGCTGTATAATTCGTGGTAAACGCCTTTTTCTAAGGTTCATTTAGACTCCTATTACGATTAATTTGTTGTTTCTAATTTGGACTGGTAGGAACAGACCAAATATGTTCACACATGGCATCGCTCAAGTCATCATCATTTCAGACAGAAAATCAGCCTTCAAGTGTCTCTGCTGAGTCAATGAACCTTTCTAGATATATCAAGTGCAATGGGCATTCATGAGTTACATAGAGATTTGTAAACATTTTGAAGATTGCAACACCTGCAAGTGAGTGGTGACGAAATCAGAGATGATCTTGAAGCCCTGATGCCCCTGTTGTTGCAAGTTGCACCTGAGAACGTGTTTTTTTTTTTTTTTTTGGGGTTAAAAACTGGCAACATGTTCGGAGCTGGCAATTCAATCCCTGATGAACTTGAGAAGCAAAGCTTCAGTAAGGAAATTGGTCGAGGTCGCAACAGGGATGATTGATGGTGAAATGGGTGCTATTTCTTATTGCAGCCTGTTCTCAAAGTTCTTGTTGGCAAATGCAAGAGATGGAGTATTTTGATTGGGAGGAGAGATAATGACATGTCTTCACAATTCTAGAACAGCCCATCTAAGTTCTTTTGTCAGGCTGCATCATTTAATCCCAGTAAAAATCCAGTTTCTGCCAAACAATCACTTATGGCAAGGCCAGCTCTGTAAATGGAATTTGTGATCCCTTACATTTTCTTTTTGAGGAATTTAACTTTGTCATCAAACAATATTCTAATGCATTATGGTAGCACTACACGCTTTTTTTGTAACCAATTACAATGAGGAATTTGGATTGAGTTTCTTGTATACATTGTTTGGATTAAAAATATCAGTTTCTTGTGTGAATAACATTACACTTTTATAGCTTGCCCTTTAGATTAATTTCTCGCTGTAACACTATTTTCTCTTCTGTAGGGTTTTAAAGTTTGATCTTTTTTTTTTTTTGGGGTAAATAAGTTTGTTGGGTGTGCATGAGGCATTTTTCTTCGAATAATTTTTTAATTGCAGTGGCGAAAAAAGGAAAATTGTATTTTTCAAAAACAAATCTTAAATCCAGTTTCCTCTTCTTGGTTGTCACTCGTGGAAAAACACTGCACAAAACTGCATACCATCACAAATCTTAAGGCTATAAGACAGACACAGTTGCTGACCTGATTTTGAAGGCATGCTTTCATATAATATAAAGCATGCACATGATTAACTTAGGCAGAACCTTACTTCTAATCAATGGCAACTTTCTTCAAGGAAGAAGAACAAATGAATATGACCACAAATCTAAATCTGAGGGCGGCAACAGACATGTACCATTCTTTTTTTCCAGAAACGACTTGACCTTCCCCAACCATTTGATAAGTTCTATATATTCTATCCTTGTTCGTCATATATTGATGCAAGAAACAGAAATGTCAATCATTCACAACCCTTAGTCAATAAACCCTTTTTGAATCGTTCTCTTCAAACTTCTGTCAATAATGCTAATCATGAACTTTTAGTTCCGTTGTGCATTTAAGAGTACACATATTTCATATATAATTCGAAAGTTTGTCGCTGAAATTTCTAAGAAACTAGATAAGCACACGTTACACACGTTATGACGCTTTTTAGTCATAAGCAAAATGTGTTTTTCTTGTACTGTATTCACTCAAAATCGTGTTTCATTTAGGGTCACTTGTGTGGTTGAATGCCATTTATTTTGTTAAAGAATATTATACATTAGGGATTTTTGTAGAACTGCGCATGAACTTATACCTCAGTTTCAATTTGTCACCTTAAAGAAAAATTTAAGAGAAATGTCACCTTAATTTTTCAAAATCCATGATTTGTCATTCTGACTTTAACATCATCCAATTTTCCATCCGTTTTTAAGGGTATTTTAGTCTTTTCATTTTCAAGGAAAAAAAAGAGAAAAAAAGAGACCTCTCTCTTACTTTCTCCCCCAACCCAACCCCACCCGCCCCCCCAAACACATTGCATAGGACCGCCTCACCCTTCCCCACTTTTCTTTTTTCTTTTTGGCCTACTTTTCCACTGTGTTTATGTTGAAGGATCTAAAGTTTGCTTGGTCACCATCTGTTACGTAGGCTACCGACTTGTTGGTTTGGGTGGGTTGAGGGAATTTGTGTGTGAAGGGCAGGTGTTCCTGTTGTGCGAAAATACTCCAAGACCTTTGTTGAGGCCTAAAAATGTCACGACAAGTCCAAAGACATTTAAAGCCCAACATAACATATAATGTTGGTCTTGCGTTAATCCAAATTGTATTTTGGGAATTAATTCAATAAATAAATAATATTGTCCATGTCATGCGAAACCAATAATACATTTTTTATATGTCAATCACCTGTCAAGTTCACATGAACCCAAGTCATGTGTTTACGGGGCTTGCATGAGGGATTGTGGTGTGGAAGGTTATGGAGATCCACAAGGCCCACGGAAGCTCTTGGATAATGGAGACTTTGGGCTAGCTACTTGGGAGCACCAAAGTCCAAGCCCATTACTTGAAGTTGTCCAATGTGGGTAAGCAAATGAGATATTCTTCAAGCACTCTCTATTACTCACTGGAAACAAGCCAATTCCGACACTTCTTTTTACCCATAAGAAATAGTCATTTTCCAATGCCTAACTTTACCTGTTGGAAATAAGAATGTCCCAATGCTCCCTTTTACCTATATGAAATAGTCATTTTCCAATGCCTAGCTTTACTTATTGAAAATAAGAATGTCTCAATGCTCCCTTTTATCTAGCTCTAACACTTCCTTTTACCTATTGGAAACCAAAGAGAGCCTTCACCTTCTATAAATTGGGAGGCATTACCCAAGCAAAACAAACCCCTCTTGGTTGCTGCAAGCCTCTCAACAACCATGAGAACTCACCTTTTTCCAGCTGCTGCAAGCATTCCAGCAGCCATCAACCTCCATCTGTTGGCTGCTGCAAGCATCCCAACAACCATCGACCAACATCTCTTGGTTGCTCAAGCACCCGGCAACCATCAGACCACTTTCCTTCCTCCCTTTGGTTGCTACAAGCGTTTCACGGCCATCTGATCGGTGCATATTTATATATCATTTTGTACCCTTCTAACTTATGATTTGATTATGTTTTTGAGTTAAACTTGCGTTTTTAATAAATTTTGTGTTTGTTTCAGAGTAGTAAGCTTGAGACTCATTAAATGCATTTTGGAGACAAGTAGCTCAAAACAGGTGTCTGTAGATCAGTCAACTTCACGAATTGGACTGTACTTGCTCAGGACGAACCAGATGTTGAGCCCTATATCATTGGAAATATGCAGAAGTCTAGTTTCTGAAGCATTTTACGGTTCATGATTCCGAGTCTCCTAGAGGAATTTATGCAAGTTTTGGCAGCTTAAGGTCCAATTCGGCAGCATCTGCGTTACTAGGCCAAAAATGACATTTGAATGTCTTTCAGATTTTTACTTAAGTTGGGCTGCATATTCTTGGAAAGATAATTCAAAGGGTTTGAAGATCCAGATTTTTTCAGATTTTTTAGGAGGGAAGATCAAGCCCAAAACAAGCCCACAAGCTGACTGCAATGCATTGTCAATTCCAGTCTATTTTCAATAGTCAACTTGCAAGGCCAAAAACGTATACTTATACTACTCATATGGGAATACATTCTTCATAAACGTTGTTCCAATGGGTGTCTATTATGACATATCCAAATTGGAGCCCCATTGGATACATATTGAAACCTCAGGCCTTCCTACACCAAGCCTGGTTCAGAAGAATCGTTTTTTCCAGCAAAGGTAAAGAAAACCCACATGGGTTGGTAGCAAAAGGCAGCCACAATTGAACACCTTTGAAATCCCATGTGAAGAAAGCTTGAGGTGCAGCAAAAAAAGTATGGGATGAATTTGATTCCAACCACACTAACATAGACAAGATGAAGTGAGAGTTATGGATTGTATTAAAAGAGGAATGATGGTGTTGGTTTTCATCATGATGTTTCTCCCTCTTAGCCCTATAAATAGAGAAGTCTTCAAGCTTCATAAAACATCCCCAAAAGGGGGAGCTCTCAAACACTTCTCTAGAGCTCCCCTCCCTTCTCTCTCTCAAATTCTCTTAGTTTCTCTTTCTAGTTTTCAATTGTTGTAATGAAATCTTTGTGCTGAAATTCTCCTTAAGTTTTTCTTAGTTCCACTGTACTTTTCATTGTTATGTAAATTCTTTTATTTAGTTTCAAGTTTGATTAGTTTCCAAGTTTCAATTATGGTTTTTGTTCTTATTCATTATGCTTATAAGTTAATATGCTAGTTTGAATGATTGATCACCATTTAGGCTTGCATGTTAGCTATCTTGGTTTGAATTAAGAGTAGACACCATGCTTTAATTCGAATTGAACTATGAATAGGAAGAGTATGTATGGACATTCGACAACAGGGATTAGATACATACTTGGTTGTTTAAAATGTTCTTTTATGCTTAATGGATTCCTAATGCTTAGTTTAGGTTAGACAACAGATGATCGAATTATGGAATTAAGAATACAAGGTTAGGACCAAACACCATGGCTTAATCATACTTTAGTTAGAATCAATCCGTTAATCTAATTGAACTTGAGAATTTATCTGCTTGAGTTATTTTCTTTTCTTTCTTTCTTGTTTTATTTATTTTCTTTTTTGTTTTTCTGTTTTGTGTAGGAAAATTGAATTGGATTATTCAATCACCAATCCCTGTGGAATTGACCTCGCACGTACATATGCCATACTCCCGAACGGCTCGTGCACTTCCGAGTATCACAAGTTGAGGATGAAGCTGAATTCATTTTGGTGCAGCTGAATCGACGCAACACCATCCTAGCCATTGCTTAGCCATCACAACCATGTCTCCTACTTTCTCATCCTTGAAATCCATCATCTTCTCTATAAAGCCTCACCAAGCATAACTCCAAGCTTTTCCTTCCTTCCAAGCTATAAACATCATAGCCTTCAAACCTCAAGTTTTTCCTCCCATCCTCCTTCTCTTGAAACTTTTAAATCCATAAATCCTCACCAAGTATAACTCCAAGCTTTTCCTTCCTTCCAAGCTATAAACATCATAGCCTTCAAACCTCAAGCTTTTCCTCTCATCCTCATTCTCTTGAAACTCTTAAATCCCCATAGCCATAGCCACAAACAATAAATTCTCAACACCCAAACTTAAGCATATCAAACACCAAGCCAAGCACAAGCATTCTCATTTGCTAAACTTGTGGGTCTTTAGCTCTCACACTCTGCTCTCATGCCAAGCTCATATAATCTCAGATCAACATCAACAAGTCATCTTCAACTCATCCAGAGCGAGCAACATCCTTACTCATTGCTGGAAGCTTCAATTTCAAGCTATGTTCTTCCATCTTCTTCCTCTCTTTCCCATAAACACATCCAGAGAGAGCAAGCTTCATTTCTCATCTCTGGAATCCTTCGATTTCAAGCTCTATTCTTCCATTTCTTCCCATTTTCTCTTCTGGCAAGCCACTCAAGAGTCTAACGAAGCTTTCGTCAAGCTGCTGGAAATCTGCTAAAGTCACTCATCCTTTATCTCCATCTCTCTTTCTCTCTCTCAAAAAGCTCCATCCCAAGTTTGAAACACTCATCCTCTCAAGCTAAGTTGAAACCATAGTCATTACCCTTTTGGTAAGAAAAACGCAGACATTGCAAGCTCTTTGTCTAGCCTGCTGAACACTCAAAATCTCAAGCCTTAATCCTTTCTTTATGCTCATTTTCTCTTAGCTCCCATGCCCCAAGCCTTTCATGCCAAGCCTAGTAGTATCTTGATTCACCAAAGCAATTTCTCATGCCAAGCCCGTGCAACATCAATGCACCATCTTCAACTCTTCGTCAAGCTGCCGGAAACATCAGAACAAAACATGCAACGCCGCTGGAAGAAGAACAAAGTACTCCCTTGGGACTTGCTTCTCCCTCGGGATACTTTGAGCTTAGTTCTCGCTAACTCAGAAAAAAGGAACAACGAAGGCTTGATTCACCACTCTATGGCGGTTCAAGAATCAACAAGGCTGGACGAGCCTTCTACGGAAAAAGACCACAACAACCTTATCGTTGATGGACTATGTGACAGCACACACACAAACTCCTTGAGAATAAAACATACACACCATGAAGAGAGTAAAACAAACACATAAGGACACAAATATTTATAGAGGTTCAGCCTCCTACCTATGTCCTCTTGGTGATCCACTCTAGAAATTCACTAGTATATAAAAATAACTTTGGTTACAACTGAACCCCCTTAGCTCTCACAAGAACCTTATATCTCTTTTCTCTCACCCTTGCTCAAACCCTTTGATGCCCTTGTAAACACTCAAGAATTCACCCTTGAATTCTGTCTTGTGTTACATCTTCTCTTCTACCCTTTGTTAACCTAACCTTAAAAGTCCTATTTATAATACATAGGACTTTAGTTACAAGTTAACTAGGAATAGGAAACATAAAATACCCCAAAAATAGGAGAAAATCTGTCCAGATCTCGTTAGGAAATTGCACTACACGCGCGATCCGCTCCAGCACCTGCAAAATCATCCCTCTCCCGCTTGAGCTTTCGGTGGCGCTCATGGGATGGGGGAATGGGAGATTTTTTTTCTTTTTCAATTTTAATTGTTTTAAAGATATACAATTTTTTTATAAAAAATTTTCCATTTTTAAAATACCCTTGAAAATAGAAAGATTAAAATGTCCTTAAAAATGGATGGAATTGGATGGTGTTAAAGTCAGATGACAAATCATGGATTTTGAAAATTTAAGGTGACATTTCTCTTAATTTTTTCTTTAAAGTGACAAATTGAAACTGAGGTACAAGTTCATGTGACATTTCTACAAAAATCCCTATACATTATGATATTCTAACAATAAAATTGGCTAAAATAGATATGTTCCCTCTTTTCTTTTCTTTTTCTCTTTTCCTTTTCATTTTATGCTTTGTTGCTATTGCTAAGTTTATCCTACAAATATAGCAACTTCTCCACCATTCATTTATACTACTAGGGATGCTTAGCAACTTCTTCACCTCCCCTTCTTTCCATGTACTAACCAGGGACACCAGGTCAGGATCTTTCCTGAAGAATCCCAACCCAATCAAACAATGACATCTGTAAATATTCAAAATTGGAATTTGCATTGTGATAGTTGCAAGCATTAGCCAAAAATAAAATAAAATTGAGAGCATTAAGTCCTTTTCGAATTATGCTACTATCCAGTCCATTTTGCACAAGGAGCCAAATTTGAGAGATAGCAATAAACATATAGAGATAGATAAATAGAGAGGGAGAAAAAGAGGGAGCGAGCTTTCCTTCTGTATTTACACCATCCAAACTAACTACGGATTCTTTAATTGAAAGAAACCACATATTAATCATCCTTTGGCACATAAATGCCCCAGTAATTGGCACTAAAGTATCTAAAAGTTTACGAAATTAAAGATTTTGATGCAAACCTAAAATTGGAAAAGAGGGCACCAATTCGTGTAAAATATGGTGTACTTAGTATTATGGTGTTGTGTGATAGAGTGCATTAGGGTGTACCGGAGGTATTTTTGGTAGTTAAATAGGGTGTACTTAGTTAATTTTACATTTTGATTTAACACTACTACAAAAAAAACACTTTGCGCGACGAATGATTTTTGGTCGCGCAAAGGAAAATTTCGTCGCGCAAACTTTGCGCGACGAAATTTTGGTCGCGCAAGTTCTGTCGCGCAAAACTCGTAAAGAATGGGTTTGCGCGACGGCGAAAATTCTTCGTCGCACAAAGCCATTTTGCGCGACGAAGGATAACAACTTGCGCGACGAATCATGACGACTTTGCGCGACGCATATTAATTACTTCGCGCGACGAATCCTGAAAACTTTGCGCGACGGACAATAACAACTTTACGCGACGAATATTATATACTTTGAGCGACGAATAATATCTCCTTTGCGCGACGAAAGTTAATGTCGCGCAAGTGTACTTTGCGCGACGAATGTTAACGTCGCTCAAAGGTTTGCGCAACGAAATATTCATTTTTTTAATTTTTGTTTTCTTAAAATTTTAAACTAAAATAAACTAATTTAATAGTTTGCGCGACGAAATATTTTGTCGCGCAAGGTTTTTGACATTTTTTATTATTATTTCTCTTATATCAATTTCATTATATTAATTTTTTAAAATTTAATTTAATTGTATGATTTTATTTTTCTTAATTACTTTAATTTAAATTGACATATTCAAAATAAAATTACATAAGAAAAATAGTGGTCAAATTATCCAATATACATAATATTCAAAATGTACAATAATAAAATCTGCAAGCCTCTTATATCAAATCCTCAACTTTAGCCATCAAAGCCTCAACAATTCCCTACAAAAAAAAAAACAAATATTGTCAAATAACAAAACAATAACATAAAATAATGACAAATAATTGGCATAAACTCAAAACTAACTCCAAAAACACATATTAATGAAATTTTTTTAAAATTTACAGAGAAGTGAGTGTGAGAGAATTAGAGAAGATAGTGAGAGAGAGATGAGAGAGTGAGTGAGAGTGAGAGATGAAGAAAAGAGAGATAAGAGAGTGAGTGAGAGAGAGAGAGAGATAGTGAAGAGAGAGATGAGAGATTAAGTGAGAGGAGTGAGTGTGAGAGAAATGGTAGGATTTGGGGAGTGGGAAAGAGAGAAATGGTAGGATTTAGAAGACATTGAGAAAATGGTGGAGGAGTTATTTTGCTTTTAAAGAACGTATCACTTTACGCGACGAAAAAATATATTGGTCGCGCAAAGTGTTTAAAAAAAATTCATAAAAAAATTCCCATTTTCGGTGCCCGCCAAATTTTTTCAGTTTTGCGCGACGAATTTCTGGTCGCCAAACTTTTGCGCGACCAAAATATTCCCGCGTCCCATTTTTGGTGCCCGCCAAATTTTTAGTGTATACTTTGCGCGACGAATATTTATATATTGGTCGGCAAAGTCGAAATTTTTTTTACCAATCCCATTTTTGGTGCCCGCCAAATTTTTAGAATATACACTTTGCGCGACTAATAATTATATATTAATCGCGCAAAGTCGAAATTTTTTATTTATTTTAAAAATCCCAATTTTGGTGCCCGCCAAATTTTTAGAGTATACTTTGCGCGACGAATATTTATATATTGATCGCAAAAGTCGAAATTTTTTTTAACAATCCCATTTTTGGTGCCCGCCAAATTTTTAGAATATATACTTTGCGCGACGAATAATTATATATTGGTCGCGCAAAGTCGAAATTTTTTTTTATTTTAAAAATCCCATTTTTGGTGTCTGCCAAATTTTTAGAGTATACTTTGCGCGACGAATATTTATATATTGGTCGCGCAAAGTTCGAATTTTTTTTTTTTTTAAATTCCCATTTTTGGTACACACCCAAATTTTGAGAGTATACTTTGCGCGACGAAATACCAATTGGTCGCGCAAAGTCTTAAAAAATATTTAAAGCTAGTAATAAATACATATACTATTCAATTTCTTAAGTGTTATACGTACAAAATAAATAAATTTAAAGCTACTCAACGATCCAACCGTCAAACTAGTTTGTTTATACTTCGAGATCATATACACCAAAATTCAGAAAAAATAAACATTAAGAGATCAATTAATGGGACAAAACATTTCGACGGTTATAAACGAAAAATCATGATTTAACGGTTATTTCAACCCTGATTTTGATGATTTTTTACAGCTACACTCCTTGATGCTATATGAATACAATGACTGCATTCGATCGTCAATTTAAAATATTTACACTAGTAGATACCACAAAATCTTATTTGTTATATTAAATAAAAGTATAAATAAACTCTTATTTGTTAGTGAATATATTGTTTTCATGGCATACGCATTCTACGAAACTAGTTTCACCGATCCAACCGTCAAATTTGTTTGTTTACACTTCGAGATCATATACGCCAAAAATCGGAAAAAATAAACATTCAGAGATTAAGTAATAGGACAAAACTTTTCGACGGTTATAAACGAAAAATCACGATTTAACGGTTATTTCAACTCTGATTTTCATGATTTTTTACAGCTACACTCCTTGACCCTATATGAATACAATGATTGCATTCGATCGTCAATTTAAAATATTTACACTAGTAGATACCACAAAATCTTATGTTATATTTAATAAAAGTTTAAATAAACTCTTATTTGTTAGTGAATATATTGTTTTCATGGCATACGCATTCTACGAAACTAGTTTCAACGATCCAACCGTCAAATTTCTTTGTTTACACTTCGAGATCATATACGCCAAAAATCGGAAAAAATAAACATTCAGAGATTAAGTAAGAGGACAAAACGTTTCGACGGTTATAAACGAAAAATCATGATTTAACGGTTATTTCAACTCTGATTTTCATGATTTTTTACAGCTACACTCCTTGAGCCTATATGAATACAATGAACCACTTCGATCGTCAATTTAAAATATTTACACTAGTGGATACCACAAAATCTTATGTTATATTTAATAAAAGTATAAATAAACTCTTATTTGTTAGTGAATATATTGTTTTCATGGCATATGCATTCTAAGAAACTAGTTTCAACGATCCAACCGTCAAATTTGTTTGTTTATACTTCGAGATTGTATACCCCAAAAATTGGAAAAAATAAACATTCAGAGATTAAGTAATAGGACAAAACTTTTCGACGGTTATAAACGAAAAATCACGATTTAACGGTTATTTCAACTCTGATTTTCATGATTTTTTACAGCTACACTCCTTGACCCTATATGAATACAATGAACCACTTCGATTGTCAATTTAAAATATTTACACTAGTGGATACCACAAAATCTTATGTTATATTTAACAAAAGTATAAATAAACTCTTAATTGTTAGTGAATATATTGTTTTAATAGCATATGTATTCTATGAAACCAGTTTCAACGATCCAACCGTCAAACTTGTTTGTTTATACTTCGAGATCGTATACCCCAAAAATCGGAAAAACTAAACATTCAGGAAATCACGTAATGAAAGTTTATAAACTCTTAATTGTTAGTGAATATATTGTTTTGATGGCATACGCATTCTACGAAGCTAGTTTCAACGATCCAACCGTCAAACTTGTTTGTTTATACTTCGAGATCATATACGCCAAAAATCGGAAAAAATAATTTCGTCGCGCAAAGGCATCCAAAAATTTTTAAAAATAATTTTTTATTTATTTATTTTTGTAAATACTTTGCGAGACGAATCACTATTCGTCGCGCAAAACTCTGTGCACCGAATTCTAGTATTTGTCGCGTAAAGTTACTTTTCGCGACGATTTTTGTCGTCGCGCAAAGTTTTGTCGCGCAAAGTGACTTTGTGCGACGATTTGTTTTTCGTTGCGCAAAATTGAGTCGCGTAAGACTTTAAGCGACGATGATTTATATTTGTCGCGCAAAGTCACTTTGCGCGACGAATTTTGTTTCGTCGCGCAATGGTTTTTTTTTAGTAGTGTAAATATTAGGGTGTACTTAGATCATAAGGTGTACTCAGTTAATTTTAGGATTCGTTTAACAACACCCTTTTATATGTACAAATTTTTTACATTTTGAGTTTGTCTTTACAATGCATCCATTAATAATTCTAAGAATATGAAAAATATTGCAACTCTTCTTTTGGTGCAATTAAGAATTGACTTGGTGAACTCTTATATAGTGTTTGTGCAAAAAGGCCCTTGACATAATTTTTCTCTTGTAATTACACATGAACCTCTAATCCTTTTTTCTCTTGTATACTTATTTTATTGATCCAACCCAATTGAAAAATAAAAAAAGATGATAAAATATACTGTTCACTGCTTACATCTATGAGTAAAGTCCTCCATTTGAAAGTGCGTCATTATACAAAATTGGAATGAAAAAAGAAAATCTTACAGCTAAATTTGATGTATTTCCTTTTCATTTTATGATGGTGTTAAGTTTTCCTTGTTTCTTGTTGAAAATAAATAAATAAATAAAGTCCACACACACAAAAAAAAAAAAAAAACACTGACAATATAACGTTGTTCACTCAAATTTGTGTTTCATTGAGAGTCAGTAGTAGGTTTCACCATACGATTTATTTTGTTAAAGAATATTCTGATATTCTAACAATAAAGTAAGAATATGCTTAGCAAGTTTCTTCACCTGCCCTTCTTCCCATGTACTAACCAGGGATACCAGGTCAGAATCTTAGATAAGAATCCCGACCCAATCAAACTATGACATCTGTAAATATTCAAAATTGGAATTTGCATTGTGATAGTTGATTGGAGGACAGGCTTGACTGGAAGAATTGATTGGAGGAAAGTAATTAATCGAAGGTGGAATCTTACAAGACATAGCCCACCCACACCGTAGAGAAAATAAGAAAAGTTGTCTCATTTTTCTTGAGATGTGTTGTCCCACTCACCCCGTAGAGAAAATAAGAAAAGTTGTCTTGTACCATTTCTGCCAGTGTTGGTCCCACCCACCCCGTACGAGTAATTTGAAGAAGTCCACCAACAATTTCTTAAAAGCTTTTGCGTCCAACTTTGCCGACCCCATCCCCATGTGAGGCCATAGAAAAGTTTTCAGCCACAGACAAAGAAGGAACGGTCCTTGAAAGAGAAAGGGTTTTCCAAGGCCAAGATTACAAGTTCATGATATTTACAGTCTCAAAAAGCTTCCATACTTGTTTACAAACCTGTATTTCCAAGTTGTGCTAGCCTTATAGCTACTTGCAAATCGTGGAATATTTTACTTCATCCAAATCCCTTGCACTCTGCAGAGAAGAGAAAAGACATGGCTTTGATCGGAGAGGCTCTTATCTCTGCTTCCGTCCAGGTGTTGTGCGACAGAATTACTTCATCCGAGTTCGTTGACTTATTTCGGCACAAGAAACTCGACGAGCCACTCCTCATGAAGCTGAAGACGACTCTGTTGACCTTATACGCAGTTCTCGATGACGCAGAGGAGAAGCAAATTAAGAAACCTGCTGTGAGGAATTGGCTCGACGAGCTCAAACATGCTGTCTTTGATGCAGAGGACTTACTCGATGAGATCGACATGGAAGCTTTACGATGCAAGTTCGAAGGTAAAGATCAAACCGGAAAAATTACCAACAAAGTGCGGAACTTGCTCTTTTCTTCTCGTAATCATTTTTATCAGAGCATGAATGATAAGATACAAGAGTTACTAGCAAGGTTAGAAAACTTCGTACAACTGAAAAGTACTCTTGGTCTGAGAGAAGATGCGGGGCGGAAGGTTTCACAAAGAACTCCAACAACTTCCTTGGTTCATGAACCTTGTGTCTATGATAGAGATAAAGTCAAAGAAAATCTCTCAAAAGTGTTGCTATCTGATGATGCAAGCAAGGATGATGTGTCTGTTCTCACCATTGTTGGAATGGGCGGGGTTGGCAAGACAACCCTTGCCCGAATGCTTTACAATGACGATAAGGTGAAAGGTCATTTTACATTTCAAGCTTGGGCTTGTGTTTCAGAAGATTATGATGCTATTAGGATAACTAAAACTCTTCTTGAGTCAGTCACTTCAATGCCTTTTAATACGACAGATTTGAATTTGCTTCAAGTTGAACTAAGAGAACAACTGAGGGGAAGGAAATTTTTATTTGTATTGGATGACATATGGAATGAGGATTATACTGATTTGAAGTTCCTCCAAACTCCTTTTACGTCAGGAGCAAGGGGAAGTAAAGTCATCATAACAACACGGAACAAAAATATAGCATCTGTCATGCAAAATGTTCCTATTCAATACTTGGAACCACTGTCACATGAGGACTGCTGGTTGTTACTTTCAAAACATGCATTTGGAAATGAAAACTGTAGTGCACATCCAAACTTGGTAGACATTGGAAAGCAAATTGCACTTAAGTGCAAAGGGTTGCCTTTAGCTGCACAAACACTTGGGGGTTTGTTACGTTGCAATATAGATTTCGAGTACTGGAAAAGAATACTAAATGACAGTTTTTGGGACCAACCCTATGATACAACTAACATTCTTCCGGCTCTAGGGTTGAGTTACCATTATCTTCCTGCTCGAGTTGAAACGATGCTTTGCTTATTGTTCAATTTTTCCAAAGGATTATGAGTTTGAAAAGGAAGATATAGTTCAATTCTGGATTGCAGAAGGTATAATTCCACAAGCTGAGAATGGAAAAGAGATGGAAGAATTGGCTAGAAGATACTTTGATGAGCTATTATCACGATCGTTGTTTCAGAAGTCAAGGAAATTCAGCTTCATTATGCATGATCTCATTAATGACTTGACTATGTTCATGTCTCAGGGGTTTTGCCTTAGGTTCGAAGGTGGGGTATCCCGTGAAGTTAAAAGAGCTCGTCATTTGTCATATGCTAGGGGAAAATTTGATGCTGCTCCAAGATTTGAACCATTATATGAGGCTAAATGTTTGCGGACCTTCCTTCCTATCTCTTTAAATCCATATAGATCTTATGAAAAAAAATTTGTAAGTAAAAAAGTTCTACAAGATTTGTTGCCATCACTAAGATGTTTACGGGTGTTATCATTGTCACGTTATCAAAATGTCACTATGTTACCAGATTCTATTGCAAACCTCATTCACTTGCGCTACTTGGATCTTTCCCATACCGCAATTGAAAGGTTACCTGGGGTACTTTGCAATCTCTACAACTTGCGGACATTACTATTGTCAAATTGTTCCTCTCTCCTTGAATTGCCTGCAGACATTAGAAAATTGATTAATTTACAAAAATTGACGTTGGGATGTTGTAAATCTCTTGTTAAATTGCCTGCAGGCATGAAGGAGTTGATTAATTTGCATCATCTTGATGTTAGTGGAACTAAAATTGAAGAGATGCCGGCGCAAATGGGTAGACTGAAAAGTTTGAGAACATTGACTGCTTTTGTTGTGGGCAAATCTATAGGGTCAGGCATAAGAGAATTGAGGGAGTTCTCGCAGCTTCGAGGAAAACTATCAATTTTGAAGCTACAAAATGTAGTTGATGCGAGGGATGCACTGCAAGCCAATATGAAGCACAAGAAAAATCTTAAGGAGGTAGAGTTTTCGTGGGGTGCGGAGGATGCTGATGATTCCCTGAAGGAGAAAGATGTACTTGACAAGCTCCAACCATGCCTGAATTTGGAGAAACTAACCATCAGATTCTATGGTGGAACCAATTTCCCGAATTGGTTAGGAGACTCGTCTTTCTCTAACTTACAAGTCATGCATCTTAGTGATTGTAAATATCGTTGGTTGCTGCCAGAATTTGGGCGGCTACCCGGTCTCAAAGAGCTCTGTATAGAAAGCATGAAATTCGTTAAGATGATTGGTGTTGAGTTCTATGGCAGAAATGGAGCTTCTCTCATTCAGCCATTTCAATCTCTGAAGAAGCTGGAATTTGGGGATATGGCAGAGTGGGAGGAATGGGTACCAAGTGGAAGTGTAAGTGGAGGTGAATATGGTCTAGATTTTCCTTGTCTACAAGAGCTGATTCTAAATGGGTGTCCGAAGCTGAGAGGAAGTTTGCCTTGTGAACTTCCTAGCTTGAAGAAGCTTACGGTGTCTGGATGTGAGGTTTTACATGATGGAAGGGCCACTACCACAACTACAAGTAGTCTTCTTAACTACAAGTCTCTTAAAGAATTTAAAATAGAAGATGGATGCCAAGCATCTCTGTTATCATTATTAGAGACAAAGCACCTGTCCCGACTTGAGATTCGAAATGTTGTTGACGTACAGTGCTTGCCCAACTGCAATCGTCTTCAACTTTTGACTCTTCAGAATTGTCCAAGGCTGTCATCGTTCCCTAAAGATGGCCTACCCACTACATTGACATCACTTACTATAGACAATTGTAGGAGATTAGAATTCCTACCTCATGAGATGTTGGCCAAATTAACATCGCTTGACTCTTTGCGTGTAATTAAAAGCTGTGATTCAATGAGGTCCTTCCCGTTGGGCATTTTTCCCAAATTGACGACGCTTCACATTGCGGATTGTGAGAATCTGGAATCCCTTTCCATTGATGAGAATCTCAGCCATCTTAGAGACTTTTTAGTCCGTGGATGCGAGTATTTGAAGTCATTGCCCGAACGCCTTCACACCCTCACAGCCCTTCGATCTTTGACGATATGGAATCTTCCGAATCTGGAGTCATTTGCAGAAGATGGGGGTTTGCCTCCCAACCTCCGGCGATTTCAAATTAGGAATTGTAAGAGACTGAGGGCTTCATCAGTGGGAGAGTACTGGGGTTTGCAAGCACTTGTCTCCCTTGAACAATTTGAAATCACTGGAAGTGACCATGTCTTGGAGACGTTGCTCAAGGAACAGCTGCTCCCTACCACTCTTCACACTCTCAGCATCTATTCATCTCTGAAATCTTTGGACGGAAAGGGTCTTGGACACCTCACTTCTCTTCAATTGCTACTAATTGCATTGTGTCCAAGTCTGGAATTCCTGCCAGGAGAGGAACTTCAACACCTCACTTCTCTTCAAACTCTACGTATTGGTTGGTGTGGCAGTCTCCAATGCCTGCCAGAAGAGGGTTTGCCGCCATCTCTTTCTTATCTGTGTATCAAAGGTTGTCCTGCCCTGCAGGAAAGGTATAAGAATAAGACGGGCCAAGATTGGGCCAAGATATCTCACATTCCTTGCATCGAGATAGGCAACGAAGTGATCATATAATACAAAAACCAAAGTCAGGTCAGGTATGTGCCTTCTCTTACTTTAAAAAACTGCTTCTCTTCTTCTAATTGAATACAAAAACCAAAACACACATTCTCTCTCTCTTCCAAAAACCCAAATACATGTTGGATTGCCCAAATTCAATCTCCAAATTTCTAATAATTTCACGCATCTGATCAAAATCATAGCTTTTTGTCATTTGCATTGTCACTGCTTTTTACTGGTCTCATGCTATTTTCAGATAAAAATATTTTTTAATAATTATTTTTAGATCAAAATCATACATGTTGGACATTGCCCAAATTCATCTCATTTCCCAGGTTCTGCGGGTATGTTATTAATGTTGTGGCCTGATATATGTCGTCCTAGTATCAATAGGTTGTCTTAGGTTGAGGAGAGAGATCGATCGACGATCAGCATCTACAAAATTGTTAGTGAATTTAGCTTGTTTAAGCTTTGTTTATCATCTCTCTCCTTTTGTTTGTTAAGTTTTGTTGTTCTAGGTTATGGTTTACCCTTGTCCCTGCATTTCACAGCAACTGAGAATTGGTTAGGCACTCTGTGTTTAGATTTCATTTATGTTGTGATTCGACTGCTGCTGTGTTTTAGATTTCGTTCATGTAATGTTCGGATGTTTAATCTCTGATCTGTGGTGGTAGTTGAGTAGTCTAGCTAATCCAGTAGATAACTTGTCCCCCTTTTTTTTTTTCTCTTGTAATGAAAGCACGTTTCTTATCAAAAAAAAGTTTTCATCGATACTTATTGCTTATTTTGAACTGCAGAAGCCTACTGTTGTCACCGTCAGTAGATGACAGAATGAAGTCATTGCCTAAACACATTGGCACCCTCACAGCCTTCGACATTTGGGGATATATGATCTTCCAAATCTTGTGTCATTTGCCTCCCAACCTGCAATATTTTCATATTTTGAATTGTGACAGACTGAGCCCTTCGGTGGGAGATTACTGGGGTTTGCAAGGGCTTGGTGGCAATATCTTGTAGATGTTTCTCAAGGAACAGCTGCTCAATACCACTCTTCACGCTCTATATATTACGGCCTGTCAGTCTATAATTCCTGCCCAGAGAGGAACTTGAACGCCTCTCTTCGCTGCAAAGGCTACATATTTGTGGGTGTGACAGTATCCAATTCCTGCCAGAAGAGCGTTTGCCGCCATCTCTTTCTTATCTGTGCATCGACCATTGTTTTGCCGTGTAGAAAAGGTATCTCACATTCCTTGCATCAAGATAGGTGAAGAAGTGATCATAAGATATGAGCTCTCTCTCCCCCTCGCTCACATACAAAGTACTTAACACAAACACTCAATCTGATTTCTATTATTATTTTGCTCAGTAAATTCTGGTTAAATAATTGGACAAACTACAGTAAACCCCCCAACTTATAGGGTCAATTACGATTACATCCCAATCTATGGGACATTTACAATTACATACACAACGTCACGGAAAGCCTACAAAATGCCCATTCCGTCAGTGTTAGTCAGTTTGTTAAATGCTAACACGTCAAAAGTGGGATCCATTTTTTTGATGATATAGACTTCCACGTGGACCAAAAATTAATAAAAAATTATTTAAAAATTATTTTAAAAAATCTCTCTCTCTCTCTCTCTCTGAACCCAGAACCAGAACTCTGTCTCATTATTTTCTGGCATAACCCTACCCCCATCTCCAACCATCATCGTCATAACTCATGAACCTAGCCTCATCGCAACCCTAGCCACCCCACAATCCACGAACCCAGCATCGCTACAACTCACGAACCAGATCTGAAATACTGGTCTGTGGAAAGAGAGAGGGATTTGAGGGAGGCAGCGACTAGATCTGAACACAACCCAACCCTCAAATCTCTCAATTACCGCACTTGCCATGGCCTTCCTCCAATCAGTTCTGCAGCGTCAAGATCTTGAGGCTCTGGACCATCAACTGTGCTGTTTCTTCTGATGCCACCGAGCTTTTAAAATTTGCTTTGCTTTAATTCCCATCTCTTCTCTCTGTCAACCTCAAATTTGTTTTTAAGGGTTCATGTTTTTGTGGGTTCTGTGAATGAATTAATGATTTCCCTTTATAATATAAGTTCAATTAAGCACGAGTTCTTACATTACTTCCCATTATGAATTAATGATGGCAAAATGGGATAAGCGGTTTCTAGAGTTGGCTCCCTCAACTGCCGCACTCCACCAGCGTATTTTCTGGAATTTTTTGTTTTTGGTTTATGGGTATTCATGGTGAAGGGAGGGAGGAGGAGCGGTTGAAATGGGTCTGCAAATATTCCCCTCCAATTCGTCTTCATCATCAGCATTGGCACTGGAATCTTTTGGGCGCTGACTGGGTTGGTGGGTTTTGGGAGGTGGCTGGGTGATTCTTTGGGCGACGAAGGATTCGTTTTAATTTTGACTTTCTGGGTAGGGGGAAGAAATCTGGGGTTGAAGAAATTTGGGGGGGGGGGGGGGTAGGAGGAAGAAATCAGGAGAGAGAGAGAGAGAATTTGGGTAAGTTTTTTTTTTTTTTAATTTATAATTTAATATGTTTAATTTTTTAAAATAATTTAAAAAGTAAATTTTTTATTAATTTTTTGTCCACGTGGAACCCCATGTCAATTAAAAAATGAGTCATACAAATGACACATGGGCAGATGACGGATTTTCTGACGATCTCGCTAACGGAGGGGGCATTTTGGTTTTCCGTGACGTTGTGTATGTAATTGTAAATGTCGCATAAGTTGGGATGTAATCGTAATTGACCCTATAAGTTGGGGGGTTTACTGTAGTTTGTCCTAAATAATTTGTTTTATTTCTCATTCTGCTTGTTCTGCTGATTGCAACTTATATCCTATTTAAATCTCAATTGCTGAATAATTAGCAGTCTTTTTGCAGGACAACATATCTTCTCTTGAAGCGCTATTCATTTGCAAGGTTTCTTTATGTGTCATTTCCAGAGGAGGGTTTACTATTTAATATAGCTCTTTGTTTTTCTACGGAACAATTGTCACAACGTGGAGAAATAGAAAGGTTCACCTGGAATATCTCAACTGACACATTCCCAAATACAGGCGTTGAGTGCACAACATTTTGAGGTACTATTTTTGTAAAAAAAAAGTACTTGAGTCTCATTTGAGCTAGTTTAAATTGTAATCAATGTCTATGAATGACCTGTGAGCTTAAGTTGTGAGATAAAACTCACAGTATATTATTAGGGTTTAGGGTTCAACAGGTGAGCTTAAGTTGTACTTTCCTGAGTACTGCATGTATATTATCTTAGTATCAACAGGTGGTCTTAGGTGGAGGCGAGAGAACATTGAGGAATTACAAAATCTTCTTAGTGAATTAAGCTTGTTTCGGCTCTGTTTGTCATCCCTCTCATTTTCTTTGTTAAGCCTTGGTTTTTATTAGACATAAGAAAAAAAAATGCTTTTATAAGACAGGAGATGAATGTTTTTATATGTTAATGTCGCAGTCAGTCTTCAACCACACTCTCTTTTTAGAATTCATTTATGTTACTAGTGGAGTGCTGCTGTATTTTATATTTTGTTCCTGTAATGTTAGGATGTTTAGCTTGAGTAGTCTAGCTTATCCAGTAGATAACTTGTCCCCTGTTTTGTAATGTTTTGTTTCCTCTAATGAAAGCAGGTTATGCTTATCTTGAACTGCAGAAGCCTACTTTTTGACATTGGTGGAATGGCACAAACTCGCATCCGCATTTCCTTCCCCATTGGCATGCTGTCTCATCTTTTCTATTCTGTTACCAGCTTGAAGCTTGTGTAGATATGTTATGCTCTTGTAATTCTGATCACAAACATCATTTGACAAATGGAAAGTCGCAATTAGATCTTTCAGGTAATCTGGAGGTTTACTTTCTAACATTTGTTTTTGTTTCATTCTTTTGCTTCATCATAACTGTTTAATAACAGCGATGGGTGGGGGGGAGGGGGGACAACAATACAGAATTTAAAATTTCTGATAATCAATAGTAGTTTGCATATATCAGCTGGGACCTGTATGACTGTATTATGTAATTAATTATTTCTCTTATTGTTAAAAGGAGTCAGCCACACAAAATAAAAAAAGGAGGCCTCTTATTTCATACAATTTTTCAAAAGTGATCATTCATCTGTTTCTTTTTCAACTGGAGGAATTTATACTAATCGTCTGGTCCATCTGCTGCTTCATTCCCTAGTAGCTTCATCTCCTGTCCCTTGTTTTGTCTGGGTTATTTATTTTCATTTCCTGTCCATTGCTTCATTTCTGTTTGGATATTGATTAAAACAAGGGTTAGGTTAGCTGTATAATTTGCTGTTTTATATACACAACTGTCTACATTGATTAAAACCAGCATTATTCTAAGGTTAATTTAGAATCTATTATCACCAAAATTATAAAGTATACTCATATTACAATTAATTTGTTGATTCTAATTTGGACCTGTAGGAACAGACCAAACATGTTCATACGTGGCATTGCTCAAGTCATCATCATTTGGGACAGGGAATCAGCCTTCAAATGTCTGCTGAGTCAGTGATCCTTTCTAGATATCTCTAGTGTAATGGAAATTGATGAGTTACAAAGGATTTGTAAACATTTTCTACTGGAGGCTAGAAATGCTTCTCATAAGTGGCTATGTTGCAATTATTTTGTAGGATCAAAGACTCTGCAAAGAGGTAAGAAAGTCATCATCAAGTAACTTTGCTCTTTAAACTTTTTATTTTTATTTTTAAATCAGTAATAACTGGGAAAGCTTGCATCTCCTTAAATTGCTCATTCTTACATCTTTTATAGTTTGTCGATCTTGGGCAAGTGGAGAGAGAGGCGTCAAGTGATACACAACAACCATTTTCTGTGAGCTGATTTGATAAAGAGAAATGGTATGCTTTCTTGTCTTAAGCGGTGTGTTCTGCAATTATTTGAAACAAAGGGTGCCGCGCTTCAAGTTCGAGAAAATCAGGTATTTTAGGCCCCGTTTGGTAGGCTAGACTGGACTGGATTGGATATATTACACTGGACTGGTTAGGATATGACTAGATTTGAAGCAGTTGTTTGGTGCAATAAACACCAAGTTGAGATTGCAGGACTGGAAAAAAAAAAAAGCAAAATTAAAAAAAATACAAAATAATTAAAATAGTGAATACAATTCTCAAAAATCTGCAATAAACAACTATACTTTTCTCTCTGGTAGGTACACCATCGAGCAGTCCATCTTCATCTCTGAGCTCGCTATGGTCCCTAACAGATGAGGAAATCGAGAAGAGGGAATGGAACAGGAGACAATGACAGCCCCGAATCAGAACTCGAACTCAAACTCAAAGCGTGATTTCAGGAACGAGCTATGATCAAGAATCGTAAGGCCCCATAAAATCTCAAGAACAAATTAGATCAGACGTCAGCAAGAATCGCAAGGCTCCTCCTTCAAATCAAATCTCAAGTTTGGTCGGATCGACTGGAAGATGAGACGATCTGTGTGCAAACCAAACCAGAGCACGAGAGAGAGAGAGAGAGAGAGAGAGAGAGAGAGAGAGAGAGAGAGAGAGAGAGAGAGAGAGAGAGAGAGAGAGAGAGAGAGAGAGAAGGCAACAAACCAAACCAGAGCAAGTCGTGAATCAAAGAAGGAGGCGTGCTCTCAAGACGACTCGACTGGCTTCCAAACCCATGTCTTCCGATGGGTTCTGGAGCCCTTGCTATTATGGACTGGTGTCCAATAACCACATCCAATCCATGATACATAATAAGCCCACCAAACAACGGATAGGACCCATGTCCATTTTAATTGAAAAAATCCTATCCAGTCCAGCCCACCAAACAGGGCCTTAGTATTTTATTCTTGAGAAATTTGTTTTATGTAGAAACTTGAACATGTAAATGAGAGAAAAATAAAAATTTATAAAATATATTATATATTGTATAAGCTGTTAATGAGTTAATATGGTGCTTGCTACTAGTTGGAAATTTGTGTGGTAATCTAACTATGATCAAATAAAGATGAAAGATAAAATAAAATTGAGAGCATCTTCCTCTCCCCTGCTTTGCAGAGGAGAAGCAAATTGTGAACCCCGCTGTGAGAGAGTGGCTCAACAGCTCAAACATGCTGTCTTTGATGCAGAGGACTTACTTGATGAGATTGACACTGAAGCTTTGCGATGCAAGCTGGAAGGTGAGGATCAAACCCACAATAATTAACCAACAAGGATCTTTTTGATTGTTTGAAAGGAGGGTCTTTGATGATTTGAAAGGAGAGAGGGGTGAGGCGGAGAGGGTTCATAGATTAATTTGTCAGCAAGATGTAAATACTTAACTTTTTGTTGCTTATTCATTTAAAATCCTATTAACATCAACTTCCAATTTGGATTGGTAGGATCAGACTAAGCAGGTTCATACATTGATACGTCACGTCATCAACATTTCAGACTGAAAATGGACCTTCAATTGTCTTATGAGCCAATGGATTTTTCGAGATATCTTAAGCGAAGCAGAAAATTAATGGATTGATCTACACAGTCTTAAACATCCTTCATTGATTCATTGCCAACTGAAAAGTAGTAATTTGTTTGCTAACTCTGCATTCAATGCTTTGGGACGAGTGCTGTATTTTCTCAAGACTACAAAGGTCAAGGATATGACACAGGAATCTTGTGAACGCCTTCAGCTTTTCTGGGAGGAGCTTGAGACCTTCATATTTGACTTGGGATGGCTGGAGCCTCGAGTTCAATATGCCCTTGGTGTGAAGAGATTGGTGCAAAGGGCAGCAAGAAGGAAGAGGCTAAGAGAAGATGTAGATGATTTGGAGAATGAAATTAAGAGGCAGAAGCACAATGTAGTTGTTTTGGAGCTGAAGTTCAGAGGCAGAGGGCTACACTTGCTGTTGCAGAGGTAGATCTTCAGGTAGCAAAGGTAGACTTGGCAAAGATGGAAGAAGACTTCAATGGGATTGACATGGATAGTGAGATGGGTTATGAGAGGCCTTAGTCTTAATGGGGAGTTTTCTCCAAGATCCGAGTTGTATAGGTCCTAGCAAAAGAACCCGAAAAAAAAAGGCCTCTCATTAAGTATATACTTTTTTTAGTGACGACCATTAAATTTATGCTTCTTAAAACGTTTGCATCTGCATGCAATATAAATCCATTGCTTGAAATTTCAAATCTTAGCCTTCTGAACATGAAGAACGCAAGGCCAGAAGAGAACTAAAAATAAAAAACAGGAACAAGATATAAGCTACATATACTGACCTTTTTAGTAATCCTTACTCCCAATGAATTTGTTTCTCGCGGAGCAGAAAGTCTGAGTTGTAGAGGATAGACATCGGTCATGTCATCTTCCGCAGCTGAAAAACATTTACCATCCTTCACTGCAGCCTTAGAATCACTATGCCTACATGTATACAACAATCATACCATGGATAAGAAACTTGGCAAACTATGAGTAACAAGTAAATAAGTTAAAAGTATTCCATGAGTTGCAACAGGAGGAAAATGCATCATCTTCAGCAAAGTGTCTAATTGAACATATTAATTACAAGAAATACTTTTAAACTATTATCAGTGCCTGCACATCTGGAAACATTAAATGATTTTTTTTCCTTTGAACTATGCAAAACCCCATTATACATACCTCAGGTGGGTTCAAAAGGTTGCTCTTCTGAATGTTAATGCTAGAACAAGCTTTAATTGTTCTCAAATTATTAACAGACAAGGCAGTATTCTCAAACTGCAGAATTTCAATGACGACATTGTTAAATGAATGAAATCACTGCAGTCTTGTCAAAGAATTATGAATCCCTTTAATTTTCTTCTCTTTTAGAGGCTTAAGATCTGCGAAGGTTCTAGCATTGTTCAGGGAGTAGGACACAATCAAGCAACCCCAAGAAGGCAAATCTGAAATGGCTTAAGCACATCAAACTTTAGTGACTTCTGCAAGGTGAAAATTATACTAAATAATATTCCTAATTTAAAGGCTTCAAGAGGAATTACTTTGCCCCAATCTTAATGTGAAAAATAAATTAGTGGCTCAGGCTAGATTTGCTCACAGGCTGCAGGTTTAAAGTATAGAAGGTGGAGCTCCCCAAAATTCATTGTACCTTAGTTTTTTCGACAGGAAAAAGAAAATCAATGTGCCCTAGTGGTATATAATAAATGCTACTGTGTTAGACCAATTCAAAGCTCAACTAAAAGGAAAATGTAGGGAGCCAAAGTAATTACAAGTAATTGCTTGCGTAGTCAGTCCACTTTCACAACTTAAAAAGAATAAAACTATTAGTTGTGCAATGCAACAATATATATAGATATTAACTGACAGGCATCAGAGGCATACACTCTGCCCTGGAATGTATCTAACTTCCTAAAATCATGACCAAATGTATCAAAGAAGTCATAGAGACCATGCAGATCATTGAGACTTTTAGAGCACAAGTGGAATCAAACGCACAATATCTCACATCAAGGCACCAATTAAAATCCAAAGAAGCACAACATCTGATTCTAATCAGTCAAATATTAGCAAGAAGCTAGAATCCATCAGTCATTTAATCAAATAGTGGAAATGTAACTGCCCAATCTAGAAAGTAATGAAGCAAGGGTGAATAACCAAACAGTTAGAAGCCTGCAAAAGGGTTACAATCCTTGCAATATTCATGGGAATAGAAACAACTCACTTCAATCCACTTCCATATAAAACAACAAAGCATCATTTAAACGTGAGATACCATTACGGCCCTACAAAAGCATGTCAAACGTAACGTATAATGTACAACAAAATATCAAGTTCTAAAACACCAGAAGGACCTAGAGCCAGCTATTCACATCATTAAACACCATCTAAACCGCAAGTGGCAGCATCAAGCACTGATCACTCTTGGCACAAATTATATCAAATCCGAATCGTTTTTCAGTAGCACCTTTCTCTTTTTTCATTGAAAACACATTCAAAAGACCCCATATCATAAAAAACTGGCCCAAATCGAATCAAAACCACTCACCATCTGAGTGCCTGAACCCACATTTCTGCGGGGACCAATGCATAGTCTCGGCCTGAGACACCCACTTCGCCATTTTCACCACTGTGCACAGTATCCTCCTCCCGCTTGAGATTAAATACAAGATCTGAGTTGAAAATGTAGTTGATAATCTTCATAGGTCCAGCATACGAGGAAGCTTGCGAGGTTACATACAAAATCCCTCTCTTTCCATCCGAATCGCCCAAAACTGAGTCTTGTGCATCTCTCCACCAACTGAAAACGCAATTCACATATGAACATGAGATACATGAATTCAATCAAAACCCTATGATTCAGACACTCCCAAATCTAATACTTTGAAAAATAACAATACAAGAAGATAGACTAAGAACCTTATTTCTAATTATACAGTTAAGAAGCCCAAGTGACACTTCTCTCTAATTTCCTTCGCTCATTTCTAATTCCGGAAAAGTCACAGAAACCAAAATGCATAGAAAATTTGATGAAGAAACTTCATTGTGGATTGGTGAAAGTTGTGCAGCTGTGGAAACTGGAAAAAATGAACCAAATCGAGAAGTAAATGAGTTAGACCTGTAGGGAATGAAGTAAATTTGCCGGTTGCTGTCTGAGTCGGAACGCTGAGTGGAATCGAACAGATCTTCAGAGAGAGCAACAGCCTCCATTCTATTCTTCGATTGTGTGTATATTATGTATAAAGAATGAGAGAAAGAGCGAGTGAAGAAAGAGTGAGAAAATGGGTTCGGAAAATGCAGATCATCAGAGAGAGAGAGTGAGTGAGTGAGATGGAGATGGAGATGGCGGATTTGCAGAGAAACAAATGGAGCTTTTTCTGTGAAGAGGATTCAATAAGGAGGGAAAATATATATATATTAATGCGAGTTTTTAATATTTATTGGTGTTCTTAGGTGGAAAATGAATATTGGACTTTGAGCAGCTGAGTAACATATGCGGAGAGCGAATCTCATGTAAGAATTAGAAGAAGATCGCAGGAGGAGTGAATCTCCAATCCGAATAGCTGATTATCAAAGAGATATTTAGTTAGAAGATGTAGATGATTTGGATAATGAAATTAAGAGGCGGAAGCACAATGTAGTTGTTTTGGAGACTGAAGTTTAGAGGCAGAGGGCTACACCTGCTGTTGAAGAGGTAGATCTTCAGGTAGCAAAGGTAGACTTGGCAAAGGTGGAAGAAGACTTCAATGGGATTGACATGGATAGTGAGATGGGTTATGAGAGGCCTTTTTTTTTTTTCGGGTTCTTTTGCTAGGACCTATACAACTCGGATCTTGGAGAAAACTCCCCATTAAGACTAAGGCCTCTCATAACCCATCTCACTATCCATGTCAATCCCATTGAAGTCTTCTTCCACCTTTGCCAAGTCTACCTTTGCTACCTGAAGATCTACCTCTGCAACAGCAAGTGTAGCCCTCTGCCTCTGAACTTCAGCTCCAAGACAACTACATTGTGCTTCCGCCTCTTAATTTCATTCTCCAAATCATCTCCATCTTCTCTTAGCCTCTTCCTTCTTGCTGCCCTTTGCACCAATCTCTTCACACCAAGGGCATATTGAACTCGAGGCTCCAGCCATCCCAAGTCAAATCTGAAGGTCTCAAGCTCCTCCCAGAAAAGCTGAAGGCGTTCACAAGATTCCTGTGTCATATCCTTGACCTTTGTAGTCTTGAGAAAATACAGCACTCGTTCCAAAGCATTGAATGCAGAGTTAGCAAACAAATTACTACTTTTCAGTTGGCAATGAATCAATGAAGGATGTTTAAGACTCTGTGTAGATCAATCCATTAATTTTCTGCTTCGCTTAAGATATCTCGAAAAATCCATTGGCTCATAAGACAATTGAAGGTCCATTTTCAGTCTGAAATGTTGATGACGTGACGTATCAATGTATGAACCTGCTTAGTCTGATCCTACCAATCCAAATTGGAAGTTGATGTTAATAGGATTTTAAATGAATAAGCAACAAAAAGTTAATTATTTACATCTTGCTGACAAATTAATCTATGAACCCTCTCCGCCTCACCCCTCTCTCCTTTCAAATCATCAAAGACCCTCCTTTCAAACAATCAAAAAGATCCTTGTTGGTTAATTATTGTGGGTTTGATCCTCACCTTCCAGCTTGCATCGCAAAGCTTCAGTGTCAATCTCATCAAGTAAGTCCTCTGCATCAAAGACAGCATGTTTGAGCTGTTGAGCCACTCTCTCACAGCGGGGTTCACAATTTGCTTCTCCTCTGCAAAGCAGGGGAGAGGAAGATGCTCTCAATTTTATTTTATCTTTCATCTTTATTTGATCATAGTTAGATGACCACACAAATTTCCAACTAGTAGCAAGCACCATATTAACTCATTAACAGCTTATACAATATATAATATATTTTATAAATTTTTATTTTTCTCTCATTTACATGTTCAAGTTTCTACATAAAACAAATTTCTCAAGAATAAAATACTAAAATACCTGATTTTCTCGAACTTGAAGCGCGGCACCCTTTGTTTCAAATAATTGCAGAACACACCGCTTAAGACAAGAAAGCATACCATTTCTCTTTATCAAATCAGCTCACAGAAAATGGTTGTTGTGTATCACTTGACGCCTCTCTCTCCACTTGCCCAAGATCGACAAACTATAAAAGATGTAAGAATGAGCAATTTAAGGAGATGCAAGCTTTCCCAGTTATTACTGATTTAAAAATAAAAATAAAAAGTTTAAAGAGCAAAGTTACTTGATGATGACTTTCTTACCTCTTTGCAGAGTCTTTGATCCTACAAAATAATTGCAACATAGCCACTTATGAGAAGCATTTCTAGCCTCCAGTAGAAAATGTTTACAAATCCTTTGTAACTCATCAATTTCCATTACACTAGAGATATCTAGAAAGGATCACTGACTCAGCAGACATTTGAAGGCTGATTCCCTGTCCCAAATGATGATGACTTGAGCAATGCCACGTATGAACATGTTTGGTCTGTTCCTACAAGTCCAAATTAGAATCAACAAATTAATTGTAACAGGAGTATACTTTATAATTTTGGTGATAATACATTCTAAACGAACCTTAGAATAATGCTGGTTTTAATCAATGTAGACAGTTGTGTATATAAAACCGCAAATTATACAGCTAACCTAATCCTTGTTCAAGTCCAGGACGGATTTAATTAAGAATCCAAACAAAAATGAAGCAATGGACAGGAAATGAAAATAAATAACCCAGAAAAAACATTCATCAACAGAAATAAAGCAAAGGACAGGCGATGAAGCTACTAGGGAGTGAAGCAGCAGATGGACCAGACGATTAGTATACATTCCTCCATTGTTGAAAAAGAAACTGATGAATGATCACTTTTGAAAAATTGTATGAAATAAGAGGCCTCCTTTTTTATTCTGTGTGGCTAACTCCTTTTAACAGTACAAAAACAATAAGAGAAATAATTAATTACATAATACAGTCATACAGGTCCCAGCCTGATATATGCAAAAACTACTATTGATTATCAGAAATTTTAAATTCTGTATTGTTGCCCCCCCTCCAACACATCGCTGTTATTAAACAGTTATGATGAGGCAAAAGAATGAAACGAAAACAAATGTTAGAAAGTAAACCTCCAGATCACCTGAAAGATCTAATTGTGACTTTCCATTTGTCAAATGATGTTTGTGATCAGAATTACAAGAGCATAACATATCTACACAAGCTTCAAGCTGGTAACAGAATAGAAAAGATGAGACAGCATGCCAATGGGGAAGGAAATGCGGATGCGAGTTTGTGCCATGCCACCTATGTCAAAAAGTACGCTTCTGCAGTTCAAGATAAGTAAAACCTGCTTTCATTAGAGGAAACAAAAACATTACAAAACAGGTGACAAGTTATCTACTGGATAAGCTAGACTACTCAAGCTAAACATCCAAACATTACAGGAACAAAATATAAAATACAGCAGCACTCCACTAGTAACATAAATGAATTCTAAAAACAGAGTGTGGTTGAAGACTGACTACGACATCAACATATAAAAGCATTCATCTCCTGTCTTATAAAAGCATTTTTTCTTATGTCTAATAAAAAACCAAGGCTTAACAAAGAAAATGAGAGGGATGACAAACAGAGCTGAAACAAGCTTAATTCACTAAGAAGATTTTGTAATTCCTCAATGTTCTCTCTCGTCCACATAAGACCACCTGTTGATACTAAGATAATATACATGCAGTTCCTAGGAAAGTACAACTTAAGCTCACCTGTTGACCCCTAAACCCTAATAATATACTGTGAGTTTTATCTTACAACTTAAGCTCACAGGTTATCCATAGACATTGAATACAATTTAAACTAGCTCAAATGAGACTCAAGTACATTTTTATTACAAAAATAGTACCTCAAAATGTTGTGCATTCAATGCCTGTATTTGGGAATGTGTCAGTTGAGATATTCCAGGTGAACCTTTCTATTAAATATTAAACCCTCCTCTGGAAATGACACATAAAGAAACCTTGCAAATGAATATCTCTCCAAGAGAAGATATGTTGTCCTGCGAAAAGACTGCTAATTATTCAGCATTTGAGATTTAAATAGGATATAAGTGGTGATCAGCAGAACAAGCGCAATGAGAAATAAAGCAAATTTAAACAAAATTTACTGAGCAAAATAATAATAGAAATCATATTGAGTGTTTGTGTTAAGTACTTTGTATGTGAGCGAAAGGGAGAGAGAGCTCATATCTTATGATCACTTCTTCACCTATCTTGACGCAAGGAATGTGAGATACCTTTTCTACATGGCAAAACAATGGTCAATGCACATATAAGAAAGAGATGGCAGCAAACGCTCTTCTGGCAGGAATTGGATATTGTCACACCCACAAATATGTAGCCTTTGCAGCGAAGAGAGGCGTTCAAGTTCCTCTCCTGGCAGGAATTATAGACTGACAGGCAATAATATATAGAGTGCGAAGAGTGGTATTGAGCAGCTGTTCCTTGAGAAACGTCTACAAGATATTGCCACCAAGTCCTTGCAAACCCCAGTAATCTCACACCGAAGGGCTCAGTCTGTCACAATTCAAAATATGAAAATATTGCAGGTTGGGAGGCAAATGACACAAGATTTTGAAGATCATATATCCCCAAATGTCAAAGGCTGTGAGGGTGCCAATGTGTTTGGGCAATGACTTCATTCTGGCATCTACTGACTGTGACAAAAGTAGGCTTCTGCAGTTCAAAATAAGCAATGAGTATCGATGAAATCTTTTTTTTGATAACAAGCGTGCTTTCATTACCAGAGAAATAAAAACAATACAAAACAGGGGACAAGTTATCTACTGGATTAACTAGACTACTCAACTACCTCCACAGATCAGAGAATAAACATCCTAACATTACATGAACGAAATCTAAAATACAGCAGCAGTTGAATCACAACATAAATGAAATCTAAACAGAGTGGAATAACACAGAGTTGCTGTGAAATGCGGGGACAAAGGTTTAACCTAGAACAACAAAACTTAACAAACAAAAGGAGGACAGAGATGATAAACAAGCTATATTCACTAACAATTTTGTAATTGCTGATCGATCTCTCTCCTCAGCGTAAGACAACCTATTGATACGACAAATATCAGGCCACAACATTAATAACAAACCCGCAGTACCTGGGAAAGTCCAAAGATTAATTCATGGCATGAACATGAGATACATGAATTCAATCAAAACCCTATGATTCAGACACTCCCAAATCTAATACTTTGAAAAATAACAATACAAGAAGAGAGACTAAGAACCTTATTTCTAATTATACAGTTAAGAAGCCCAAGTGACCCTTCTCTCTAATTTCCTTCGCTCATTTCTAATTCCGGAAAAGTCACAGAAACCAAAATGCATAGAAAATTTGATGAAGAAACTTCATTGTGGATTGGTGAAAGTTGTACAGCTGTGGAAACTGGAAAAAATGAACCAAATCGAGAAGTAAATGAGTTAGACCTGTAGGGAATGAAGTAAATTTGCCCGTTGCTGTCTGAGTCGGAACGCTGAGTGGAATCGAACAGATCTTCAGAGAGAGAGAGTGAGTGAGTGAGATGGAGATGGAGATGGAGATGGCGGATTTGCAGAGAAACAAATGGAGCTTTTTCTGTGAAGAGGATTCAATAAGGTGGGAAAATATATATATTAATGCGAGTTTTTAATATTTATTGGTGTTCTTAGGTGGAAAATGAATATTGGACTTTGAGCAGCTGAGTAACTTATGCGGAGAGCGAATCTCATGTAAGAATTAGAAGAAGATCGCAGGAGGAGTGAATCTCCAATCCGAATATCCGATTATCAAACGGGTCGAATGACACGACTCATGTAAGTCGTCTATTTATTGGAGTGGATTGAATTTTACTTTAGCTTAATTTATTTAAAAATTCTGCTCTACATTTCATGTATCAGTCATTCAGTTTTTTTTTTATTTTTTTTATTTTATAAATACGAATGAACATGTCACTTACTATAGAGATACATAAAAGCCCAAAACAAAAGTTAGAAAATAAAAAACAAGAGCTCAACCATACAAAATAAAAGTCCAATCCAAAATATAAATAATTTAGGCCCAAAACACAAAAACCTATAATTAAACCCTAAAAACAACAAGCAATGGGGTTTAGGGGCCCAAGCCCCAGTTCACGTTCCAGCTGGCGTCATCCCTGATATCTGCCAACAACTAGAAGCCACGTGGCAAGTTTTGGGTTGTCGGATCCTTTTTGGTCCTTCAATACAATGGCTGGTTTTTTTGTGTAAAAAATTCGAAAAACAATTTAAAATTTTCCAAAAAATTATGAACTTTTTTTCTATAAATACCTACCAATATTCTTCACTTTCAACACCAAATCTTCATGCATTTTCTTCTCCTTCTAATATTATTCACTTTCTACACAAAATTTTCTTCACTTTCAAATTTCTTTTTTATTCATCATCTTATGGAATCTTTCATTCAAAGGGAAGGGCGTAGACACCCATGGAAGATGTTATGTTGTGTGAGTGTTGGGTCCAAGTTGGTCATTGTCCGACCACGGGCAATGAGATGAAGTTCTCTCACATGTGGAGAAAAATTCATGGCGAATTTTGTGAAAGATCAGGTTCGGCTCGTGCGGAAATGGTCTTGGCTAGTAGGTGAAATTTTTTGAATAAAGAGTTGGGGAAATGGAGAGATGCGTTTGCAAAAGCGAGGGACAACCATAGAAGTAGCGAAAATCTTGGCAATGAGGTAAATTATTTGTAATTTCCATTTTATTAAATTTAATGTCCTAATTTTTTAAATGTTTTGCATTTCCAATATTATTTTTTTAATAGATTATGCAAGCACAAATGTGGTTCGGTGCCATTGGCCAAGGTAGAAAAGCTTTCAACTATCACCCATGTTGGGAGGTGGTGAAAAATTGTTCGAGATTCAAAATTATTCCCATGAGTCCGACCGTTGTGTTGAACGAGACGCCGCTCTATGATTCAACGGCATCGGATTCGCCTTTGGATTCCCCGATGAGTCAAGACTTACCAATCCAAAAGGAGCCGAGGCTTATTGGGAGTGACTGAAGCAAAAGCCAAGAGAGGGAGTACTTCCACCAATGATACTGCAAAAAATTTGGCGCAAATTGCTCTGAACAGCACCATGAAAATTGGGAGAGACATGAAAAAAGATGCGGATAAAAAGGCAATGAATGAAGAATATGCAAGAGAAAGGGAGTATATACGCAAACAAGACATGGAGAAGAAGGATCGAGAAACCATGGTCATGGATACAAGCCATATGTCCCTTGAAACAAGGTCATTTTGGAAGCTAGAACGAAGGGGTGTTATGAGAAAAAGGCTTTTCCGTGACGTTGGACCTAACAACACTGATTGGTTAAATGATCAAAACCATTAGGTCATATTGCTTACCTTTTATTTAATTGTATTGCTTGTTTTTTTTATTGAATTAGTTGTATTTCATGTCTTTTATTTAATTAGTTATATTTCTTGTGGGTCTGTTCCTCTCATGGGTTTATCCTTTCTGAAGCCAAGCCCAATTTGGGTTTCTTTGAGGCCCAAGTCATCCTTGTGGTTTGATCGTTTCTGGGCTTTTAATGTTTGGGTTGAGTGTATATTTCCTTGGCTCAATCATTTGTTGGTGGCTGTTAAAATTGATGTGGGTTTTTTTGACTTTGGACTGGGCGCATCAAATTTAGGCCCAAACAATGCCCCCTAAGTCTAAATCGTTTTTCAAACGGTTCTAGACTTAATGATTTGACCATTAATTTGTGCGCGCCAGTTTTCTTTTATATCCCACGTCTGCCTACCACGAACTAGACTTCATGGGAAAATGGTCAGTTACTAGCTAGTTATTTAGCTAGTCATCATCAGCTATCCGGTGGCGTCTTGTCTTCCTCTTCCCACGATTTTGAGCTCTTTAAAAGATTTCGAAAAAACTCCAGCTCCTGCTCATTCCAAAACCTAGCTTCCTTAGACCCTGATTCTTCAGATTTTTCAAAAACCTTCCCCCTTTTCTTCGACCAATCTTTAGTCTTTCCCTTGTTTTAGCTTGAGACCCTTAAAAAATGTCTTCTCCAAAGACTCGTGCCCAGGGTTCTTCTTCTTCAGTTCCTCCTGATTATATCACTTGGACTGGGGTTGATAACCATGCCATGGAGGTCAGAAGCAGGCTCCACCCTTTTACCAAGAAAAAGCTAGATGAGAACATTCTCCATTTATTCGAGAGTACTCTAACCCTGGGACCTCGCTGGTTTGGTTCTATCCCGACTCAGATAGGCAGAGCTGATCAAAAAATGCTGAAGCACCTCTGTGTTTCCAAGGTACTTCTGCCCTGGCCTCTTATTCTTGGATCAGGAAGAATTTGAGTCGTTCATTCCCATCCAGTGAGGTGAGGAACAGCTCTGTAAAGTGGGTAGACTGGATTGACAGGCTTCTTCCAAAGTATGGAGCTCATTGGAGGAGGGCAAGGATTTATGATGCGATCCTGCTATCCAAACAGTCTATTAACAGAGATGAGAACCTGCTTGCTGCCGCTTTGTGTTTCTGGAATTCTGCCAGTAACACCTTTGATTTTCATGTGGGCCCAATGACACCAACCTTGCTGGATATGGCTCAGATCTTTGGGTTCAGGCCTCACGGAAGGCTTGTTGATGCTGTTGGTGACTATCATTGAAGGAAGAACCAAGAGAAAGTGGCCAAACCCTTCACTATCTCTCCTGCCACCATAAACCAGAACTGCTCATTCTCCAACTTTTTGAGGAAATTTAGTGCGGAGAAAGACAAGGATCAGCAGCACATGCCTGTTTCTTCTGGACCGGCTGGCTGAACATGTTTGTGCTTCCAAACCGTTCTTTGCAATTCTGCCTGGAATATAGGCATCTGGCAGAAGCACTGCACAATCATACCTGACGTCGGGCTTGGGCCTACAGTTCTGGCCCATCTTTTCAAGAGATCTGCATACTGCCACCCTGAGAATCCCCTAGACCCATCTGCTCCTGGCGCATTTTGGATGATTCAGATCTAGCTGCAGGTGTACTTTCCTGAGTTCCGGTTTCCAGACTTAGTTCTCCTGAAAACCAAGTTCTAGCTCTTCCCTGATGTCGCAGAAGTGCCTAAGCGTTCCATTGAAGAATACCTGATGTTTTTCAGGCACTACACCAAAAGATCTGCAGCTAGTGGCAGGTAGTGATTAGAAGAACATATCCTTGGTTCCAGCCTGGATACCGGCTCTTCGAGAAAGAGCCAGAAGAAGAAGCTGTCAAATTGGACTTCAGGAAGAAATTCCTGAGTATAACCTTGCTGAGAGATCTGCCTCATGGGGGTGGAAAGCCTCCGAATTATCACTTGGAGGCAGAAGTCTACCATCCCAATGTTTGTACCTAATAAATCACGGTCGTAAAAACGACCGAAGGGGCTTCTCTCGGCCCTAGCACCTATCCATAAACTAGAACGTGGCGTTTTGTCTGCCCAGATACAAAGGGAAAACTGCAAAGGCATAATTATCTCGGCCTCGACCTTGGCATTACGGGCCGAGGCCGAAGAACGAAAGAGATACGGCCGAAGGAATTAGAGTCAAATCGCCACGTGGCAGCAGGGTCCCACACTTCATTTAATGAAGTAATGCTTCTGTTTATTGCAGCAAACCCACTAACCACGAAAAAGCATTTAATGCACGAGGGAAGATGGGAAGTGACTGAAGTCAAGATTTGGTGATGGGAATCAGAGTGATTAGACGCGAACATTCTCACAAGAATTCTTCCAGCTTGAGAGAGTAGGTCACCAGCTATCAGAGCAATAAATGCGTCTTCACGGCCAGAGGCGCAGAATCCACGATCAGGGCGCGGCCGAGATTTACCAGGATTCATGGGGTTACACCACCATGCTTCACGATCCCAAATGTCGATTGGACCATCCACTTGCTCTGATCAGGCTCCACCATGCAGATTTTCCGCCTCGATTACTCATTTAAGAGCTCTTCCTATAAATACCAAGCTCAAGCTACATTCAAAGGGTTCAAACACCAAACCAAAAGCCTCCCACAGAGCAAATTATATTTTCCTGTAATGCATTTTCAATATCTTTACTTGCTTTCCTAGGAGTAGTGTTAGACTGTAAGGAAGATTCATTCATCAATATATCATACGACCCTTGATTTTCAAGGCGCCGAGCACCATCTCTGTTACCCCATTCATCCACCCCATATATCATACAACCGTCGCTCTCTAGCAACGCGCGAGCACCGCCCAAAACCCACCATCAACACCACCACTAAACGGCCTTGTAGCTCAGGCCGTGAACCTGACGGCCGAGACGAGTTCCTCTCTCGGCCACAATCGTTTGATTAGAAGTCGAACTCGAAATAGGCGCACCACTTGAACCATTCTATCCAAACCACATCACCATCTCGACGCACGGTAGAGCCGTGCTGGTACGCCCGCATACAAACCGCACCGCATCCAAAAGAAGGACGTCACGTGTTAACGCACATCCCATCGGCCCGGAGCATCAGGCCGTGAGATTTGCGACGCCAACACTTTTGGCACGCCCAGTGGGACTTCTGTCAAAAACTCATGGTGGAAACTAGGGCACAAGCAAAGCTCAAGAATAAATCAGTTCGAAATGACTTCTGAGACCCCTGAGTCCACCTCGCCAATAACTATCGCCGAGACCGAACATGCGATCAGAATTTCGGCCAGCGTTCCAATAACGACGGATCGCACGGCTGAGTCCATGCAAGAACAAGGAGTGGTGGAGGATCTGATGTCTAAGAAGGCCTAGGGATAGAGACATCCTTTATGGCCGCAATGGACAAATTTTCCTCAGAACTGCGGACGCTTTTTCAGGAGAGGATGCCAGCAACCTCGACCGCGACACCTCCCAGAACAAGACAGAGAAGCCAAGAGCGCGAGAGGTTTGAGCCTTACGGTGAAGGCAGGAGCCTCGGCGTCTCTAGCCATACCCAAGCGTCAAGTTACGGTCAGGATTCTCTCTCCATCGACGAACAGTGGGGGGCAGTCCCAGCCCACATGGGCGAATCCGGGGCCAACCTACCCGCGGGAAAGCGTGCGGCCCACTCTAAGCTTTGGCCGTATCATTAGGGCAAAGTAGCCCCGCGCCGTCCGCTATCCAGCAACTCGGCCCAGTTCAACTTTGGCCGTCCCAGACCCATCCTGGCCCAAGCAACGTGGCCGCTGCTTCATCACAGGAGGAGAGCGAGAGCAATCCGACCATTTCACCACCATTGCAGGCGTCGTTATTTCCGTTAGGCTCCCACCTTCAGGATGGTTCGGCCATTCCGACGGTAACACACACGCACCCTGGACAAACCCATGGCGCTTATCTAGTGCCGTCCGGCTGGGTCGTGACGACCGAGCCCTCTGTTCAAGTGGCCCAGCAGATAAGGCCATAGAACGATGTGCAACAGACCCGCGACCATTTCGGCCCAACAAGAAGCGCCCCCCCAAGGGCTCCAGTTCGAAGACGTCCGACGAATGATCGAGGACGGCCTGGCTCAGACGGCCGGAAGCGCGCGAGATATACAAAGCCGTACCCGCCCGAAATTGATCGAACCCGAACTATTGGTTACCAGAATTCATGCTATTTTCCGGGACGGGCAGACCTCATCCATCGAACACATAGGCCGTTTCACGGCCCAGTGTGGAGAGGCCAATTCGAATGCCCAGAAGCTCCGTTTATTTGTTCATTCTTTGACCGGGCGCGGCTTTCTCATGGTTCATAAACCTTCCACCAAATTCGGTGAAGGATTAGTCTAACATGGAAAGGATATTCCACGAACATTTCTATCAGACCAACCGAGAGATAACGGTCGCGAGCTGGCAAGGATAAGTCAGGCATTAGACGAGTCACCTCGCGACTACCTGCAGCGGTTCAAACATGCAGAAACTAGTGCCGAAGAGGGCTTGGAATTCGAATACCGAAAAAGATTCCAAGGAATTGAATTCCGGGACATGCATGACTTGATCAACAAGGTGGACAGATACGCATCTTTGTTGAAGGAAAAGATGCAGAAGAAGACGGCTTCGAAAGGGACTTACTACAGGAATCCCATTGTCAGCTATGCCGAAGTGGACGGCCCCACGGAGGCTGAGAGCGACGTAGTCGAGATGAGCTCAGCTGAAGTCAGCATAGACAAACCTTTTGTCTGCAAAGGACTTCTCAAGGCCGACAATAGCTGCACAAAGATTCCCGACGCCAAGTTTGCGGCTCGAGAAACGAAGGCCTACACTTTTGATTTGACAAGGGCCGAGGCTATCTTTGACTTGCTATTGGCCGAGAAAAGGTCAAATTGTCTTTCGGCCATAAAATTCCGAAACCCAACAAACTCAAAGGGAAGACGTTCTGCAAATACCACAGTTCTTGGTCTCACAACACCAACAACTGCGTTGTCCTGCGAGACGTCATCCAGAAGTTGATAGACGAAAAGAAGCTCCAGTTCCTGGAGAAGGCGGCCATGCCAGGTTGATTCCAAGCCATTCCCTCCACCTGTCATTAACATGGTCAACACCCAACTCTGGGGCGAAAATAGGGAGGTTCACTGACAGGTGAAAGGAAAGGAACCGATGGCCGAACCAGAGTCGGTGCTTTGCGATCGATGCAGGTATGAGGTCGGTCAGCCTAGGCTACAGGAGAACAAAAGGAAGGCCGCCGAGCCCTCTCAGCCGATTGTGGAGAAATTCGGCGGCCAATACGACCGTCGGCCAGCTGGCAGGGCTGTCTTCAACCGACTAGGGACACAAACCCCTAGTACCTCGGTGGGCCATAAAGACGAGGCCCCCCTAGGCCAGTAAAGACTTTCAAACCACCGGTCATACGGGATGACCGTTGGTACCATGCACGACCTGGGGTAGGGCTCGTCAATGGGCCGGGCCGGCTAGCCCGGCCCAAATTTAATGGGCTTGGGCCGGGCCCGGCCGGGCTTTAAAGAGGAGAGAGAAAATAGCGGGCCGGGCCGGGCCGGGTTTTTTTAGAAAATTCAAAGCCCAAGCCCGACCCATGGGCCGGGCTTGAGAAAGCCCATCGGGCCGGGCCGGGCCAAAACGGGCCTACTTCAATCGAAAAAAATCATAAACTTAATCATAATGACATTTTAGTCCAAATTTGAGATTAAACTCGCTTAATTCCAATATTTTCACATCAAACCAAATTCATAAAACACCTAATAAAGTCACACAACTTAATAAGATTTTCTACAAAAATAATAAAACCAAGTATTATTTTTGAGGTTATTACATAATTATACCGTAATACGTTTTAAGAAATAATTTAAAAAAATAATAAGTATAAAATATATATATTTTTTAAAGGATGGTATGAATAAATATGCAAATGTTTGGTGATGTGTTCAAGAAAAGCATGATTATATTTGGTGGTACGATTATGTTTCGTGATATGATTATATTTGGTGATATGATATGTTGTTCATCTTATTTATATATATATATATATATATATATAATTGTTGTATTAATAATTGACATAAATTAAATTAATGTGCTAATCATCCAATTATAAACTAGGAATGAGTAAAGAAAAGCAAATGAAATGAAACAAATTATATATGTGATTTAAGGGATATAATCATAATCCTAAACTATTATTTATACATAATTATATATGTATGCGGGCCTAACGGGCCGGACTTTTGTGGGCGGGCCGGGCCGGGCTTTCTTGGGCCTAATCGGGCCGGCCTATGGGTCGGGCCGGGCTTCAAACACTCAAGCCCAAGCCTAGCCCGGCCCAGGCGGGCCGGGCCATCTCAAAGCCCATAACGGGCCGGGCCGGGCTTTTTTTCGATGGGCCGGGCGGGCCCCCATCGGCCCATAAGCCCGCGGGCCAAATGATGAGGCCTAACCTGGGGGCAGGGCCGAACCACTGACAAAAACCCAGCTGAGAAGGATGCAGAGGCAAGTTCAGGAGGGCTGGGATGCAGGGCGACCCCAGCCGAGGGTTCCAAACGCCAAAGAAAATGGCGACCGTAGACGGGCCACCATCCGTACCAATCATCCCCTCTATAGTGAGGACGGCCAGCACTAAGCCGCCGAGGACGTGGCGCCCTGGGCAGGACGAGAATCCTCGTAGAATGGCGGCCGTTTCGGTTGAGCCGAAGGCCGCGACCCTGGAGAAAACGGACGAGGGCATCATCGACGTCTACCACGGAAGGGACCCCAATTTCTCAGCCAACGGTTTGTCCTTTCTCATGGAATTCCATAAAAACCACTCGGCCACCGACCTATACGGCATGACCCCTAGAACCGTGAAATCGTGGAGTTGGCCCTCAGAAACACTAAGGCGGAGGGGCTCCTCATTACCAGCGAGTCTGACTCGGCCATTAAGGCCGTATACCAGGCAAACAGGGAAGCTGAGAACGAAAAGGATGCCAGGTTACCAGCCTGACCTAGGAAGATTGGAGGCTAAGGCCCCCTTCAGCAAGGGCGATTTAGAATACCTCCGCCAATATTTTACCTGTGACCCCGTACCGACACTATCTTTGGTCTACGACCGAGGAAAAGGCCCGGGTAAGCCATTTGGATGACTATTTAACAGCCAGGGATACGTTGGCCAAGGCTAGACGAGCCCTCGAGGAGAAGGTCGAGGCCACGGACCCCCCTGAGACCAAAGTGTCCACAGACGATATCTCTGAAACTGCAAGGCCTATGATCGAGGGCCCCGGTGATCCTTTCTTTGGGCATGAGGTCGAAGACGACCCCACGTTGGGAATCTCCGATGACGGGTACGAGGGGATCCTCGGGATGGTTGAGGAAAAAACCCTCACCAGGGACGGTTATGAGGCCGAAGAGGAAGCTGGTAGGGGGACTGGCAGGAGCCAAAGGAGGTCAACATGAACATGGTCTTAGTGCTACCGTATGAGTTTTCAGCCCCAGGAGGCCAGGCCAACGGCCTGGATAATGACGTGGCCGAAGAGCGGCTTGATCAGAGGCCAAAAACGAAAGAAGAGTTGTTGGCCGTGGCTTTTAGCGAGGTAATACCCAGAGACGAGCCAAACAAATACCGACTGTTAAGCTCATAATTTCATACATATACATGCCCAATTTCCTTACATCTTTTGCTTAGTTTCCGATAATTCTGAGTTATTTGCCTCTCTTTGTGTGTTTTGTAGGCCATTAGAGCATGAGAGCATGAGAGGAATACAACTTAAGGCATTTGAAGCAATATGGTGCAAAAACGTGCAAAAACTGGAGCCTGAGTTAGAAGTTCATTTCGGACTTGTCTTCTTCATCCGAACTTGGATTGGGCCAATACTTGTGTGGTTAGATCAATGACATTCTGAACTTCAAAATGGACATCCTAAAGTCATCATTTGATTCAGCCCAACCCAATTCGTGAGCCCATGGAAATACACATCATGCTGACAGGAAGATGAGCTCATTGCATGCTTGGTCATGATGAGCTAGGCATGAGCTATTGGTTTCTGAATGGAAGCTTGGTCATGCTGACATGAGGATGAGCTAGGGCTGCTAGTGGGATTTAGTGGAGCAACCATTTCTGATTTTCTAATGCAAGTGTTGAGTCCATTAGCCATATTCAATTCAGATTTCCCACTCCCCTCTCCCTATAAATACCACTTCCATTCCACATTCAAGACACATCCTGAGATTCCATCATTTACACTTCCATTGTACACAAAGAGAGGGAAAGTTGAGAGTCACAAAGGGAGAGAAGGGAGAAGGCAGCAGCTGGGAGGCTTTGGCCTCCTAGCAGCCATGGAGATGATTCTTTTCCATCTCTAGCATGCTGTCCTTATCTTCTTCTCCTCCCTTTGTCTTTTATTTTCTTCTTGTATTTCTTCTTGTATTTTCTTTGTTTTTCTGTTATTAGTTGTAATAAACATCTTGCTAGTCTTGTATCATGGTTTGAGTTTATAAAGTTTGATTTCATTCATGAATTCTTCTTCACTGTTTGAATGGAGCTGTTTTGCATCCTTTGATTGATCACCTAAGGTTTTATGTGTTATGCTCTTGTTGGGAAGGTTTGGGGATCATCTTCATTCCATCCATTAGCAACTTATGTGATTTGGTTTCTAGGTCTCCTAATGTAAACACCATGCTTGGGGTCCTTGTGATGTTCAATACAATTTGATCCAAACACCATGGACTTATTGTGAGCATCTTCATGAGTGAATCAATTTGTTTACTTGCTGCCATAACATGATTATAACAATTAGGGTGGATTCTAAAACAACACCATCTTGTCCTAGTTACTTTCTTTCTTCTTGTTTTGTTTCTTTTCATTGTTGTTTTGTGTAGGAAAACTGAGTTGGATCATTCAATCACCAATCCCTGTGGAATCGACCTCGCACTTACATACGCTAAACTACCAACGGTTCGTGCACTTGCGAGTATCACAAGTTGATGATGCAACTGAATCCATTTTGGTACAGCTGTATCTACGCAACAAGTTTTTGCGCCGTTGCCGGGGATTGGTAACATCGCTTGATTCTATTTGGTTTTCCTACTTTTTATTTATTTTTATCTTTTTTTATAACTGGACAGTTTCATGTTTTGAAGTTAATGAGGTTAATTGATAAGTTGTGTTTGTAGTCCAACGGACAAGGACAATTGCCTGACAAGCAAGAGAACTGGGTTTGAGTCCCAAGCTTACACAACACAAAAAATGGTTCAAGTAGCATGTTGATTATTTCTAGTTTCTGGTTTCATTCACTTGCTCTTAATTAAATATCTTGTTCAAGTTTACATAAACACCATATGACTCTTGGACTGATTAGTGAATGAATGGGTAGATATTGAAGACAAACACCATGTTTAAATTCTACTTGGTTCTTTATTGTTCTTCTTGTTCTTAATGGGTTTGGAATTTGTGTTTAGACTAAACACCAAAGCTAAATGCTTTTTCTGAATACTTGATTAAAACCACACACCATATGGATAATCATATTTGAGAAAGAACGAACTTCATAAGCTAGTTTGATTTACTTTGATGCTTGTTACTTTGAAGCATGGAATTAGATGTTTGTGGTGAAGTTGAATCCCTAATCTTGATGTTTTAGTTTAGTTTATCATTTTCATTTAAGTTATGGTTTCCTAATCCAACAAATCTGAAAGTTTTTTTCAAGTTTCCTTGTCTTTCTTTAAGCATTTCTGAAGTAGCTCAATAAGAAAGAGGGAAAGAGAGGAGACAACCCAATCCATAGAAACATGGAGTATGGAGTAGCGGAGAAGTCGACCTCCAGCTGCTATGGCCAACCACTCTCCAGCTAATCACTACAAAGGGAGCATTCCAATCATATCTCTTTCATTTATAACTGCTACTCATGCTTAGTTTTTTCTCATTTTCTGTTTTACTTTTGTTAGGGTTTTCTTTTCCTTGATGTGGGAGAAACATGATGAGCAGCTGACCCAAATACTCAAAGAAGAACATGTGCTGCCATACTATGTGCATTTCCCTCTCATTGTCTTCAAGGGGAAGTTCTAAACTCTCTTTCTTTTATTTCTTTCATTTCATTCCTTTACCCTGGATTTTATGTGCATTGTATGCTTTACATGGATTCAAACATTAAGGACAATGCTTCATTTAAGTTTGGGGGTGCTGGAAAGTTTTTAGTTTTTGTGTTTGTGTCTGAAAACGTAGGCTTCTTCATTGCTACAAAAATTTATTTTCTGCTACTGTTTTGAAAGTTTGGTCCGCGTTGTGTTCTTCATTTTTTCATGCTGAATCCAATGACATAAAGAACGTTAAATTTGACCAAGTGGTTTGAAAGTTACATGTCAAAACAGATTAGATGTTGAAATTCAGCAAAACAGCAATTTGAAACCTCACGTTTTTCTTTTTCTGTTTCGTTTTCTTTGAGTCATTTTCAGTTTTCCTTCCCACACCAATGATAAATCTTGAGTCTAACTTCTAATATGGCTCTTAGGAATTTGATAAGCATTGTGTTAGGTCTGAATCTTATTCTTTTGCTAGCTAAGTCTCACATAATTATGCTTGAGCTTTCTATGAACTTTAGCCATGACTATACACCTCTTGCATGTCTTACCCAATTGTATGCCTTTTTGCTTGTGTGATTCACTGGAATGTTAAGTTATAACTAAGATATGATTTAGGCCATCTTTGTTAAGCCTCTTTCTTTTTCCTCCATCAACCTATACAATACATATTCCATTGTAAACCCTTTTGTGCCCAAACACTTAGCCATTTCTTTCTATCACCTTATCATCCATTAAACATCCTACCATCTAGGAGACTTGTAGAGTATGATTGTATTTCAGATTGTAATGCATTCAAGGCAACAAATGAAAAAAAAAAAATTTAATAAAAAGAGAAAAGAAGTGTGGCCAATGTAGTCACGATCCTAGGGTGATATAAGGAGAAATCAAGGTGATCTAGGGTGAAGAGCCGCAAAATTGGGCCAAATATTGTACAAAATGTGTAAACGTCAAAATCAAATTGTGAAGTGATTCAATTGCAAAATCTGGTGTTGTGAGCTTTTCAATTTCTGTGCCTTACATTTCAAACGTCCATGATCTTGTTTACATGACATGCTCTACTTTGTTCTTTACACTTTGTGTTTTCATATCCATTCTTTGTCTAACCATTACCATAACCCCATTACATCCATGAGTAAAGTCCTATTGATTTTGGTTTGGCTTGGCAAACTTGTGTTCATTCTTGCAGGAATTCATATCGTTGTTTAAGAAGCATGAGTTGTATCTTCATGGCTACTTCACACACACACACCTTGAGCATGATTTTTGTGAGATTGTGGTAGCACTTGAATAATGTTTAGAACTTCCTTAGTGCTTGTTTTGTTCCTTGTTGAGCCATGTCTATGAAGTTTAAAATTTCTGTTCGGTTGGAAGGTTAACATTTTTGTTTTTGTTTTGTTTTTGTTTTTTGTTTTGCTTAAGGACTAACAAATCTATTAAGTTTTCCAACCATTTTGTTTTGTAGAGTTCGAAAAACGTTTGTGGGTATCGTATATGTTAAACCCTCAGGAGACACAACTCCTCCTACTAGGGATGCCTAGAGGTTTAAAGGCTTGTTGCATACGCTCAATGCAATCGAGTTACCTACGAAAGTGGTCTAGTTAACTTCTTGTTTTGTTTTTATCTTTGTTTTTCTTTTGTTTTGCTCGAGGACTAGCAAAATTTAAGTTTGGGGGTGTGTTAAGCTCATAATTTCATACATATACATGCCCAATTTCCTTACATCTTTTGCTTAGTTTCCGATAATTCTGAGTTATTTGCCTCTCTTTGTGTGTTTTGTAGGCCATTAGAGCATGAGAGCATGAGAGGAATACAACTTAAGGCATTTGAAGCAATATGGTGCAAAAACGTGCAAAAACTGGAGCCTGAGTTAGAAGTTCATTTCGGACTTGTCTTCTTCATCCGAACTTGGATTGGGCCAATACTTGTGTGGTTAGATCAATGACATTCTGAACTTCAAAATGGACATCCTAAAGTCATCATTTGATTCAGCCCAACCCAATTCGTGAGCCCATGGAAATACACATCATGCTGAAGGGAAGATGAGCTCATTGCATGCTTGGTCATGATGAGCTAGGCATGAGCTATTGGTTTCTGAATGGAAGCTTGGTCATGCTGACATGAGGATGAGCTAGGGCTGCTAGTGGGATTTAGTGGAGCAACCATTTCTGATTTTCTAATGCAAGTGTTGAGTCCATTAGCCATATTCAATTCAGATTTCCCACTCCCCTCTCCCCTATAAATACCACTTCCATTCCACATTCAAGACACATCCTGAGATTCCATCATTTACACTTCCATTGTACACAAAGAGAGGGAAAGTTGAGAGTCACAAAGGGAGAGAAGGGAGAAGGCAGCAGCTGGGAGGCTTTGGCCTCCTAGCAGCCATGGAGATGATTCTTTTCCATCTCTAGCATGCTGTCCTTATCTTCTTCTCCTCCCTTTGTCTTTTATTTTCTTCTTGTATTTCTTCTTGTATTTTCTTTGTTTTTCTGTTATTAGTTGTAATAAACATCTTGCTAGTCTTGTATCATGGTTTGAGTTTATAAAGTTTGATTTCATTCATGAATTCTTCTTCACTGTTTGAATGGAGCTGTTTTGCATCCTTTGATTGATCACCTAAGGTTTTATGTGTTATGCTCTTGTTGGGAAGGTTTGGGGATCATCTTCATTCCATCCATTAGCAACTTATGTGATTTGGTTTCTAGGTCTCCTAATGTAAACACCATGCTTGGGGTCCTTGTGATGTTCAATACAATTTGATCCAAACACCATGGACTTATTGTGAGCATCTTCATGAGTGAATCAATTTGTTTACTTGCTGCCATAACATGATTATAACAATTAGGGTGGATTCTAAAACAACACCATCTTGTCCTAGTTACTTTCTTTCTTCTTGTTTTGTTTCTTTTCATTGTTGTTTTGTGTAGGAAAACTGAGTTGGATCATTCAATCACCAATCCCTGTGGAATCGACCTCGCACTTACATACGCTAAACTACCAACGGTTCGTGCACTTGCGAGTATCACAAGTTGATGATGCAACTGAATCCATTTTGGTACAGCTGTATCTACGCAACACCGACATCTCAAGCCGTTGTACATTTCGGCTCATGTAGAGGGTGTGCCCGTGTCCAAAGTCTTCATTGACTGTGGCGACGTCAACATCCTTCCGTATTCCCTGATGAGGAAGCTGGATAAGTCAAAAGAGGACCTCATCCCCAGCGACGTGATCATGAGCAGCTTCGTCGGCGATAAATCCAAAACCATTGGGGTATTGCCGTTGAAAATCATCGTGGCCGACCAGACAAGAGTCGCGGCCTTCTACGTAGTCGAATCCAATGTGGACTACAATATATTACTAGGCCGTGACTGGAGCCATCAATCCGGATGCATACCGTCTTCCCTCTTCCAATTGTTGTTCTTTTGGGATGGCCAGAGGGTATCCATACACCCGGCTGACGAAAAACCCTTCGAAACCAACGCCGTGCAAGCACGGATTTACGACGACGACGTTGGATGGGTCGTCCTCACCGGCCACGACACAAGCGGCTGACCAACCAGGACAACGGCCCAGAAAGTGCTGGAGTTAGGCGCGCAGAATGTTCGACAGGATTCGGCGCGCGAAGTATTGATCGACCTCACTAGCCTCTAGATGACAGACAAAGCCACTAAAGAAGAGGGAGCAGCGGCCGTGACCGACCTGCTGGAAAGAATGCTGGAACATTGGGCGGAGGAATCCTTACGGCCAAACTCACCGATCATCAACCTCGTCGAATTCCTCCACGAATCAGACGAGGCGGATGCTTTGACTTTTGACGGCCTAGAAATGGCGCCCGCCGAGATGGAGGATGACTACCCTGAGGTCCAGGACCCTTTATTAGAAATAAACGTAGGGTCGGAGGCCGAACCATGGCCTCTTTTTGTAAGCCAACTTTTGAACCCTGAGTTAGCGGCCGAGATTATCGGCCTGCTCCATGAATATAAAGATTGTTTTGCCTGGGATTACCATGAGATGCCTGGATTGCCAAAAAGTTTGGTTGAGCACGAATTAAAGATTAAGGAGGGGTTTAGGCCTTTCCAATAGTCGCCGAGGCGGTTCTCGACCGAAGTACAACTTAAAGTCAAGGAGGAGATTGAACGGCTCCATAAAGCCGGCTTCATCGGAACAGCCCGGTACGTCGAATGGTTGGCTAACATCATACCAGTTTTGAAGAAGACTGGGGCTTTGAGAGTTTGCACCGATTACAGAAATTCTGAATCTCGCAACCCCCAAGGACGAGTACCCCATGCCTATGTCAGACCTCCTGGTAGACGGAGCCGCGAAGCACGAGCTCCTGTCTTTCATGGACGACCATGCTGGTTACAACCAAATTTTCATAGCCGAAGAAGATGTCCATAAGACGGCGTTTAGATGTCCAGGCGCAATCGAAACCTATGAGTGGGTGGTCATGCCGTTCGGCCTAAAGAATGCCGGCGCGACATACCAGCGAGCTATGAACCTTATTTTCCACGACCTTATTGGCCGGACCGTTGAAGTCTATATCGACGACGTAGTTGTAAAGTCCCGATCCAAAGCCGATCACGTAGGACATCTCCGACAGGCTTTCAACCGAATGCGGGTGCACGGCCTAAAAATGAACCCTAAGAAATGTGCTTTCGGCGTCACTACCGGGAACTTCCTCGGTTTCTTGGTTCACCAACAAGGAATTGAGGTGGATAAAAATAAAGCTACGGCCATTATGGCGGCACCTCCGCCAAGGACCAAGAAGGAACTCCAGTCCTTCCTCGATAAGGTCAACTTTTTAAAACGGTTCATATCCAATTTGGCAGGGAAAATACGGCCGTTGACGCCTCTGCTCAAACTAAAAGACACGGAACGATTCGTATGGGGGCAGAACATCAAGCGGCCCTCGACGACATCAAGAAATATTTATCTCAACCATCGGTCCTGATGCCGCCGAAAAGGGAAACCCTTGAGGTTTTATATTTCGGCTTCAGAGGGCTCTATCGGCTGTCCGCCTGCACAGACAACGAGTCTGAACGAGAACAAGTAGTGCACTATCTGAGCCGCACCCTTAACATGGCCGAGCTAAACTATTCGCCAATCGAGAAATTATGCATGGCACTTTATTTCGCGGCCACCAAGTTGCGTCATTATATGCTTCCTTCAGTCGTCCAGAATCATCTCAGAGACCGATCTCATCAAATATATGCTCACTCGGCCGATCATACGCGGCCGAATTGGAAAGTGGACGATGGCATTGTCTGAATTCACCTTCCAATACGTGGCTTAGAAGTCGGTCAAGGGTCAGGCTTTGGCCGATTTCTTGGCTCACCACCCGGCTGAGGGGCAGGAAGAAGAATTAAAGGTCGAGATCGGCATGGCCGGCATGGAGAAGAACTCCTGGACCATGTACTTCGACGGCTCCAGGACCGAGGTAGGTCTGCGGCCGGAGTCGTGATCGAGTCCCTCAGGGACAAAGGTGGCAATTTGCGTTCCAGCTTGATTTCAAATGCACCAATAATCAGGCCGAATGCGAAGCGCTCATCATCGGTCTCGAAATTTTGAGAGAAATGAAGGCAACCCGTGTCTTGGTCTACGGTGATTCTCGCTGGTGATTAACCAGCTCTGACCGGGGAATACCAGTGCACGAGCGAGAATTTAACTATGTATTATGTAGCGGCCCTCAATACGGCCGACGAATTTTATAGGATCTCCTTTGTCCACGTACCGCGCGCGAGAGCCAGGTAGCGTGAGGCGTGAATATTCCGGACAGTGACCACGATCGTGTGATAAGAATCGAGAGGCGTCCCTTGCCGGCTTTGGCCGAGCGGGGAATGACAGCGCAAGTATCATCGGCCGAGATCGCTGACAAAGTCAACACGGCCGAAATCGACTGGCGCTACCCCATGGTGAAGTATCTGCGCGACCCCTGGGCAGCCATGAAAGGACTACGCGTTTTCGAGCTCGATGTTACTTGATTTATCAGAACGAGCTGTATCGAAAGGGATCAGACGGTTTGTTGCTTCTATGCCCCAGCACGGAAGATATTAAGGTTATCATGACCGAATCCCACAAGGGGATTTGCGGCACTCACCAGTTTGGCATCAAGATGAGATGGTTGGTCCGGAGGCACGGCTATTACTGGCCGACCATTTTAAAAGACTGCATAGAATATGCGAGAGAGTGTATCAAGTGTCAAATATACAGCCCCATACAAAGGGTACCGGCCGAAGCCCTCTACCCGATTACTAAACCGTGGCCGTTCAGAGGATGGGCAGTGGATATCATCGGCAAAATCTATCCGGGCAGCGTCCAACCAACACGCTTGGATTCTGGTGGCAACCGACTATTTTACTAAATGGGTCGAGGCGGAGTCCTATCGGTCAATTTCTAGTGCGCAGGTGGTCAAATTCTTCGAAAATCACATCGTCCACAGATTCGGTATACCCGAAACTATCATGGCCGATAACGGCCCAGTTTTCGCGTCAATGAGACTCGGAATACACCGAAAGGATGGGGATCAAATTAATTCACTCAACACCTTACTACCCCCAATCTAACGGGACAGGCCGAGGCGAGCAACAAGGTAATCAAGGGCATCCTCGAGAAATGATTGAGGAAAAACCTAGGGCGTGGCACGACTTACTCCCTGAAGCCCTTTGGGCTTACCGAGTCTCAAAACGATCGGCTCCTGGCACATTCCCTTATGCCTTAACCTACGATCATGACGCCATCGTTCCGATGGAGTTAAAGGTGCGGTCTCTCCGTGCAACCGAACGACCTGGGCAAGAAGAGAAGGACTATGCGCAAGCCATGGCTCAGGAGTTAGAAGATTTGGAGCAATCCGGACTCGATGCTTATAACCTAGTGCAGGCACAAAGCGGAGTCGCGGCGAGGGCCTACAACAGGAAGGTTAAGCAAAAGACTTTCGCCGAAGGCGACTTGGTATGGTGTGCCGTGCTTCCTATCGGGACTAAGGACCCTCGGTTCGGCAAATTCTCACCCAATTGGGAAGGGTCGTTTACTATCGAACGAATTCTTGGCCGAGGTGCATTTCGGTTGAGAGATAGGGATGGAGAATGGCACAACCTGCCAATAAACGGCCAGTATTTAAAGAAATATACCCTGTCATTATGGGAGACGGCCGAGAGTGAGTTATGAGGTTTGCAATTGATAAATAAATGAAGTAAACAAACGCAACGAAGATAAAAGGGGAAGCACGCATTCGGGCAGAAGGAAAAAGATGTTAAACTTCATTTAGATTAAAAGAAAGGGTCGCATTTACAAAGGAACGGCCGGTCATGGCCGACTACAACATATAAAAATACATATAAGAAAAGTAGACTACATCCTAAGTCTACGAGCAAACGGCTTGGTGATCCCCTCGCTGGACAGGCAGATGTTTCGTCCCAAGGCAATGTCTCCGCCACCCATGTCTTCACCAAACCACGACCCTAGATGAGGCCATCACTCAGGACACGGGTGCAGCCAGGTTGAAGCCAAGGCCGTCACTCCGGGCATGGGTGCAGCCGGGGTGAAGCCAGGGCCGTCATTCTGGCCATGGACAAGGCCGTCACTCTGGGCACGGGTGCAGCCGGGTTGAAGCCAAGGCCGTCACTTAGGTCATGGCCAAGGCCGCCATTCTGGACACGAGCGTAGTTGGGAGAGGCCAGGGCCGTCACTCCGGCCATGGGTGCAACCGGGTGCTCAGCCAAACGAACATGGCCATGTTGGAATCATCATACCAGGCCCTCCCATCTTCCTCAGTCGCATCCAGTTTCTCCTCGGCCTCATAGGGTGGAAGGTCATCCTCATTCAGGGCTGGGAAGGAATCTCGGCCACCTCATGGCCTTGGCTCACGTCGACTTTCCAAGACGAAGGACAGTTGGTGGACAGCATGGGAAGAAAAGCCATCGGGATCAGACCAAACTGCCACGACGTGAGACTCGGCGGATATGGCTCAACCCCGGTTTGGAGAGGCTACAATGGGGACCATTGGAGCAGGTTAACATGAAGGAGAAAGGGCTAGAAGAAGAACGAAGCCCAGGGATGAGCGAAAGGCTCGAGAATGTTTGAGCAGGTAAAGAAGTCACTAAGAAAGAAGAAGAGTTTTGGAATCAAAGAGAGAAGGCTAAGAAAACTAGGAAGTTTAGAGCGAACTTTTGGAACATGGACTTAAGGATTTTTGAAGGCGTGAAGAAAAATGAAGAAGGAAGGGTTTTCATACCTGACGCTGGAATTCAGAATAAAGCTTTCTCGGAGAGACGTAGCGATCTAACAGCGCACTCGAAGCACGCGGAGGCATGTCAGAAACCCGGAGGCCGACGTTTCGACTACGAGACGAAGCGCCGGCTCACGCGAATCAAGGCAATAATGGCCTAACTGACGTGCTTGCGTAATTAAATGCACCGAATGATTCGTGCATTTAAAGCACCTACTATCAATCACTTCAGAAGGAATGCGGAAGGTCCATCCCCTAGAATCCATTCGGCCCCTACCCATGCCGAGACCGAAGAATCCGGGGATGTGGGGGCAATGTTTGTACCTAATAAATCACGGTCGTAAAAACGACCGAAGGGGCTTCTTCTCGGCCCTAGCACCTATCCATAAACTAGAACGTGGCGTTTTGTCTGCCCAGATACAAAGGGAAAACTGCAAAGGCATAATTATCTTGGCCTCGACCGCGGCATTACGGGCCGAGGCCGAAGAACGAAAGAGATACGGCCGAAGGAATTAGACTCAAATCGCCACGTGGCAGCAGGGTCCCACACTTCATTTAATGAAGTAATGCTTTTGTTTATTGCAGCAAACCCACTGACCACGAAAAAGCATTTAATGCACGAGGGAAGATGGGAAGTGACTGAAGTCGGGATTTGGTGATGAGTGATCGGTTCATAATTGTGTATTATTTCTTTCCCTTCTAGCTTATGATTTGGTTATGTTTTTGAGTTAAACTTGTGCTTTTAATCCTTTTTGTGTTTATCTTTCAGTTAATTGAGCTTTAGGTAACAATGATGGCTTTGGAGAACATAATTCATGCAATTCAAGCATGTTAAGGCCTAATTTGGATGAATTGATGAAGAGCTTAAAGACAAATTCATTATGGCTACAGCCCCCTGCCAGTCCAGTTCCGTAGGTCATAATGCAAGCTTTGTTTCAGCAACCTTCATAGCTCTAATGAGGCCACATTCTTCATGAAAGTTGTTCCAATGGGTGTGTACTAAAACATATCCAAAATTCAGCCCCATTGGATAAATCTGGAGTCCGTTTCCTAGCAAACACTGAACCATGCTCAGGATGGATCTTATCAGCGCGGAAAATGAGTTATAAATTCGTTTCGGCCTTAACTTCTTCATCCGACCTTGGATTGGCCCAAATAACATATGGCTGGAAAGAAGATATTCTGAACTTCAATTTCGAGTGCTTAAAGTCCTAATTTGATTAAGAGAAGCCCAAGTTGTAAGCCCTTGAAGTTGCTGGTCATGCTGACCTCATCATGTGCTGGTTGGATGCTTGGTCATGGTGAGCTAGGCATGAGCTATCATTTCTAGTTGGATGCTTGGTCATGGTGACATGAAGATGAGCTAGGGCTGCTGGTGGGATTTAGTGGTGAAGTGCATCAACCAATTCAAGATTTTCTAATACAAGTGCATCAACCATTTCAGATTTTATAATTCAAGTGTTGTATGCATTAGTATTATTGAATTCAGATTTTCACTTCCCCTAGGCCTATAAATAGGGAAGTTCTCTAAGCTTGTAATAACACCCCAAGGGGGGAGCTCTCAAACACTTCTCTAGAGCTCCCTTCCCTTCTCCCCCTCAAATTCTCTTAGTTTCCCTTTGTAGTTCTCAATTGTTGTAACAAGATCCTAGTACTATAAATCTCAAGCATTTTTCCTTTCTCTTCTTCTATAAATTCTCCAAACACTTCTCTATTCTCTTTCAAAGTTCTCCATGCTCTCAAACACTTTCCAAACACTTTCTTCTCCCTTCTCAAAGCTCTCAAACACATGCTCTTCCAAAATCCAAAAAGTTCTCAAACACCACTTTCCTTTCTTCTCCAAAAGTTTCCATATTCTCAAACACTTCCCAAACACTCCTCCCTTCTCTTTCTCAAACACATCTCTCCTCTCTTCCAAATTCCCAATGTTCTCAAACCTTCTCTTCCAAAATCCTCCAAGTTTCCAAACACTTTCTTCATCAAATCCTCCAAACACTTTCTCAAACAATTCTCTACTTCTACTTTCTTCTCCAAAAAGCCTCCATGTCCTCAAACACTTTTCCCAAACACTTTTCCTTTCTTCCTCAAGTTCTCTTAATTTCTTTAATGTTCTTTTAGTTGTAATTTATTTTTCATTGTAATGTACATTCTTTCTTCTGGTTTTGTTTCTTTTGTTTTCATTTTTTGTTTTGTGTAGGAAAATTGAATTGGATCATTCAATCACCAATCCCTGTGGAATCGACCTCGCACTTACATACGCTAAACTACCAACGGTTCGTGCACTTGCGAGTATCACAAGTTGAGGATGCAGTTGAACCCATTTTGGTGCAGCTGAATCTACACAACAAGTTTTTGGCGCCGTTGCCGGGGATCGGTAACATTGTTTCATTCTATTTGGTTTTCCTACTTTTTATTTATTTTTATCTTTTTCATAATTGCACAGTTTCATGTTTTAAAGTTAATGAGGTTAATTGATAAGTTGTTTTTGTAGTCCAACGGACAAGGACAATTGCCTGACAAGCAAGAGAACTGGGTTTGAGTCCCAAGCTTACACAACACCCAAAAACAAAAAGGTTCAAGTAGCATGTTGATTATTTCTAGTTTATGGTTTCATTCACTTGCTCTTAATTAATTATCTTGTTCAAGTTTACATAAACACCATATGACTCTTGGACTGATTAGTGAATGAATGGGTAGATATTGAAGACAAATACCATGTTTAAATTCTACTTGGTTCTTTATTGTTCTTCTTGTTCTTAATGGGTTCGGAATTTGTGTTTAGACTAAACACCATAGCTAAATGCTTTTTCTGAATACTTGATTAAAACCACACACCATATGGATAATCATATTTGAGAAAGAACGAACTTCATAAGCTAGTTTGATTTACTTTGTTGCTTATTACTTTGAAGCATGAAATTGGACGTGTGTTGATTTTCCTTTTCATTTTAGTTTTTATTTCCTAATCCTTTAATTATGTTTCAAGTTTTCTGTGTTTGTTTTAGCAAGTAATGTCAGCTTAATAAAAATGGAGAGAGATGGTAACCTCAATCATAAGAATGGGGAGTGTGGAGCAGTGGGAGAAGTCGCGACCTCCAAGTGCATCCATGCTCGACCTAATCGCTTCAAGGGGGAGTATTCCAATCCTTTCTCTTTAGTTGTTTTGTTATTATTTCAGTAATTTTAATTTTCTATTTCTTTTATTTAAAAAAATTAAAAAGATTTTTTATATGAGCTGACTCGTGGTAACTCCAGTGAGCGTCTCCGTCAACACAGTGTCTAGGAGTTCTTTAGGCGACACCTTCGGTGTCTAAGAAGTTTGGGTTTTAAGTGGGACCTTTGTGACCCCTCCAACCTTCCCGGATCCCCTGGCTGTGTTTTTTGAGGCCCTTAACTGGTCATCCATGAGTTGCTTGTATATTTGTGTGTTTTAAAAAAACAAAAATTTTAAAAACAAAAAATTAAAAAAATTTTAAATTTTTTTCTTTTTGGAATTTGAGTTTTTATTTATTTTCCTTGTAAATTGAAATTTGGAACTTCTTTGTTTTTTTTTCTTTGTGTGGTCAGTTATTTGTAAATAATAATAAATTATAATAAATTAAAAAAAAAAATCAATTTGGAACTTCTTTGCTTTCTTTTTTTTGTTTTGTTAAGTTAGTTTATGTATTTATTTACGTGGTGTGGTTAGTTAGTTTATTTCTGAGTGTTAAAAACCCATTTTTATTTCATTTCAAACGTTACAAACAAAGTTAAAAAAAAAAAACAAAAACAACAAAACAAAAATAAAAACAACATCTTCATCTTCATCTTCATGGCATGCCTCTATTCTCTCTTACTTGCAGAATCTCCAGCAGCTCCACATGGTCCTCATTCTTTCTCTCAGTGCTTCCACGTGCTGATTGGCACAATAGAGCCGCTTCTGGAGTCCGCCACCATAGCATTCAAGGAAGCGATTTCCTCGCTCATCGCGGCACACTCTCGTGTTCTCGCCAGTAATCGCATGCCCAAATTGGTAGCCGAGACCGCATGGAGCACCGTTAAGTTGTGGGACTCCTCCACTGCTGCTTTGTCAGACCTCCTTGCCACATGCAGATGATCTGTCGGAGTGAGCTTGCTGCTAATCATGCCTTCCAGCAACACTGCTCTCTTTCGACACTCCTCAGAAAAAGTTCGGTATTGCCTCAGCAAAGTTTGAGGCTGTACCGTGATGATATGTGGAGTTTGGGAAGACAAGGTTTGTAGGAGCCCTTGTCTGCGCATTCGGTGGCGCAAGGGTCAATTCAAGGTTGAGATCATCAAGGTGAGCGCATGAGGATGCCATTGTTTTGTTTCTGAATTTTTTGATGTTTTTCTTTGAGTTTGCAGGAAGAAATGCTGGGTATCATCCGCTTGAAGAGGTGTGGTTTAAATAGACATATGCTGATGAGGGTGCCAACACCATTTCGGATTTCCCGGGCATGCTCGACCTAATTGCTTCAAGGGGAGCACCTTTACTTTACTTTTCTTTTTTTTATTTTCTCCGTGTTTTCTGGTGTTTAATATTTTTGCCCGTTACTTTCATTTTCTAGAGCTTTGTGTTTTTGCTTTTCCCTTTCGGCTATCATCTTTAGTTTATTTTAGTTAGGGAACTGTGCTTTCTTTTCCGTTTGTCGTCTTTGTTTGATTTAAGTTTGGGGAAGTGTGTTTTCCTTTTTTTTTTTATTTTATTTTATTTTTCTTTATTCATTGTTTTTCTTTTTAATTTAAAATTAACTTGTTTTTTTTGTTTGACAGGTTTCTTAAGAATTTGGTTGGAAGAAGAGATAAAATTAAAGATGCATCTTGGACACCTGGTGCAAGAATCTCAACTCTTCTTTTAAATTCTTGTTTGAATTGTGTGTTTATTTCAGTTTTTATTTATTTATTTTGTTTTTATTTAATTAGTTAGTATAATTTAAAACTCATAGGATATTCTTTGAAGGAGCTAAACTTTTGGTAACTCCAGTGAGCAACCGCAGTCTATACAGTGTCTAGGAGTTCTTTAGGCGGCACCTTCGGTGTCTAAGAAGTTTGGGTTTTAAGAGGGACCATTGTGACCCCTCCAACCTTCCCGATCCACTGGCTGTGTTTTTTCTGAGGCCCTTAACTGGTCATCCTTAAGTTTTTCTCTTAAAAGAAAAAGCAGTTACTTGTGTGTTTACTTAACTAAAAATAAAAATGCATGTTTGGGTTTTCGTGTTTTTTGTTTGATCGTCGTTCTTTAAATTTAGGGTCATTCGTTTCTTTGAGATAACATAACATTTTTATTTCCCAAATAAAGAAAGAAAAAAAAATGCACATACACTTTAAAATTAAATAAATAAAAACTGAAATCATTTCTTCTTGGCGCTCGGTGTCTCGACCATAGGAGCTTTTAGTTTGGCCCTCTGGCTGTCCTCTTCCGGGCTTCACGCACAGCCTCTTGGGGCTCATCACTTGAGCTCCCAAAGATCGCAATCTTAGCTTCAGTATAACTTTTCTCGCGATCTGGTTTCTTGCGTTTACCCGGTCGGTCTAGGTCTTCCAGCTGTTTTCGCATGTCGCGAGAGTACAACTCTACAATCTTTGTTAGGTTTTTATTCTCGTTCCACAACACTTCTAGTTGGTGTCGATTCACCTCCACTATCCTTGACCTCTCCCTTTTCAAGCTTTTTATAGCACTCTGACACTCTTCAACCATACTGTGCTCCGCCGCTCACTGACCTTTCAGCACCTCTACCTCATGGGACTTCGCAAGTAGGCGATGACCCAAACTTGTGACACATGCTGTACTCTGCATGCTCAGTGCCAGGGCATCACTCATGACCCGGTTGTCATCCCTTGTCCCGAACACACGTATATCTTTAGGAGTCACCAAATTTCTGCCAACTCCAATGGCAACATCGTTGTCCAGGAGTATTGAGTCATTGACAGTCACAGGCCCCGTGCAGAGGCAAAGTAGGGCATCCATACCTGGTGCTACCTGCTTGGCCTCGTGTTTGAGTCGGTGGAGCTAGGTTGAGATCCAACGAAAAGGGGTAGGAAGAAGCCATAGATTTCTCACTTTTCTTTTTCTTTTTCTTGCTTGTTTTCTCTTTTGTGTGTTTCTGAGTTTGTGTTTTTTATTTTTTTCCCCTCCTTTTTCCTTCTTATAGACATAGTCTTTCACAAAACCCTAGCCAGTGCAGCGTGAATTTTTTCTAATCTCCAGCGTTCCTCGAGTCCCACAACCATCTCACTTTCCAACCGTTTCCAACTCATTTGTCACGACTTGCTTTGTCTGAACGAACGCGTTCAGCAAAGTCATCGCCCTTTCCATGGCCCCGTAATTTCTGCTTGTGGAGCCTGCGGCGTCTCTATGCGTCGACACGTGTCTCGCCCTGTCTGTTGGTCCCTTACACTGAACCGAGACATCATGACCCATGTAAAAAAAAAATCCCGCTCTTTGTGTTTCTAATCACGGTTCGAATGTTTGTTTTTACAAAACTAAATAATTATAAAAAAATTATAAAAAAAAGAAGAAAAAAGCCGAAAATGAAAACAAACTGGGTTCAGTTTCACCTTAGTTTGGGTTTCAAAGTGGGTTAAATTCACCGTGGTTTGTGTTTCTAAATTGTGGGCTTTGGGCTTGAAAATTTTTTTGGGTTTCAGAATTGTGTGATTAGGGCTTTGGGTTTCAAAAAAAAAAATTTGTTTGTTTATTTGTTTGATTTGTAATTTTTATTTTGTAATTTTTTTTTGTGTGTTTTGTGATTTTTATTTGCTTTAATACCCTTCATTTGTTGTTATGACATTGTTTGTGGCTAATTTTTAAACATTGAGGACAATGTTCATTTCTAGGTTTGGGGGTATTGGAGTTTAGCAAGTAAATTTGGTTTTTCTTAAAAAAAAAAAATTAATTTAAAATATTTTTTTAAAAAAAAATAATAAAATAATTGAAAAAAAAATTTATTTTTTTTGCTTGTTTTTATTTTTTATTATTTTAAGTATTGTTTTGAGTCACTTTCCGAACACTTATGATGAAATAGTGATAAATGTTTGCATGACTTAAATAAAAATTGGATTTCATTTTATTTTAGTGTTTTTTTTTCTTTATTAAAAAAAAATAAAAAATTGGCATTGTTCTATCATGATATGTTCGAAACCTTTGCACTTGCCATTTGTTTCATAATTTTCCAATTAAAGGATTTGCATGATCTAAAGAATTATATCAAGCATAAATTAGACTTATATAACCATATAAAGTGAGCTTTTGAGCCTTGTCCTTCAATCATGAGTGTTATATACATACTCTAATTTTCTTGTCATCAAAGTTGTTGTTTGATCTCATTATTCATTGATTTGGTTGAACACTTAAAAGTCATTCATTCTTGTACAATTTGACTTCATGACATTTAAAGAAATGATATTAAGGCCTTCTTTGGATCGTTTGTGCCTTTTAAGCTAACCTTATGCATGCTTAAGCATGATTTTCCATTATTAACCATTTTGAGCCTACATGTAAACCTTTTCTTTCATTTAACCAATTTTATTTCCTCACCTTAGCCTGAAAAACAAATATTTACCTTTCTAAGGAACTCATGAGCTAAAATTGGGATGTGTTTTTCATACTAAGTTTGGGAATGGGTGTTACATTTCGAAAGAAAAAAAAAATTCGCACAATTGGTGAAAGAAAAGAGAAAAGTTGTGATTAAGTGGTGGTTGAATGAAATTTCATTTTTGGGCCTTCAAAATAAATTGGTGTTTGTTCAATTAAAGGAAAGGAGTATCAATCAATGTAAATGAAGGTATAAGGAGTTTTGATCATGTAAAAGAAAAATCTAATCGTGATGATTCGAAGTCTTGTAAACAATTATTTTATGCTCTTACATTGCGAGTTCCTTGGACTTTGTATTATCCATACCTTTCATTTCTTACTCACCTTACACCCTTGGCCCAATTACAACCTTTACTAAAGACCTAAATTGATCTTAAATGTCATATGGTTGAATTGCATCCATTTTCTTACTTTTAAGTGTTTGGCATCCTTCTTGAGATCATATTAATGCAAGTTCTTCATCTTTCTATTTCGAGTTAAATCCTTATGGTTTAACTCTATTCTCATGTTTATAACTGAGTGATGCATTATAGCCATCTTCTGAGTGATTCATTTGTGAGAGGACAACTTTGGTGAGATTTGAAGTTGAACTTGTGCTTTGTATGATTTTCGAAATTGTGTGAAAACTAAGATTGGGAAATTTGTTGCATTTGGCTATCACACTACTACACTTTGAGCATATTATGTTTTGAACTTTGCCGCTTTGTAAATAATGTCTAAAATTGAGTTTTTATTGTTAAAAACGTTTAAGTCATGTGCATGAGTCATTTGTCTTCAGGAAATGTTCGGAAAGATTGTTTTGAGTTCTTTTTATTTTTGTAATTGTTTTTGTTTTTATTTTTATTTTTGTTTTTGTCAATGTATTTATGTTTGTTTTTGTTTTTGGTGTTGCTTAAGGACTAACAATCTTTTAAGTTTTCTAACCATTTTGTTTTGTAGAGCTAGAAAAAACGTTTGTGGGTATCGTATTGTTAAACCCTCAGGAGACACAACTCCTCCTACTAGGGATGCCTAGAGGTTTAAAGGCTTGTTGCATATGCTAAATGCAATCGAGTTACCTACGAAAGTGGTCTAGTTAACTTCTTGTTTTCTTTCTTTTTTTATCTGTGTTTTCCTTTTTCTTTTGCTCGAGGACTAGCAAAATCTAGGTTTGGGGGTATTTGATCGGTTCAGGAGTTAGAAGATTTGGAGCAATCCAGACTCGATGCTTATAACCTAGTGCAGGCACAAAAGCAGATCGCGGCGAGGGCCTACAACAGGAAGGTTAAGCAAAAGACTTTCGCCGAAGGCGACTTGGTATGATGTGGTCGTCTCCCTCGGTTCGGCAAATTCTCACCCAATTGGGAAGGGTCGTTTATTATCGAACGAATTCTTGGCCGAGGTGCATTTCGGTTGAGAGATAGGGATGGAGAATGGCACAACCTGCCAATAAACGGCCAGTATTTAAAGAAATATACCCTGTCATTATGGGAGACGACCGAGAGTGAGTTATGAGGTTTGCAATTGATAAATAAATGAAGTAAACAAACGCAACGAAGATAAAAGGGGAAGCACGCATTCGGGCAGAAAGGAAAAAGATGTTATACTTCATTTAGATTAAAAGAAAGGGGTCGCGTTTACAAAGGAACGGCCGGTCATGGCCGACTACAACATATAAAAATACATATAAGAAAAGTAGACTACATCCTAAGTCTACGAGCAAACGGCTTGGTGATCCCCTCGCTGGACAGGCAGATGTTTCGTCCCAAGGCAATGTCTCCGCCACCCATGTCTTCACCAAACCACGACCCTAGATGAGGCCGTCACTCAGGACACGGGTGCAGCCAGGTTGAAGCCAAGGCCGTCACTCCGGGCATGGGTGCAGCCGGGGTGAAGCCAGGGCCGTCATTCCTGGCCATGGACAAGGCCGTCACTCTGGGCACGGGTGCAGCCGGGTTGAAGCCAAGGCCGTCACTTAGGTCATGGCCAAGGCCGCCATTCTGGACACGAGCGTAGTTGGGAGAGGCCAGGGCCGTCACTCCGGCCATGGGTGCAACCGGGTGCTCAGCCAACGAACATGGCCATGTTGGAATCATCATACCAGGCCCTCCCATCTTCCTCAATCGCATTGCAGTTTCTCCTCGGCCTCATAGGGTGGAAGGTCATCCTCATTCAGGGCTGGGAAGGAATCTCGGCCACCTCATGGCCTTGGCTCACGTTGACTTTCCAAGACGAAGGACAGTTGGTGGACAGCATGGGAAGAAAAGCCATCGGGATCAGACCAAACTGCCACGACGTGAGGCTCGGCGGATATGGCTCAACCCCGGTTTGGAGAGGCTACAATGGGGACCATTGGAGAGGTTAACATGAAGGAGAAAGGGCTAGAAGAAGAACGAAGCCCAGGGATGAGCGAAAGGCTCGAGAATGTTTAAGCAGGTAAAGAAGTCACTAAGAAAGAAGAAGAGTTTTGGAATCAAAGAGAGAAGGCTAAGAAAACTAGGAAGTTTAGAGCGAACTTTTGGAACATGGACTTAAGGATTTTTGAAGGCGTGAAGAAAAATGAAGAAGGAAGGGTTTTCATACTGACGCTGGAATTCAGAATAAAGCTTCTCGAGAGACGTAGCGATCTAACAGCGCACTCGAAGCACGCGGAGGCATGTCAGAAACCCGGAGGCCGACGTTTCGACTAACGAGACGAAGCGCCGGCTCACGCGAATCAAGGCAATAATGGCCTAACTGACGTGCTTGCGTAATTAAATGCACCGAATGATTCGTGCATTTAAAGCACCTACTATCAATCACTTCAGAAGGAATGCGGAAGGTCCATCCCCTAGAATCCATTCGGCCCCTACCCATGCCGAGACCGAAGAATCCGGGGATGTGGGGGCAATGTTTGTACCTAATAAATCACGGTCGTAAAAACGACCGAAGGGGCTTCTCTCGGCCCTAGCACCTATCCATAAACTAGAACGTGGCGTTTTGTCTGCCCAGATACAAAGGGAAAACTGCAAAGGCATAATTATCTTGGCCTCTACCGCGGCATTACGGGCCGAGGCCGAAGAACGAAAGAGATAACAATTGAGCTTTAGGTAACAATGATGGCTTTGGAGAACATAATTCATGCAATTCAAGCATGTTAAGGCCTAATTTGGATGAATTGATGAAGAGCTTAAAGACAAATTCATTATGGCTACAGCCCCCTGCCAGTCCAGTTCCGTAGGTCATAATGCAAGCTTTGTTTCAGCAACCTTCATAGCTCTAATGAGGCCACATTCTTCATGAAAGTTGTTCCAATGGGTGTGTACTAAAACATATCCAAAATTCAGCCCCATTGGATAAATCTGGAGTCCGTTTCCTAGCAAACACTGAACCATGCTCAGGATGGATCTTATCAGCGCGGAAAATGAGTTATAAATTCGTTTCGGCCTTAACTTCTTCATCCGACCTTGGATTGGCCCAAATAACATATGGCTGGAAAGAAGATATTCTGAACTTCAATTTCGAGTGCTTAAAGTCCTAATTTGATTAAGAGAAGCCCAAGTTGTAAGCCCTTGAAGTTGCTGGTCATGCTGACCTCAGCATGTGCCTGGTTGGATGCTTGGTCATGGTGAGCTAGGCATGAGCTATCATTTCTAGTTGGATGCTTGGTCATGGTGACATGAAGATGAGCTAGGGCTTCTGGTGGGATTTAGTGGTGAAGTGCATCAACCAATTCAAGATTTTCTAATACAAGTGCATCAACCATTTCAGATTTTATAATTCAAGTGTTGTATGCATTAGTATTATTGAATTCAGATTTTCACTTCCCCTAGGCCTATAAATAGGGAAGTTCTCTAAGCTTGTAATAACACCCCAAGGGGGGAGCTCTCAAACACTTCTCTAGAGCTCCCTTCCCTTCTCCCCCTCAAATTCTCTTAGTTTCCCTTTGTAGTTCTCAATTGTTGTAACAAGATCCTAGTACTATAAATCTCAAGCATTTTTCCTTTCTCTTCTTCTATAAATTCTCCAAACACTTCTCTATTCTCTTTCAAAGTTCTCCATGCTCTCAAACACTTTCCAAACACTTTCTTCTCCCTTCTCAAAGCTCTCAAACACATGCTCTTCCAAAATCCAAAAAGTTCTCAAACACCACTTTCCTTTCTTCTCCAAAAGTTTCCATATTCTCAAACACTTCCCAAACACTCCTCCCTTCTCTTTCTCAAACACATCTCTCCTCTCTTCCAAATTCCCAATGTTCTCAAACCTTCTCTTCCAAAATCCTCCAAGTTTCCAAACACTTTCTTCATCAAATCCTCCAAACACTTTCTCAAACAATTCTCTACTTCTACTTTCTTCTCCAAAAAGCCTCCATGTCCTCAAACACTTTTCCCAAACACTTTTCCTTTCTTCCTCAAGTTCTCTTAATTTCTTTAATGTTCTTTTAGTTGTAATTTATTTTTCATTGTAATGTACATTCTTTCTTCTGGTTTTGTTTCTTTTGTTTTCATTTTTTGTTTTGTGTAGGAAAATTGAATTGGATCATTCAATCACCAATCCCTGTGGAATCGACCTCGCACTTACATACGCTAAACTACCAACGGTTCGTGCACTTGCGAGTATCACAAGTTGAGGATGCAGTTGAACCCATTTTGGTGCAGCTGAATCTACACAACAATGAGAATCAAAGTGATTAGACGCGAACATTCTCACAAGAATTCTTACAGCTTGAGAGAGTAGGTCACCAGCTATCAGAGCAATAAATGCGTCTCCACGGCCAGAGGCGCAGAATCCATGATCAGGGTGGCGGCCGAGATTTACCAGGATTCATGGGGTCACACCACCATGCTTCACGATCCCAAATGTCGATTGGACCATCCACTTGCTCTGATCAGGCTCCACCATGCAGATTTTCCGCCTCGATTACTCATCCAAGAGCTCTTCCTATAAATACCAAGCTCAAGCTACATTCAAAGGGTTCAAACACCAAACCAAAAGCCTCCCACGAAGCAAATTATATTTTCCTGTAATGCATTTTCAATATCTTTACTTGCTTTCCTAGGAGTAGTGTTAGACTGTAAGGAAGATTCATTCATCAATATATCATACGACCCTTGATTTTCAAGGCGCCGGAGCACCATCTCTGTTACCCCATTCATCCACCCCATATATCATACGACCTTCGCTCTCTGAGCAACGCGCCGAGCACCGCCCAAAACCCACCATCAACACTACCACTAAACGTCCTTGTAGCTCAAGCCGTGAACCTTACGCGCGGAGATCAGTCCTCTCTCGGCCACAATCGTTTGATTAGAAGTCGAACTCGAAACGACGCACCACTTGAACCATTCTATCCAAACCACATGACCATCTCGACGCATGGTAGACCGTGCTGGCACGCCCGCGTACAAACCGCACCGCATCCAAAAGAAGGACGTCACGTGTTAACGCACATCCCCTCGGCCCCGGAGCACCAGGCCGTGAGATTTGCGACGCCAACACCCAACTTCTGTGCAAGACAGCTTGGCTGCCCCCAAGTTATTCCGTTTAAATCCTCCAGAAGCTGCAATCGAGCCACTTCATGGAGAGACTCAGGATAATCCTGGAAGTGCACAAAGATTCTCGATGTGCAGTAAACAAAATCAACAACAGTCTGGATGCCCTTTATCCATCCTGGGAGCCGAATTCCAGGCGTTCTGCTGATTTTGATGCCTGGTGGAAGGCCAGATTTCACGGACTGCCTGCCTCGGTTACCGCACTCAAAGTACTTTTTGATGGCTAGACCTGCGGGAACATATATGCAGAGGCAGAGGCCAAAAGCTTTATGGTGCAGACCATCCAGGATATCAATGTTCAAGTCATAGAAGGTAGATTCTTGATTCCGTCTCATTTTATCTATTCTGTCTTGGTTATAATATTTAAAAGAATTTATTCTATCTGCATTAGACCCTTCTATGAAGAAGAACATAGGTGGACAAACGGTCCAGGCTGGGGAAGTGTTTGGTAAGCTTTTCCATTCTTCTATTCCTTCCATTATTCTTCTGCTGGGTTGACTTCTGACTTTACTTATCTCCTATGAGTCAGTTCTGTCATTGCCTTGCCTGCGACTTGGAGCCTCCCTCTCGTGGTGAAGAGGATGAGGATCTGAGAACAATCGCCTGTTAAGAGCACTCCTTCTGCTAGAAGGAAAAGAAAAGAAAGCACTCCTGCTCAGGGCAGTGTTGCCCAGCCTGAAGTCTCTGGTAAGATCATGATATTTAGACTTCCTTGAATCCGCTCTGTTCTCGCCCGTTCTTCTAACCTTCTCTTGTTCTGTGCAGCTGAAAGTCCTCATCCTCCTACTACTAGGTCAAAAAGACTTAGAAAGAGGAGTGGAGTTGAATCTGATGAGATGGAAGAACATGTGGTTAACCCAATTGAGACTTCCGGAACTAATGATGAGCTGCGAGAAGCTTTTGAGGCTGTTGAGCAGGAGAAAGCACAAGAAAAAGAGAAAGAAAAGGAGGTCCCTGGAAAGAAAAAGAAAAAGAGTTTGAAGAAGAGGTAAGACTTTATTCTGGCCGCATGATCCTTTTTGTTTCTGGTTTTCCCTTTTTCAGCTTCTAACTTCTGTTCACTTGTTAGGAGGAGATTCCTGCTGAGGTGATAGCAGAAAGCATTGCCTTGGCGCGGAAACCACAGGCCATTCCAAGGACAGAACTGACCAGCTCAAAACTGGCCTTATTTGAAGATCCAGAGGCAGAGCACTCCACTGCAGTTCAAATATCTGAGGAGCAGGCAGAATCTGCATCAGAGCATGTGGAGAGGCAGAACTTCCTGTTGCATCCCCAGAATTTGAAGTGGTGGTAGCTGCTGCCGTTTTTGACCTTGTGGTATCTCCCTGTTACTTATTTATTTATGTCCATTTCTGAAATTCTATCCCATTCTTGTTTATCTAACCCTCAATCTTTCCAGGTGGAAGTGCCCAAAACTGTGGAACTGCGGGAACATTGGCAGGACCGATGTGTTAAAGTTATACCACGACGCATTTTTATTAAACCGTCGTTTGATGTTATTTAGACGTCTGTAATTATTACATACCGTCTTCTGTTAAGGTTTACCACGACGGTTTATTTACTTGTTTTTAATTTCTGTACAATGTCATTTATATATTTCTTTATTTCTTAAAACAGAAATTTTGAGAAGTAGAAAAGAGAGTAGAAGGAAAGGTAGTTGAGATAGTTGAACAGGTAAATTCTCATAACTTTGCCTTTTTCATTTTTTTTTCAATTCTCATTACCGTCGTTTAATGAATTTTACACGTCTGTAATTATTACATACCGTCGTCTGTTATTTATTACCACAACGTTTAATTTAATTTTTTACTTTTTGTACAATGTCTTATATATATTTCTTTATTTCTTATAACAGAAATCTGGGATGTAGAAAAGATAGTAGAGAAGATAGTAGAAAAGATAGAAGAAAAGAAAGATGAAAAGGTAAATTCTCATAACTTTGCCATTTTCATTTGTTTTTCAATTCTCATTACCGTCGTAATAAATGAATTACCACGACGTTTATTATTTACCGTCGTTTAATGAATTTTACACGTCTGTAATTATTACATACTGTCGTCTGTTATTTATTACGACGACGGTTTAATTTAATTTTTTACTTTTTGTACAATGTCTTATATATATTTCTTTATTTCTTATAACAGAAATCCGGGGATGTAGAAAAGATAGTAGAGAAAGATGGTAGAAAAGATAGAAGAAAAGAAAGATGAAAAGGTAAATTCTCATAACTTTGCCTTTTTCATTTGTTTTTCAATTTTCAGACATCTATATTTTCTTTAAACCGTCGTTTGTTTTAAATTTCCATGGCAGTTTTTATTTAATTGAATGTTTAAATTGTTGTACAAGCTTTCTTATATATATCTCTTTATTTATTAAAACAGCAATCCAGTGGTGGAGAAAAGCAAATTGAAAAGGTAAATTCATTAATTATGAATTTTACATTTGAATTAGACGTCGGTTTTTGTTAAACGACGTGATAAAGTATTCATTACGACGGTATTTTTTTACCGTCGTGTAACTTATTTTAAGACGACGTTTTGTTATTTAAACCGTCGTTGTTATTTATTTACCACGTCACTTTATGTTGCTTTATTTCTTCAAACAGAATCCTGAAGTACCAGATTATTCAAAGCTGGAGTTGCCATCTTCTTTACAATCCCTTTGTAGTTATGTTGAATCGACACTAAAGACTCAGGAGAAGGCTATGACCTTTACAATTGAGAAGGAGGTGTTTGGCATAGATCGTAATACCTTCGTCTTGCATGAAGATATTGATCAATGCATATTTATGTATCATTTTGTAACACTCTACCCTATTGTTTGGTTATGTTTTTAAATAAAACTTGTGCTTTTAATCCATTTTGTGTTTGTTATTCAGTTCATTGAGCTCTAGGTACCACTTGAGGCATTTGAAGCAAAATGAAGCAAAATGGTGCAAAAACGTGCAAAAAGTGGAGACTGAGTTAGAAATTCATTTCGGATCTATCTTCTTCATCTGAAGTTGGATTGGGCCAATACCTGTGTGGTTGGATCAATGACATTCTGAACTTCAAAATGGACATCTTAAAGTCGACATTTGATTCAGCCAAGCCCAATTCGTAAGCCCAAGAAGTTGTTCATCATGCTGACAGGAAGATGAGCTCATTGGATGCTTGGTCATGGTGAGCTAGGCATGAGCTAGGGCTGCTGAATGGAAGCTTGGTCATGGTGAGCTAGGCATGAGCTAGGGCTGCTGAATGGAAGCTTGGTCATGGTGAGCTAGGCATGAGCTAGGGCTGCTGAATGGAAGCTTGGTCATGCTGACATGAGGATGAGCTAGGGCTGCTAGTGGGAGTTAGTGGAGAAGTGGAGCAACCATTTCTGATTATCTAATGCAAGTGTTGAGTCCATTAGCCATATTCAATTCAGATTTCTCACTTCCCTCTCCCTATAAATACCACTTCCATTCCAAACATTTTCATCACAACAATTCCTGGGATTCACAACCCCACAATTCACTCCAACCATCCTTAAACACTCCAGAAATCAACCCAACACTCCAAATTGCCTCAAATCACCAAAACAGCTCCAGCAAACCTTCCTTCCATTTCCCTACGAATTTCCTCTTTCTCTACCATCACAACTCACCCAAACTCATCCCAAATCATCTCCTTGGCTGTCATACATCCTTCTAGATATGGGGAAGCATTTGGAGAAGCATTAGACGTGGTGAAGCACTTGGAGAAGAACTTCAAAAAAGGGTTTTTCTACTCTTATTGCATTCATTATGTTTTCTCATTTCTGTCTTAGTTTATTTCCCATTATGAGTAGCTAATTTCCATAGCTAGGGTTTCAATGTAACCTAACAAGACAATTTCATGTTTCAAGTTAACTTTATCCTTTGTTGATTACTCCTAATTTTCTGGTTTCATTCATTTGTTCTTAGTTGAATCTTTATGCATGTTTAAATAACTGGCCACTATGAACACATGCATGTTGGTTATCTAGTTCAAGTTTACATAAACACCATATGACTCTTGAACCGATTAGTGAATGAGTGGGTAATGCATTTAGGACAAACACCATGTTTAAATGTTTACTTGGTTCTTTTGTGTTCTTCTTAAGCTTAATGGATTCAGATTCATAGCCTAGACTAAACACCATAGCTAAGTTGTGTTTCTGAGTACTTGATTAAAACCAAACACCATATGGATAATCATACATAAGAAAGAACGAACTCCAGAAATTGTAATCAACTTAGGTGATTGTTAACTTGTTGCTTGAAATTGGATTGTCGTGGTGAAGTTGAAACCCTAGTGCTTGTCTCCTTTGTCTCTACATTTTCTAAACATCTACTTTCTGGTTACTTGCTATTTTGCATTCCCTTTAGTAGTTTCAATCACTTGCTATTTGCTATTCCTTTTTGTAGTTGTTACTCAAAACAAACTCAACACAACCTCATTTAAATTCTGTTTAGTCTTAGGATTACTTGTGAGTCTAAGTAGTAGTAATAAGTGTCTTTCATCCAAGTCTCTGTGGAACGACCTCGTGCTTGCATTCCTATACTATAATTGGTTCGTGCACTTGCGAGAAATAGATAGAGTAAAATCTATCCAAAAAGAAAATGGCGCCGCTGCCGGGGATTTGATTAAGAGTCTTATTTCTATTGCTTACTTTCTTTAGTTTTTTGTTTGTTTTCAGGTATTTGCATGTCGAACAAACCATTTCTTGAACAAGTTGTATCAGCGGTCAAGAAACACTCTCAATCCGGAACCATTAGGATCCAACCAATCCGTGGTACACAACAACCATCACTGGCTGAATTTGAACGAAGGCTTGATCAAGCAAGGGAGGCAGCCATTGAATCTATTCTCAATCCCTTAGAAGCCGAAACCTCCAAATCAACAAGCTCAGAAGAATACTCTTTGTTCAACATCTTTAACTCAGATCAAGAAGAAGAGGAGGAAGAAGAAAAGATGGCAGCTAATGACCAACTTGCTTTGGAGGACCTTGCTCAACCAATCATACCAAATTCACCTTCATGCATCTTGCTGTCCAGAGAAGCTAGAAATTATGAGCTTAAATCTTCTCACTTTCAAATGCTTCCTTCTTTTTATGGTTTACCTAACGAAGATCCTTTGGCTCACATTAAAGAATTTTATACTGTTGTTTGTACTTTGCCTTTGAAGGATGTGTCTGAAGCAAATCTGAGGATGAGGGTCTTCCCTTACACTTTGAAAGATAGAGCAAAGACTTGGTTGATGTCGTTAGCCCCTGGATCACTAACCACTTGGGATGCTGTTGCTAAGAAGTTCTTGGAGAAGTTTTTCTCCGCCCAAAAAACGGCCACCTTGAGGTCCAAGATTTTCAACTTCTCACAACATGATGGCGAACCATTCAATGAATGTTGGGAGCGTTTCAAAGGAACTCTAATGCAATGTCCACATCACGGGTTACCTCTATACTTGCAAATGCAAATTTTTTATGATGGACTAACCGAAACTTGTCAATCTACTGTCAATAATGCTGCAGGTGGAGCTTTAAAGAAAAAGAATGCTCAAGAGTCATATGACATATTTGAGATGTTGGGATCCAATGCTCAACACAAAGACACAAGAGGTAAAGCTGGTATTTATGAGATTAGTCCTAACAATGAGCTTGCTTCGCAGGTGGCCAGTTTACAAAGGAAGCTTGATGCTGTGCTCAATATGGGACCTAAAGCTCCTCAAGTTGAAGTTTGTGCTATTTGCAATGCTCAAGGACACTCAACTCACATGTGTTCAGCTAGTAATGCTTATCCTGAGTTTGTCCAAGAACAAGCCCACATGATGAATTCTTACAACCAAAGGCCAAGAAATGATCCATTCTTCGAACACTTATAATCCTGGTTGGAGAAATCACCCAAATTTTTCTTGGAGCAACAATCAAAATCAAAATCAAGCAAGTTCATCATTTCAGCCTAAACCAAGTTCATTGGAGGACACAGTCAAGATGTTGGCCCAAAATACTTTGCAATTCCAGCAAACTACTAATGGTGCTCTTCAACAACATTCTGCTGCCCTTACCAAGATGGAGATTCAATTGGGACAAATTGCGGATGCTTTGAACCAAAGAGAACCTGGAAAATTCCCTAGCCAACCAAATGTGAATCCCAATCATCATGAGCAAGCCAAAGCAATCTCAATTCTCAGAAGTGGTAAGGTTATTGATAATAAAGTTGGCAAAGAAGTTACTAATCATGATGTTGTGAATGCAGGTGATGAACACAAGGAAGAGACGACACCAAAAGAAGCAATTCCCATTGGCAAGTCAACAATTTCACCTACATTGCACAAGGCCGAGACGCCTTATGTGCCACCAATTCCTTTTCCTGGACATCTTGCTAAAAGCAAACAAGATAAGTCTTTTAATGAAATCTATTATATACTTAGTAAAGTCAATGTTAACTTGCCTTTGCTTGATGTGATCAGGAACATGCCAACTTATGCTAAATTTTTTAAGGAGTTGAACTCACACAAGAGAAGGTATAGCCCTCATGAAAAGGTGTTGGTGTCTGAAAATGTGAGTGCTGTCCTTCAAAGGAAACTTCCTCCTAAACTCAAGGATCCAGGTAGTTTTACCATTGGCATAACCATTGGAGATAAACGAGCTGAGAAAGCCATGTTGGATTTAGGTGCAAGTATCAATCTAATGTCTTATTCAGTGTACTTGCAACTTGGTTTGGGAAAATTAAAATCCACCACACTCAGCTTACAACTTGCTGATCGTTCAGTGAAATATCCTAGAGGTATAGTTGAAGATATTTTGGTTCAAGTTGATAAGCTAATATTGCCTGCTGATTTTGTAGTGTTAGACATGGAAGATGCACCCATTCATGATCGTGAGCTGCCTATCTTGCTTGGAAGACCGTTCATGGCCACAGCAAACACTCTTATTGATGTGAAAAATGGCATTCTCAAAATGACAGTCCTTGGCCAAACCATAGAATTCAAAGTGTTTGAATCCTTAACTCATCCTTCTAATTCACTTGATTGTTTTTCAATTGATTGTTTGGATTCCTTGGTTTTGTCTAAGTTTGTGCAGGCACAATCTGATGATGCTTTAGAAATTGTTTTGACACAACCTTTAGGTGACCTTGATGATGAGTCTGAGTTCATTGAAGTGGCAGCTGCTCTTGAGGTTTTGAAACCATTTGATTCTTTCATTTCACCTATTGTTGAACCTCTTACACCTGCCAGCACTAAACTAGTTCCCTCCATTGTCAAGCCACCTAAACTTGAGCTAAAACCTCTTCCACAACACCTTAAATATGTTTATCTTGGTGAGATAGAAACCCTTCCCATCATTATAGCTTCTGACCTTTCACCATTATAGGAGGACAAGTTGATTACAGTTTTGAGAGAGCACAAGAATGCCATCGGATGGACCATTGCAAATATCAAGGGAATAAGCCCTACAATGTGCATGCATCGAATTTTGATGGAGGATGCCAAGCCAACTCGTGAGCCCCAAAGGAGACTCAACCCACATATGAAGGATGTTGTAAGAACTGAAATACTCAAATTACTTGATGTAGGAATCATTTATCCTATTTCAGATAGCAAATGGGTGAGTCCTATCCAAGTTGTCCCAAAGAAGTCAGGCATCACAGTGGTCAAGAATGAGGACAATGAGCTGGTGCCAACAAGACCCATCACGGGATGGAGAGTTTGCATTGATTATCGGAAGCTAAACACAGCTACTAGAAAGGATCACTTTCCTTTGCCTTTTATTGATCAAATGCTTGAAAGGCTAGCTGGTCACTCACATTATTGTTTCCTTGATGGTTTTTCAGGTTACAATCAAATTGCAATAGCCCCGGAGGATCAAGAGAAGACAACATTCACATGCCCCTTTGGAACCTTTGCATATAGACGAATGCCATTTGGTTTATGCAATGCCCCAGCTACCTTCCAACGATGCATGATGGCTATCTTTTCAGACATGATAGAGAGGTTCATTGAGGTATTTATGGATGACTTTTCAGTTTTCGGATCCTCTTTTGATGATTGTCTTAACCATTTGTCATTAGTGCTTAAAAGATGCCAGGAAACTAATCTCATTCTGAATTGGGAGAAGTGTCACTTCATGGTGAAGCAAGGTATTGTGTTAGGCCATGCTATTTCCAGCAAAGGTATTGAGGTAGACAAAGCAAAGATTGATTTGATTTCTAATTTGCCAACCCCTACTTCCGTGAAGGGTGTGAGGAGTTTTCTAGGACATGCAGGTTTTTATCGTCGTTTCATTAAAGATTTCTCCAAAATCACTCGTCCTCTATGCAATCTTTTGGCTAAAGATTCTGTTTTCAACTTTGATAAAGATTGTTTGAATGCATTTAACACTCTAAAACTTGAACTAACATCGACTCCAATTATCAAGGCACCAGATTGGTCATTACCTTTTGAATTAATGTGTGATGCTTCTGATTATGCTCTTGGTGCAATTCTAGGTCAAAGAGTGAATAAGCTCCCTCATGTAATCTATTATGCGAGCCGGACATTAAATGATGCTCAGCTCAATTACTCAACAACTGAGAAGGAGTTACTTGCTGTAATTTTTGCTTTAGAGAAGTTTCGTTCATATCTTGTTGGTTCTAAAGTGATTGTATATTCTGACCATGCAGCACTTAGGTACTTGTTAACCAAGAAGGATGCTAAGCCACGCTTGCTTCGATGGGTATTGTTGTTGCAAGAATTTGATTTAGAAATCCGAGATAAGAAAGGGTGTGAGAATGTTGTTGCTGATCATCTCTCTCGTCTCATCGATGGTAACCACAAGTTTGAGGATGTCTTGCCCCTCAATGAATCTTTTCCAGATGAACAACTATTTGCCATTGATGATCAAGAACCATGGTATGCTGATCTTGTCAATTATCTTGCTAGTGGTGTTTTGAGAGATGATCTAACTTTTCAGGAAAGGAAAAAGTTCCTTGCCACAGCCAAACATTACTTCTGGGATGATCCATATCTGTTCAAACATGGCCTCGACCAAATCATAAGGAGGTGTATCCCAGAAATGAGCAGCAAAGCATACTCAAGTTTAGTCATGAATTTGCATGTGGAGGTCATTTTGGTGCCAAGAAAACAGCAGCTAAGGTTCTTCAATCTGGTTTCTTTTGGCCCTCTCTTTTTAAAGATGCATTTTATTTCTGTTCTAAATGTGATAGGTGTCAAAGAATGGGAAACATAAGCCGGAGGAATATGATGCCACTGAACAACATTTTGGTGGTGGAGCTGTTTGACATATGGGGTATAGATTTCATGGGACCTTTTCCTTCCTCTTTGGGTTATACTTACATTCTTGTTGCTGTAGATTATGTATCCAAATGGGTGGAGGCGTTGGCTACAAGGACTAATGATCATAGAGTTGTTCTGAAATTCCTGAAAGATGTGATTTTCACTAGGTTTGGAACTCCTAGGGCTGTTATTAGTGATGGTGGCAGCCACTTCTGTAACAAACCATTTGAGGCCTTAATGAAAAAATACAATATCACACATCGAGTTTCAACTCCATATCATCCTCAAACTTCCGGACAAGTCTAGATCAGCAATAGAGAGATCAAGAATATTTTAGAGAAAACTGTCAATCCTACTCGAAAAGATTGGGCACTACGACTCAATGATGCACTTTGGGCATATAGGACAGCTTATAAGACTCCCATTGGGATGAGCCCTTATAGACTTGTGTTTGGGAAGGCTTGTCACCTACCAATGGAGCTTGAGCACCGAGCATATTGGGCAATTAAAAAGTTCAATTTTGATCTCAAAGAAGCTGGGAATGTCAGAAAATTGCAGCTCAATGAATTGGAGGAGCTAAGGAACGAAGCTTATGAGAATGCAAAAATTTACAAAGAGAGGACCAAACGCTATCATGACAAGGCCATCCTCAGGAAAGAATTCAGGCCAGGTATGAAAGTTTTGTTGTATGACTCACGTTTGTGTCTCTTTCCAGGTAAATTGAGATCTAGATGGCTGGGGCCATTCAAAGTGCTTCAAGTTTTTCCTCATGGAGCTGTTGAGATTGAGAACCTAAGGGACATGACAACTTTCAAGGTGAATGGGCAGCGATTGAAACAATACTTGGATGATGAAATGGAAACACGAGCTGTGGACTCTCTTGAGTTCACCACACCCTAACTATTGGCAACCCAACCAGGTTTTGTTGTTTTTGTTTTAGTTTAGAGTTGATTCCTTTCTTGCGTTTTATGTTTCGTTTGGTTTTTGCATTTTGTTTCCTTTCTTTTAAACATTGAGGACAATGTTTCATTCAGGTTTGGGGTGTGGGATGAAACTTGTTGAATTTTTGAGTCTGTTGTTGAATTTCTGAGTCTTAGTGAAAGATTTCTTTTTGCTTACTAATGAAGATGTATATGCAATGTCATTGTCACTAATTCTTTGCTAGTGTGTTGCCATGGAAGTATTTGCATCAGAATTTCTACCATACACACTGTCATGCAATTGGAATTTCGGTCTAAGAGGTGCCATACTCAGATATCTTTAGAAGAATTGTGGAGACTACCCTAGTGAGCTAATTTGAGCCTATTCCATTCCTTGAGAGGGTTTTATTTGTTTCTACTCTTACAACTTCCCAGATTCCTTTTATGTTGATCTCATTATATTCATCGGATACTAAGAACTATTTGATCTTTTGCAGATGCTATGTTGCTTGCTGACATTTGTGGAAAGGATGTACCCATTGATATGATGTAGGCTATGTGTGTTTAAGTCACTAAAAGGCTTTGATATCCCTCCCTGTTGTGTGCTTCCTTTACCCAATTTTGCATCCAAACACTTAAGCCTTTCTTTCATCACCCACATTACTCCTACCCTTGTATCTTAACCTAAGATACCATCCCTTGTTTAAGCCATACCCTATAACTGGAGAACATGTCAAGATCTCAACAAAATGAAGAAGCAAGGATGGGCATTATACCAAACAAATGGAGAGAATCAGTGTGCTAGTGCAATTCAAGGAGAAAAGCAAAAGAGGGCCAAATTCGTTTAGAAAAAAGAAAAAAAAACAAAAAAACAAAAAAAAACAAAAAGAAAACAAAACAAAACATGTTCTTAGTTCAAATTCAGTTCAAAGAAGCACAAGTCATTGCCTTCAAGATTCACAAGTGTAGCCATTTACCTTGCAGCAAGAAGCAGCACTCTTGGCATGTTCTTGAGTTCTTAGTTTTCATTTCCCTTCTTTTCATAACCCCTACCCTCAGCCTGAAATTACAAGCTTGATTAAGACCTAACTGATCTTTGGGGAAGTCCGGTTCATGGGTGCTGGTATGCAATGTATGCTTTCTTGGTTCTTAGCATTTGATTTCCTTTCTTGAGATCTTATTTCCAGAAATCGTGCTTTTGTTTTATGATTAGTTCATATGTGAAATCTTGTTTCCCTTTACATAACGTCACTCACATATGCTTGTTGAGAAACTAAACCCTAGGTTCTTTTCTTTGTGAAGATTTGAGCGATACCCGTGAGACCTAGAGTTGAGGCGATTTCTATCTAAGTATTTGAGTATGGTGACTTCAATGCTGAAATTCTTTTTGCAGTGGCAATACACTATACACCCTGGTGTGAAGATCTGAAGTGGCATACCATTAGTTTTGAAAGTGTGATTGTGCATTCATTGGTTTTCCTTAGTTTGTTTAAAAGTGATTCTTTAACTATTAGTTGTCTTGCAGAATTTGTAGATGTTTGTGGGAGTCATCACTGTAAACCCTCAGGAGACACAACTCCTCCTACTAGGGACACCTAGAGGTTTAAAGGCTTATTGCATATGCTCAATGCAATCGTGTCATCTACGAAAATGGTGTAATAAGTTTTGTTTTGTTTTGTTGTGGAGTTTAAGTTTAAGTTTTGCTTGAGGACCAGCAAAATATAGGTTTGGGGTATTGATCAATGCATATTTATGTATCATTTTGTAACACTCTACCCTATTGTTTGGTTATGTTTTTAAATAAAACTTGTGCTTTTAATCCATTTTGTGTTTGTTATTCAGTTCATTGAGCTCTAGGTACCACTTGAGGCATTTGAAGCAAAATGAAGCAAAATGGTGCAAAAACGTGCAAAAAGTGGAGACTGAGTTAGAAATTCATTTCGGATCTATCTTCTTCATCTGAAGTTGGATTGGGCCAATACCTGTGTGGTTGGATCAATGACATTCTGAACTTCAAAATGGACATCTTAAAGTCGACATTTGATTCAGCCAAGCCCAATTCGTAAGCCCAAGAAGTTGTTCATCATGCTGACAGGAAGATGAGCTCATTGGATGCTTGGTCATGGTGAGCTAGGCATGAGCTAGGGCTGCTGAATGGAAGCTTGGTCATGGTGAGCTAGGCATGAGCTAGGGCTGCTGAATGGAAGCTTGGTCATGGTGAGCTAGGCATGAGCTAGGGCTGCTGAATGGAAGCTTGGTCATGCTGACATGAGGATGAGCTAGGGCTGCTAGTGGGAGTTAGTGGAGAAGTGGAGCAACCATTTCTGATTATCTAATGCAAGTGTTGAGTCCATTAGCCATATTCAATTCAGATTTCTCACTTCCCTCTCCCTATAAATACCACTTCCATTCCAAACATTTTCATCACAACAATTCCTGGGATTCACAACCCCACAATTCACTCCAGCCATCCTTAAACACTCCAGAAATCAACCCAACACTCCAAATTGCCTCAAATCACCAAAACAGCTCCAGCAAACCTTCCTTCCATTTCCCTACGAATTTCCTCTTTCTCTACCATCACAACTCACCCAAACTCATCCCAAATCATCTCCTTGGCTGTCATACATCCTTCTAGATATGGGGAAGCATTTGGAGAAGCATTAGACGTGGTGAAGCACTTGGAGAAGAACTTCAGAAAAGGGTTTTTCTACTCTTATTGCATTCATTATGTTTTCTCATTTCTGTCTTAGTTTATTTCCCATTATGAGTAGCTAATTTCCATAGCTAGGGTTTCAATGTAACCTAACAAGACAATTTCATGTTTCAAGTTAACTTTATCCTTTGTTGATTACTCCTAATTTTCTGGTTTCATTCATTTGTTCTTAGTTGAATCTTTATGCATGTTTAAATAACTGGCCACTATGAACACATGCATGTTGGTTATCTAGTTCAAGTTTACATAAACACCATATGACTCTTGAACCGATTAGTGAATGAGTGGGTAATGCATTTAGGACAAACACCATGTTTAAATGTTTACTTGGTTCTTTTGTGTTCTTCTTAAGCTTAATGGATTCAGATTCATAGCCTAGACTAAACACCATAGCTAAGTTGTGTTTCTGAGTACTTGATTAAAACCAAACACCATATGGATAATCATACATAAGAAAGAACGAACTCCAGAAATTGTAATCAACTTAGGTGATTGTTAACTTGTTGCTTGAAATTGGATTGTCGTGGTGAAGTTGAAACCCTAGTGCTTGTCTCCTTTGTCTCTACATTTTCTAAACATCTACTTTCTGGTTACTTGCTATTTTGCATTCCCTTTAGTAGTTTCAATCACTTGCTATTTGCTATTCCTTTTTGTAGTTGTTACTCAAAACAAACTCAACACAACCTCATTTAAATTCTGTTTAGTCTTAGGATTACTTGTGAGTCTAAGTAGTAGTAATAAGTGTCTTTCATCCAAGTCTCTGTGGAACGACCTCGTGCTTGCATTCCTATACTATAATTGGTTCGTGCACTTGCGAGAAATAGATAGAGTAAAATCTATCCAACAGATATTTCCCAATTTGCTGGCATGGAAGAAATTGGGGCTACCTGCGTTCCAGTATATATAAGGTTTGTCCTTATCAAATATTCATTTGAACTCTCCTTTATGTTGAAAAAAAAAACACTCATGGTTTCAATTCATATATTTAGGTGCCTATTTGATCATTTGAAAGCTGCAAATATGGTGAATATGGTTGGATTTATCGACCCTCCTGTAGTTAGTGCCGACGCTGGTTCATTAACTGAAAGATCACGTATCGTAGCCAATCGACTTCAAAAAACATATGGTGAACAGATTTTCCTGATGCCTTACAATCCAGGGTTAGTCTCCAAACAAAAAACAGGATTTTGTTTGTATGATGCTCTGCATATAAAACCATTTAACCTTTATATTTATTTTGTGCAGCCGTCATTGGGTCTTGATTATTGTGAGAGCAAAGAAGGAGACCGTCTATTTTCTGGATCCACTGCCTGGAAATCGAGTTGTGGATGTGGACAGGAAAAACATAGTGAACAGTGCTTTAAAAATGTATAATTCACACATAGGCAGAGTAGGCCGTAAAGCACCTCTTTGGAAAACTCTGCCCGGCACTCCAAAGCAACCAAGCAGTGTAGAATGCGGGTATTATGTCATGCGCTTTATGAGAGACATCATCTTGGATCCTTCCCTGGAATTTGAGAAGACGGTAAGAAGAAAATTTTCATATTTATTTTATGTGGATTTTTGTATTATCAACGACGGTAAATTAAAAATACCGTCGTTGAATACATATACTACGTCGGTAAATGAAAAATAGCATCGTCTGTTATAATAATCATTGTTTATGGATTGCAGTTTGCGAAGGGAAAGGATCAAGCGCCATACCCCCAAGTTGCCATTGAAGAAGTTAAGAAAGAATGGGCAGAGTTTGTTTGTGTTCATATGGAGTAGAGGAATTTTAGAATACTTAAACATATTTATAAAATGTACAAATTTTGTTAGAATTAGACAAGTTTTTGTACAAAATTGGTTAGAATTAGACAAGTTTTTGTGCAAATTTTATGTATAATGTACATTCTTTTTTTCCCTATGAATTTCAAATAGGTTTTCATTATTTTTAAAAAACGGAAATTGTGTGACCGACGTGTAATAAAACTTGCAACGACATAATTATATAGAACACCGTCGTCTTTATATCTATTAAATTCAAAATATTCAAAATAAATTTAAAATATAACCAAAAAATGCACCGTCAACCTCCCTGTAAATTTGTTGAGGTTTTCATGTTGTGAAAAACCCAAGATCATGCTAAACCAAATTTGTTGAGGTTTTCATGTTGTGAAAAACCGTCGTTTCTTCAAAAAGACGTTGTACAAACATAACAACGTCAGAGGTTTTTAAAAAGCGACGTAAAAGGTTTTTCAAACGACGCTCTTGGTTCTATAGACGACGTTGTTTTCTTGAAAATGGTTTGTACGTCGTTTTCTGTGTAAAAATGGCCATGGTTTTAACTTTAAACGACGTTTGTTTTAAAATTAAGTCATTTATTATGTTTTAAAACGTCTTTAATTTCTTAACACCGACGTGGTTTGTGGGTTTTATTAATAATATTTTATTCTATTTAATTCGAAATATTCATAATAAATTTAAAATAAATCCAAAAAATGCAACGTCAACTCCTATGAAGTCATTGCGATATTTTCTTCCCCCTTAAGCTTTAAAAAATTAAGTTTGAGTTATACAAATTTAAAATTACCACCAAAAAGAAAAATGTTTTCATGAGTCTGATAAGTTCATAATTTCACACATTTGTTTGCCTTCATTACTTAGTAATTTTGTCTAGTTTCTCTTTATTTCGAGTCACTTATTTATGTTTGTGTGTTCTGTAGGTTATGGGAGCAAGAGATCACATTTGATACAATCCATGCATATTAAGGGCTGATTGGCATGAGAGGAATACACTTGAGGCATTTGAAGCAAAATGGTGCAAAACGTGCAAAAATTGGAGCCTGAGGTAGAAGTTCATTTCGGACTTATCTTCTTCATCCGAAATTGGATTGGGTCAATACTTGTGTGGTTGGATCAATGACATTCTGAACTTGAAAATGGACATCTTAAAGTCATCATTGGATTCAGCCCAACCCAATTCGTGAGCCCATGGAAATACACATCATGCTGACATATGGATGAGCTGATGGATGCTTGGTCATGGTGAGCTAAGCATGAGCTATTGGTTTCTGGATGGAAGCTTGGTCATGCTGACATGTTGATGACCTAGGGCTGCTGGTGGGCTGCTAGTGGGATTTAGTGGAGTAACCATTTCTGATTATCTAATGCAAGTGTGTTAGGTCATTGCCATATTCAATTCAGATTTCTCCTCTCCCATCTCCCTATAAATACCACTTCCATTCCACATTCAATTCATTCACATTCACATTCAGATTCAGAAACACACACATTCACTCATCCATTACTCCCATACACACATTCACCACAAAGAGAGAAGAGAGCTAGTTGCAAAGGAGGAAGAGCTAGGAGCTGTCCTGGAAACTACCTTGCCTGCCACCAGCTAGTTTTTCTATTCTCTTTACTCTATCTATGTATTTCTTATCTTCTGTATTCATAATTATGTTGAACTAATCCATTTAGTTAGGGCTTAGGATGAAGCCCTGGTTATGAATATTCAATGTTATGGATGATTTCATAGTTAATTGGTTTCCTTGCTTTCATTATCAAGTTGTTAACCTCCAGTTTATTATGTGCTTGATGTATGTTTTCTTGAAGTAGCTAACTAGGATTTTATGCATCTAGCACAGGTTGGGAAGGGGTTTAGATTCACCAATTCTACTCTCCTTTCACAAGCAACACATGAATGGCCTAAGAATCATTCAAGGGGTTAATAACCATAGGTTGACTAGGACAGATACCATGTTCTAGGACTTGTGTGATTATCATATTCTCAAGGAACTTAATGACTCTTGTATGCTTTATTCTAAGTAGATACCATGCTTAGGTTGCATATAAGGGATCACGTGTTGTGTAGATACCATGCACAATTACATGCCTTAGGAGAATCATGCATCCTGCACCTAGATACCATAGGCTTGTATGCGATAATCTATTGTTAATGAAGCTTGAGTCAATTTCTATGAATTCATAACTTGGATAGGAAGACTAGAGGTGGATTCCAAGGCTCTAACACTTCTCAATCATTGTTTCACAACTTGTTGATTGCTGCCATTGTTTACGTTCCAGCACTTCCATTTTCATTCTCTTGTTTTCATTTCAACAACAAAACCCCCCAATTCGAGTGCGTGTGTGGTACTAGGATTCTGTCCTAGACCTTGCCATTTGTAAGTTTGTTTGTTTGTTTGTTTTCTGTTTTTTCCATCATTCTAAGTAATTTAACTTTCAACCAAGTTACCATTCTCCGTGGGATCGACCTCGTATTTACATAAGCTATACTATAAATGGTTCGTGCACTTGCGAGAATTAAAGTTGCTATTTTTAATAACTCATTTTAGTTGTTAGGAATAGGCTCAACAGAGTCACAACATCACTTATACTTTAATGGTTTAGGGTTTAGGGTTTAGGGTTTAGGGGGATAAAGGTTTATTTTTGGGGTTTAGGGTTTATGATTAATATATATTAGGCCGTAAAACCATAAACCCTTTTCTAAAATTATTTAAAAATATATATATAATTTAGGGTATATATTTTATGGTTTAGGGTTTAGGGTTTAGGGTATAGATGTAATAAAAGTCATGTTTATTTATATTTTTCACGACGGTTTTTTTGTTTTCCGTCGATGATTTACGAAGAGCGCATTTCTAAATCATGGTTTCTTTAAAATGACGTTGTACACACATATAAACGTCTTTTTTTTTAAAAAAAATCGACGTAAAATATTTTTCAAATGACGCTATTGGTTATATAGACGACGTTGTTTTCTTGACATTAGACTGCGAGAGGTTAAGAGTTTAGGTCGTGGAAAATGGTTTGTACGTCGTTTTCTGTGTAAAAATGGCTATGGTTTTAACTTTAAACGACGTTTGTTTTAAATTTAAGTCGTTTATTATGATTTACAACGTCGTTAATTTATTAACGCCGACGTCGTTTGTGGGTTTTATTAATAATATTTTATTCTATTTAATTCGAAATATTCATAATAAATTTAAAATAACTCCAAAAAATGCAACGTCAACTCCTATGAAGTCATTGAGATATTTTCTTCCCCCTTAAGCTTTAAAAAATTAAGTTTGAGTTATACAAATTTAAAATTACCACCAAAGAGAGAAATGTTTTCATGAGTCACAACATCACTTATACTTTAATGGTTTAGGGTTTAGGGTTTAGCGTTTAAATATATTTAGAAAAGGGATTAGGGTTTAGGGTTTTATGGACGAGATATTTTAGGCCTTAAAACCCTAATCCCTTTTGAAAAATTATTTTTAAAAAATATATATATATATATATATAATTTAGGTTTTATTTATTAGGGTTTAGGGTTTAGGGTTTAGGGTATATTTGTCTATTTAATTTTCTAATACGTCTGTTTTTTTTTACGACGTATGGAGATACCACGACCCAATTATTTTAATAGGCGTCATATTTCTTTAGACATGTTAACGACGGTAGTTTGGTTTTGTGTCGTAAGGATATTTACAACGACGTCATTTTTTAAATAAGCGTCATGTTTAGGTTGAACTTTTAACGACGGTTGTTTTTTTGTTTCCGTCGATGTTTTTTAAAAAGCGTGCTTTCTAAAAATTTCACCTCGACCTAAAATTTTTAGATTTCGCTCTAACTCTTATACTTGTAACCCTGAACCAAGTTGGCCATAGTCTGTGAACTAAAACATTTCGCTCCGCTCTCTCACTTCAACTCTAATTCAAAGTTGGGCTCTCCGTCGAATCCAAGTTGGCCAAGTTTACAACTCCGTCAAATCCAAGTTGGCCATAATCTGTGAGCTCTGCCTACCTGTAAGTACAAACCCTAATCTCATGCTTGTAAATTCATTGAATGATTTTCAGTTCTGTGGTAAAGGGTTTTGTGATTTTTTAATGTTGTCGACGGTATGGGTTAATGGATTTAATGTTTAATGTTTTCATGAATCGGGAATGGATTTAATGTTTTCGGATCTTTTAATCACTCTCTGTTATTATGAATCGGGAATGGATTTAATGTTTTCATGCTTAGTATATGTTGGTTTCGTGCTTAGTATACGTGTTCTTAATACCCAACATAAAAATTAATGTATATGTTGTGTTCTGAATATATTTTGGGTTCTTGAAAATAAACTGGGATTTCGATATATTTTTTATGCATACGACGACGGTTTTTTAAAAACCGTCGTCTGTAAATTTATACCACGACGCATTTTTTATTTACCGTCGTGGTTCAAGTTCGCTGGCCTCTATTTCTTGTTAGCATTAGACGACGTTTTTTTTAAAACCCGTCGTCTATATATGTGTAATACGTCTGTTGTTGTTTAAAAACTGTCGTCTGTATACTATATTATTTTCTATTAAAACCTTATATAATCTGCTATAGTGATAGTCATTGCTTGTCTTTTCACCTTATTATAGATAATAGGATATAGTGTCGGAGATGGATAAGTCATGGATGCACTCGGATAGAAGATCGAAGGCATATGAGTTAGGGGTGGAAGCATTTTTGCAATTTTATGTAGAAAATCTTCTAACTACAACGCATATCCGTTGTCCATGTGTTAAATGTGCGAATTTGAAATTGTTTGGGGTTGGAATTATAAGGGGTCACTTATACTTTAATGGAGTTGACCAAAGCTATAAGAATTGGACATTTCATGGAGAACCTTGGGAACCAACTACTAATGCTAGTAGAAATGTTGAAGAAGATGATGACCATAGTAGGTACAGTTTTGTGTTGAAGAAATAGAGATGGATGATAATGATTTTGGTGATTTTGGATCCGATCCTTATGAGTTTGCTAATGTGATTGGGGATGGAGATCAACCATTGTACCCTGGTTGTAGAAAGTACACCAAGTTATCGGCATTAGTGAAGTTGTATAATTTGAAGACAAAACATGGGATGAGTGATGTATGTTTTACAGAATTATTGATACTTCAGGGCGAGTTCCTTCCATAAGGAAATACAATACCGGCCTCTATGTATGAGGCAAAAAAGACTTTGTGTGCATTGGGGCTAAGTTATGAGAAAATCCACGCATGCCCCAATGATTGCATCTTGTATAGGAAGGAGTATGAAGATTCAACTAATTGTCCTACTTGTGGTATCTCAAGGTGGAAGGAAACCAAAGATGGATTCTTGAAAGAGGGTGTGGCAGCGAAGGTGTTGTGGTATTTTCCTCCAATTCCAAGGTTTAAAAGGATGTTTCAATCACATGAGACAGCTAAGAATTTGACTTGGCATGCTGCTAGAAAATCAATTGACGGTCAGATGTCTCATCCGGCGGATTCCCCGTCTTGGAAACTTGTTGATGATAAATGGCCCGAGTTTGGTAATGAGCCGAGAAACTTGAGATTGGCTCTTTCATCTAATGGATTCAATCCCCACAGTTCTCTAAGTAGCAGATATAGTTGCTGGCCAGTTATCTTAGTTACATATAATCTCCCACCATGGCTGTGCATGAAACGAAAGTTCATGATGTTGACTTTATTGATTTCCGATCCTAAACAACCCGGAAATGATATAGACGTCTACTTGGAGCCTTTGATTGATGATTTAAAATCTTTGTGGGATGGGATTAGAGGAGTGTATGATGCACACATAGGAGAATACTTTACACTTAGAGCTGCATTCCTGGACCATTAATGATATTCCCGCCTATGGAAACTTATCTGGTTGTGTTGTTAAAGGATATAAAGCTTGTCCAATATGCGGCGATGATACACCTAGTCACAGGTTGAAAAATGGCCACAAAATTTGTTACATTGGGCATAGAAAATGGTTACCAATCAATCATCCATATAGGAGGCAACGTGCAGCTTTTAATGGGAAACCTGAATATGGCACGCCTCTGGAGCCATTGACGGGAGAAGAAGTGCTTCATATGGTTGAAGATATTAATTACATATGGGGATCGAAAAAATGGGGAGGTGGAGGTGAAAATGATGGTGACAGAGGTTGTTGGAAGAAGAAGTCAAAATTCTTTGATCTTGAGTATTGGAAATACCTTCCAGTGAGGCATGTCCTAGATGTTATGCACATTGAGAAGAATGTTTGTGATAGTATCATTGGTACATTGCTGGAGATCCCTGGAAAAAATAAAGATGGGATTGCTGCTCGGTTAGATTTATTGAACATGGTTGTCAAAACTGATTTGCAACCCGAGTATGGAGAAAGAAGTACTCGTTTGCCTTCAGGGCCTTGGAATTTGTCAAGAGCAGAGAAGAGAGCGGTTTGCAATTCTTTCTATGGTATGAAGGTCCCTGAAGGTTATTCTTCAAATATAAAAAATCTTGTATCTTTTCAAAATTCAAGACTTCTTGGCCTTAAATCACATGATTGTCATACCTTAATGCAACAATTGCTCCCTGTGGCAATTCGTTCTATTTGGAGAAGCCTGCAAGGTATGCAATAACTCGTTTGTGCTTCTTCTTCAATGCTATATGTGCAAAGACGGTTGATGTTTCCAAGCTAGATAAGTTGGAAGAAGATGTAGTAGTTACTTTGTGTTTGCTTGAAAAATACTTTCCACCTTCATTCTTCGATATCATGGTTCATCTAGTAGTACATCTTGTCAGAGAAGTTCGTCTATGTGGGCCAGTATATTTTAGATGGATGTATCCGTTCGAAAGATATATGAAAGTTCTAAAGGGGTATGTTCAGAACCGTACTCATCCCGAAGGTTGCATTGCGGAGCGTTATATAGCTGAAGAAGCTGGAGAATTTTGCACTGAACATTTATCTGATATTAGTACAATTGAAGTGCCATCAAGTCAGAAGATAGGAGTTTCAAAGCCATTATCAGGTTGCACAGTGAGCTTAGTTGATCGGGACCTGTTGAACCAAGCACATCTATATGTCTTGGAGAATACGGAGGAAGTCCTACCTTATATCGAGTATGAGTTTTATTCCTTAAGTTTCCATTTTAAATTATTCCTTATGTTTATCTTATATGTTTGGGACCGTAATGCTTGAATTTTCGTGTCATGTAGGGAACATATGATCCACATCAAGGCCGCTTATCCAAAATTTAGAAAGAGAACAAAGTGGCTGCAAGATAAGCACAATAGCACTTTCATTCAATGGCTACACTTCAAGGTATATGTTATTCAATAACATATTGGACTTTTAATTTTCTTCTTTCTATGTTAGATTGAATTAGGATATGATTAATTTGCAGGTTCAAAGTGAACTTGATGAGGGAGACAATCATGGGGTATCAGAAAATTTAAGGTGGCTAGCAGCTGGTCCAAACATGACAGTGCCATTATATAGGAGCTATCTTATTAAAGGTGTTAAATTTAACATCAAGGCACAAGATGATGTGCGGACAGTTCAAAATAGTGGAGTTTATTTACTTGCACATACCATGCAAGTTGCTAGTGCCAAGGATAAAAAATCAATTCTCTCAAATATGGGTTTTTATGGTGTCATTCAAGAAATTTGGGACCTTGACTACCAAAAGTTTACAATCCCAGTCTTTAGGTGTGATTGGATAGATAGTACTTCCGGCCTTGTAGTCGACGAACTTGGATTTACCCTTGTAGATTTGAGTAAAATTGGACATAGGAATGACCAATTTGTTTTGACTTCTCAAGTCAAACAAGTATTTTTTGTTGACGACCCGATGCATCATGGTTGGTCGGTAGTGTTATCAATGCCTAATAGAGAATATAATGATGTTATTGGTGATGATGTCTTAGGTGATGTGAGAATTGAGTGTGAGCCATTTACTAGAGGGATGCCAAATGTTGACACATTTGATGAACTAGTGGGTGAGTTTGGGAGTCAAAATATTCGAGATGGGTGTGAAGATATATGGATTGAATGATGCTCTTGTAATTTATGAAATTACTTATGCCCTAAACAGCACTACTGTATCACATTAATTTTGTAATAAATTGTAATGTGTTTTCTTCACTTTCATTATGCAGGTTTTGGCCACAAAACAATTAGTACATAAAATACTGGTTCAGGATTATAAAACGACGGTCCTCATAAAACTGTGAAAAAACGGGCCGTTTTCATAAAATTGTCAATAAAAAACGACGTTTTGGAGCATTCAATGACGGCATTGAATTTACCGACGTCTAAAAGCGAACTAAAATTGAAGAAAGACGACGTTATTGTGAAACAGTTATTAACGATATCACGTCGGAGAAGCATAAAGAGCCGACATGTAATTACAAATAACACGACTCCAGTACCATAATACCGACGTCTAAAAGGACAGATATCGAACCTAACGTTACAAAAGACGACGTCTTAGATGGATTAGACGACTATTATTTTGCTAAAGACGACGTATAAATAGAGAAAGACGGCTGTCTTTTACATGATCACGACGTTGTATATTAAATACTACGTCGTTTATAGAAATAAATATGTCGTAAGTCATGAGCCTAACATATTTTCCACGTCAGTTATGTAAATATATGAGACGTAGTATATATTAATAACGTCGTATTTTATTTTATTTAAAGACGTAGTGTATTTATTTACACGACTGTGTTTGTATAAAATAGGTCGTCTGTTCTTATCCTTGACAATTTTTTGGCTCATTTTTCAGTATACAGACGTCGGTTTTTTTTTGTTAATGACGTTGTTTGTTATAACAACGACGGTGATTTACCCTAACCGCTATTTCCACGTCAATATTAATGGAAAAAACGAAGTGGAAAAATTATTTCACGACGGTTATATAAATATATTGGACGTAGTATATATTAATAACGTCATATTTTATTTATTTAAAGACGTATTGTATTATTTACACGACGGAGTTTGTATAAAATATGTCGTCTATTCTTATCCTTGACAATTTTTTGGCTCATTTTTCAGTATACAGACGTCGGTTGTTTTTTGTTAATGACGTTGTTTGTTATAACAACGACGGTGATTTACCCTAACCGCTATTTCCACGTCAATATTAATGGAAAAAACGAAGTGGAAAAACTATTTCACGACGGTTATAAAAATATATTGGACGTCGTATGTTTTAATAACGTCATATTTTATTTATTTAAAGACGTATTGTATTTTTTTACACGACGGATTTTGTATAAAATAGGTCGTCTATTCTTTCTCCACGACAATTTTTTGGTTCATTTTTCAGTATACAGACATCGGTTGTTTTTTGTTAATGACGTTGTTGGTTATAACAACAACGGTGATTTCCCGTCGTGGTTTTACTTTGCAAAAGATGTCGGTCGATTTTACGACGGTTTGAAAACCCGATACACGACGGTGAGTTCCCGTCATCTTTTGCCTTTTTTGTAGTAGTGAGGAGTGGAACTTTATTCATGGTCTGCAGAGAGAATATCAGGCATGGATGACATCGGGTGTTTAATAAGCAATAACAAAATACTCCATGATAGAACTAGAATATAAAAGGCAACATGTATTACTCATACCAAAAACTTCACGCATTAATAAGCTCAACTTTATTGAAAGTAAGTAAAACCTGAATAAAGGGAGCGGGCAGCTGATGGTAATCGTAGGTCTTAGTGTTGTGAATTAAAACCAATTCACTCCCCTTTAGACCTTGTTGTTGATGGACTTTGGACAAAACTCAATGATGGATGAGTCTTACACAAACACACAGAAAATAACCAAGCACAAATGACACAAGTGTTTATAGAGGTTCAGAAAATTTTGCCTACATCCTCTTGGTGATCCCCTTGAGAAATTTCACTAATGAAGATAGGTTACAGCTTTGGTTTACAACTGAAAACCCCCTTAGAACACTACCCTCACAATCTGTTTCTATCACACCCTTGCTCAACACCTTGATACAATTGAGAACTCTCTCTTCTACTTGACTCACTAGTTCCAGCTACTTTGCCTCTAACAATGCTGTCTTGCTTCATCTCTTTCTCAAATACACAACCCCTTGCACTTGAGAAAAGCCTCATCACATCTTCCCACGTTCTGCCCTTGTTTTACTGAATTAGATCACACCTTGGGCAGGCAAAGGGCTTGATAATGACAGCTACAAGTTCAGCTACCCAATAAAGGTAGGAACACCTTGAAACAAGCCAACATCTTTCCTCAATTTGCTCTCCTTGCTTCCCAGCAACTTGCCACCTTTCATTTAAGTCAGAAGTGACTTAAAATATACTTGCAAGTGGATAGAAAATGATAGCACACTAAAGAAACTGTTGAGAAACAGTGCAAATTCGAAACAGCACGTGTCGGGCGACCGGTCGCTGGTAGCTTGCGACCGGTCGCAAGAAGATTTTCGCTCCAGACTTCGACTCTCCCGAAAACGACCGGTCGCAAATAGCTGGCGACCGGTCGCGAGTCTACTTAGCTCCAGACTTCGACTCTGTGAAGAAACGACCGGTCGCAAATGTCGTGCAACCGGTCGCTAGTCCAAAAATTAGTATCCTTTATGCGAGCCAATTTTCCAACAATCTCCACCTTGGCGAGCCTAAAACTCATTGTGGACATCATTGCCTTCCAGGACATCTGTAATGTCTTGAGAATCGTCCTGATAACTCTCAAGAACTCCACCTCAATCTTTAGCATGTAACAAGATTGAGCAAGCTCAAACAATGCTTGAACTTTGCTGTTGTGACTGGCTTTGTGAGACAATCTGAAGCGTTCTCATTTGTATGAACCTTCCTAATCTTGATGTCTCCATCATTCACCCAATCTCTTATCCGGTGGTACCGTACATCAATGTGTTTGGACCTCCATGGAACACTTGATTCTTCACTAAGTATATAGCACTTTGACTGTCACTTTGTATCACCACCAAGTCTTGAGCTATTCTGAAATCCTTTGCCAATCTCTTCAGCCACACCGCTTCCTTTGAAGCTTCCGTTAGCGCCATATACTCCGCTTCTGTAGTAGACAAGGCACTAACCGATTGTAAAACCGCTCTCCAACTAATCGGTCCTCCACCACACATGAATACATATCCCGTGGTGGATCTCCTCTTGTCTAAATCTCCTGCATAATCGGAATCCACATAACCCGACACACATGCCTTTCCTTGTTGTCTTTCAAACAATATCCCAATCCTCTTGGTGCCCTTCAAGTACCTGAGAATCCATTTTGCTGCTGTCCAATGTTGTTTGCCCGGATTCGCCATGTACCTTGACACCACACTTACGGCTTGGGCTAAGTCGGGGCGTGTGCACACCATTGCATACATGAGACACCCTACTAAGCTTGCATATGGAACTTTATTCATTTCTTCCTTCTCAACATCAGTAGAAGGACAATCTTGAGCACTTAATTTAAAATGCTCCGCCAAAGGAGTAGACACCGGCTTGCAATCCATCATATTGAACTTTTCAAGTACTTTGGAAATGTACTTACTTTGTGACAGCCATAGCTTGCCTTCATTTCTGTCCCTCCTTATCTCCATACCTAGGATCTTTTGTGCAAAACCAAGATCCTTCATGTCAAACTCCGTTCCAAGCAATGTCTTCAATTCCTGAATTTTTGACATGTCTTTACATGCAATTAGCATGTCATCAACATAAAGAAGCAAGAGGATGATATTACCATCCTTGAATGCATGAGTGTATACACAACAATCAGATTCACATCTTCTATACCCAATCTTCATCATGAAAGAATCGAAGCACTTGTTCCACTGTCTTGGAGATTGCTTTAGCCCATACAAAGACTTCTTCAACCTACAAACTAGATTTTCCTTGCTTGCTTCAACAAACCCTTGAGGTTGGCTCATGTAGATGTCTTCCTCCAAGTCCCCATGGAGAAAAGCAGTCTTCACATCCATTTGTTCCACCTCCATGTTCTCTTGAGCTACTAAGGAGAGTAGTAGCCGTATAGAAGTATGTTTCACCACCGGAGAGAAAATTTCGTCATAATCAACTCCTTCCTTTTGCAAGTATCCTTTGGCCACCAATCGAGCTTTGAATATGGTGGCTCCTTTCCCATGCATGTCTTCTTTCTTCCTAAACACCCATTTGCAGCCAATAACCTTTCGACCTTTGGATTTAGGAACTAACTCCCAAACTGAGTTTTGGTGTAGAGATTCCATCTCTTGCATCATAGCTTCCATCCAACTTTCCCGTTCCTTGTTCTCAACAGCCTCTTGGAACGTGGTTGGTTCTTCTTCACTAGCATTCAAAGCATAGTGAACTGCATCCTTTTCCCATCCAAACCTTTGTTGTGGTTTGATGGTTCTCTTGAGTGGAACTTCAATGGTTGTTTCTCTCTCAACAACATCCTCCTTTGCCTCTGAATTCTTGACTTTGTTCATAGGCATGGTCTTCTCATCAAACACAACATCCCTGCTGAGTATCTTCTTTTGGTTCACTGGATCCCATAGCTTGTAGCCCTTCACACCGCTCTCAAATCCGATGAAAATGCATTCAAGAGACTTTGGCTTCAACTTGGACCTTTCATCACTAGGAATAAGTGCATATGCACTGCATCTAAACACCTTCAGATTTGAATAATCAATTGACTTATTAGACCATACCTCCTCTGCACATTTGAACTCAAGATTTCTAGAAGGCGATCGGTTAACCAAATAGGCAGCGTGGTTAACTGACTCCGCCCAAAATGACTCGGGCAATCCCGCATGAATCCTCATACATCTCTCACGCTCCATGAGAGTTCTATTCATCCTTTCCGCAGCTCCATTTTGTTGGGGTGTCTTCTTCACGGTAAAGTGCCTCTTAATGCCTTCATTTTTACAAAACTCAAGGAACTTGCTGTCTTTATATTCACCACCATTGTCACTCCTTAGGATCTTGATCTTTCTTCCGGTTAGGTTCTCTACTTCCGCCTTCCGCTCCTTGAACTTGGTGAAGACTTCGTATTTCTCTTTCATGAAATAGACCCACACCTTCCTTGAAAAATCATCCAAGAAAGTCACGAAATAGCGAGCTCCACCCTTTGATTTAACCGGTGATGGCCCCCATACATCCGTGTGAATATAGTCTAGCACACCCGTGTTTTTTCCTCTTTGTTTCGCTGCTTGAAAGCCACCTTTGATTGCTTTCCCATGGTACAATATTTGCAGAACTCAAGCTTGCAACTTTGAATACCTTTCAACAACTTTTTGTTATGTAGTTCTTGCATACCCCTCTCACTCATGTGCCCTAGCCTCAAATGCCAAAGCTGAGTTTCATCCTCCAGTCCTTGCTTGTGGATACAGCTACTCCACCTGTAATTGTTGTACCACACAATCTATATAGGCAATTAGGTTGAACTTCTCCCTTCATAACCACAAGTGAACCTTTTGAGATTATGAGTTTCCCTCCATTTGCTTTAAATGAATAACCATTCTTATCAAGAGTTCCAAGGGAAATGAGATTCTTACGCAACTTTGGAATGTGCCTTACCATTCCAAGCGTCCTAACAGCCCCATCATGCATCTTCACCTTGATTGTACCGGTGCCTTTGACTCTACAAATTGAGCCATCCCCCATCATAACTTCGCCACCTTCTTCTTTCTCATACGTGTCAAACCACTCCTTGTTTGAGCACATATGGTATGAGCATCCGGAATCCAAAATCCAATCGGAAGAGGAACAACTTGAAGAATTAGCCAATGCATTTATTTTAACATTGCTACTCACACATAAAAGCTCACCATCACTTTCAGTGACTTCTTCGGCTGTGTTTGCTGCATTCTTCCCTTTGCTCTTCTTCTCCTTCCATATGGGGCAATTCTTTTTCCAATGCTCCTTTGACCCACATTTCGAAACAACTGTCTTTCGCCTTGGATTTGGACCTTCCTCTATTGCCTTTCTTGCCTTCACGCTTCTTTGAACGGCCTCTCTCTCCGGTCTTTGCAACTAGACCTTCACCTTGAGAGTTTTCTCCCGAACGTTGAGCCATCCTATGGTGTGTCATGATGTCTTGCACCACAGGCTCAAAATCCAAAGTAACCTTCCCGAACATAAGAGTGGTTCGGAAGTGCTTATAGGACGGAGGTAAGGATGTCAACAATATAAGAGCCTTATCCTCCGTACTATAATTAATTTCCATTCTCTGCAAATCAGCAACACATCTATTGAAACTACTTAGATGTTCCATTAGATTTCCTCCCTCCTCCATCTTAAGATTTAGGAGTTCTTCCTTGAGGAAGAGTTTGTTGGACAACGACTTCCCTGCAAACATCTCTTCCAGCTTCTCCCATGTTTGCTTCGCCGTATCCTTCATCACATTGATGAGCACATCATCGGAGAGGTAGTTTTCGATGGCTCCTCTAGCTAATTCGTCAAGCACTCCCCATTAATCATCTGTCATGCTAGTTGGCTTCTTCTCCTTGCCAACTAACACAACATGGAGATTTTGTTGTGTAAGGGCTGACTTCATCCTTCGTTGCCAAAGTGTGAAGTTCTCCTTCCCTGTGAAAGGCTTCAACTCCACCTTCATGCTTGTTGCTTGTGGTTGCTTCAACTGCTGTGAACTGCCACCACTATCAACTTCCTTGTCACTTGCCATCTTCAACACACTAGCACTCCAAAAGAAGAACTAGCACAGCTGCCAACCACAACTCTGATACCACTTGTTGTGAATTAAAACCAATTCACTCCCCTTTAGACCTTGTTGTTGATGGACTTTGGACAAAACTCAATGATGGATGAGTCTTACACAAACACACAAAATAACCAAGTACAAATGACACAAGTGTTTATAGAGGTTCAGCAAATTTTGCCTACATCCTCTTGGTGATCCCCTTGAGAAATTTCACTAATGAAGATAGGTTACAGCTTTGGTTTACAACTGAAAACCCCCTTAGAACACTACCCTCACAATCTGTTTCTATCACACCCTTGCTCAACACCTTGATACAATTGAGAACTCTCTCTTCTACTTGACTCACTAGTTCCAGCTACTTTGCCTCTAACAATGCTGTCTTGCTCCATCTCTTTCTCAAATACACAACCCCTTGCACTTGAGAAAAGCCTCATCACATCTTCCCACGTTCTGCCCCTTGTTTTACTGAATTAGATCACACCTTGGGCAGGCAAAGGGCTTGATAATGACAGCTACAAGTTCAGCTACCCAATAAACGTAGGAACACCTTGAAACAAGCCAACATCTTTCCTTAATTTGCTCTCCTTGCTTCCCAGCAACTTGCCACCTTTCATTTAAGTCAGAAGTGACTTAAAATATCCTTGCAAGTGGATAGAAAACGATAGCACACTAAAGAAACTGTTGAGAGACAGTGCAAATTCGAAACAGGCACGTGTCCGGCGACCGGTCGCAAGAAGATTTTCGCTCAAGACTTCGACTCTGCCCCGAAACGACCGGTCGCAAATAGCCGCGACCGGTCGCGAGTCGACTTAGCTCCAGACTTCGACTCTGTGAAGAAACGACCGGTCGCAAATGTCGTGACAGGACCGGCCCCCGAATTCCTCTGAACTCTAGACAAATCCTGTGGAAATTTTTCGAAATCACACCGATGTCGGGCCCACTTACAAAAATCGAGCCTCTTTACCAAAAAAGAGAAAGCTACCAGACTTTCTGCCGAAATTTCGGAGAGTCTCCCTGTAAATTGGACATTCCCAAATATTCCAACCTGCATAAAACACATTTAAAAACCCCAACTGGCAGCATGCACACGTTAACAACATGCAATCACATAGTAGGCCTCCGGCTTTCAGATAAAAATTGAAACGGAACCAACAATGTTCTTAGGTCAATTAATACATAAACCATACCATTTATGATCTCAAACAAATATACGATTACCCCCAAAAATCGTTAAATCGAATTCAAATCTATTAACCACATCGAAAATCCGATCACATATTCAGAAACGATCAAACCTTTTAAACTCAATAATATTTCGCGGCTGCACCTAGGTGAGACCCCCAGGCTGCCTACGTACCCTTGGACAAGGGATCAAGCCACACGTAGTTCTTTTTCTTTTCCTTAATCCACACAGAACACAATCTTTTTTAAACAACCTTCTACTAATCACGAAATCTACCCATACGCCGGAACATCCGAAGCCACGTATGGGGTCCGTCACACGCCCAAGACTCTCCAACGACACGTGTGACCTAACAATCACATAATACCCCATACGCCGGAACATCCAACGCCACGTATGGGGACCGCCACACGCCGGAAACTCCAGACACGTGTGACATAACAATCACATAATACACCATACGCCGAACATCCAACGCCACGTATGGGGACCGCCACACGCCGGAAACTCAGAACACGTGTGACATGACAATCACATAATACCCCATACGCCGGAACATCCAACGCCACGTATGGGGACCGCCACACGCCGGAAACTCCAGACACGTGTGACATAACAATCACATAATACCCCATACGCCGGAACATCCAACGCCACGTATGGGGACCGCCACACGCCTGAAACTCCAGACATGTGTGACATAACAATCAGAAATAATACCCCATACGCCGAACATCCAACGCGCCACGTATGGGGACCGCCACACGTCGGAAACTCAGGCACGTGTGACATAACAATCACAATAATACCCCATACGCCGGAACATCGAACGCCACGTATGGGGACCGCCACACGCCGAAACTCCAGACACGTGTGACATAACAATCACAATAATACCCCATACGCCGAACATCCAACGCCACGTATGGGGACCGCCACACGCCGGAAACTCCAGGCACGTGTGACATAACAATCACATAATAACTCCAACAGGGGATTGTTGACTAGCTCACACTTATCCGGCCCTCAAACGTCCATGTGGCTAGGGATGAGTCGTCCAAGCTGGGGGCCTGACACTCTAACCCAGCACGTACGGACGAAGAATCAAGACCCGTACGCCTGAACTGACTGACGCTCGCAGACTACCCAATCAAGGGTCTCAGCGACACCCGTTAAGGTATGCCCCGGTTCCGTGCCATATCCATACCATATCCACAATTTTTCCGGCATCCCACAATTCCGGGATCCATGACCAAATAAGCCCACACGCCCGAAACCCGGCACGTGTGTGAATAGTATATCCAAAACATATCCATATATCCATTTCCATGTATCCCATGTCCATATCCACTGTTTCCAAATATCATCATCCAAGGGGGAGGTACGTATGATGGTGGAGTTCGTAATCCTTATATAAATATTATATAAATAATATTCTCATCCTTAGTTCAATTTTCCCAAAACAAAATACATATTCATAGTAGACAAATGACTCACAAACATAAAACCCATAACCGGGGAAGTAACTAAGATAGTGTTTTCTCAAATATTATATATATAAACTCCATGACACTATAATATATCAAATCCACAAATATATTACAAATACTTTACAAAATAATAATTTCGACTATTAAATATAAAGTGCATTTCAATATAGCATTTAATTCATATGCATAACATTTCCATCTTAAAACCATGCCATTTATTTGAAAGCAATGCCCATTCTCTTCCTAATAATCATAACCAAGTCCCAAGACTCACTTTCACGAGTCTACAAATCAAGTATCCCATAATTATTCATTTCATAATTTCAATTATCAAATAATATCCAAGAATCCCATAAGATATTATAAACAAGCTCATACTCCCAATATAATCCAAATACTTTTCGAAGTGTGAAACTACCTCGGAAGACTCACGGTCAACCGAGAGTCAAACTTTCCAAATTTGGTCAACCGGGCCCGTGGGCCCCACGAACTCCATTTTACGATCCGAACATCCCTAAGGGCTCCACAAGGTTTAATAAACCTATCCTTCAAGTTTGGTCCAAATGGACGGTTCGGATCACTCACGATCGCACAATCGGACGGTTATCGTAAAACACAAACTTTAACTATTTAAATTTGAAACATCGGGGCTCCTATTCCCGATCCGCGAATTCCTACACGATCATAGAAATACCTAAATCAACATATATTAAATGGAAAGCGATCCAACGGTTCTAATATCGGAACCCGAAAATCACACAATATGTAAAATCCGTTCGGGGTTCAAATGTTATTCGAATAAGTTCGTAAATTCCCACGCGCTCGTGACAACCAGGAGATCATTTTATGATAAAAATGTCTCTATGCTACAGTGCCCACGCCACACGCGCCGCACAGCACGTGGGTGTCCAAAGCGATAACCACTCGCCGGAAAAACTTAACATTTTGACTCCAAACTCCTATTCTAGGTAATACACCTAATTTGGAGTCACTTTTGTTCTTGGGCTATGGCCAAAAAGTGGCCGGAAGTGGCCCGAAATGCCAACTGAAAATCGGCTGAAGCTAAATTTCGAAATTTCACATGTAAATTCTCAAAATTTCAGGAAACCCAACCAACAAGCAGCTAGAGCACGAAAAATAGATGAATTTTCATACCTCACTCGTCAAATTTGGTTGAGAAACGAGGGAGAACGAGCCACCCAAAGTTTCTGAAATTTCCTGTCCCAAAAGCCCCTGTTTCGTGGCTGTTTCCGGCGACCACGGCGGCTGATCGGGTCGGTGATGGACCGGAACTGGAAGAGGAAGGGTGGTGGTCCTTTTGGGACCGGTGCCGCCCAAGTGGCGGCGTGTGGTGGTGGCGGTGGAGGAGAGAAGTTGCTGCCATTCACAAGGGGGGGGGCTGTTTTGCAGAGAGTGGGAGGGAGAGATCGTGAGGGAGAGAGAGAGAAGGAGAATCAGATTTATAAAAATCTGATTTTCCTAAATTACGAGTTTACCCTCTGAGTATTTAGATCGTACTTTTCTCGTTATAACTCCGATTTGAGCCCACTACGTGTCTACGGAACTCGTTTCGACGTGCTCTACGCACCGGTACAATCGAAATTCCCAAATTCCTTCCCGAACTTAAAATGACATTTTTGACCCTTTTTATAATAAATAATATTTTAAATTTTCAAAAACCTTAATTAATTCAAATCATTTTATTTTATTGTTTACTCCAATTTATTTCCTCTTAATTTAATTATTTTACTTATTTTTAGGGCCGAGATGTTACAATCTACCCCCCTTAAAAAAAATTTCGTCCTCGAAATTTACGTACTTGTCATCCGAAGAAATAAGGGTACTTGGCTCGCGTCTGCGTCTCAGCTCCCAAGTAACTTCTTCAACAGTTTAATCTAACGGGGACTTAACATCCCACATTTCCAGAATCTCATCATCTTTCCAATAAATACTTTCAAGAATACCCGCTCACCAACTATAATTTCAACATACTTGGGCTACCTATCCGTGTAACCCTTCTATTAGTGTTGTGTCACATGACTTTGCAACACCATCCTTTATATGGTTAAGTACAAGTTCACTGGGTCTAGTACTTGCAACTTTTTGAAGTGATGTTGAAGCTACGATCCAATGCCTACTCAATTTAAGACATTCCAATGTCTAAGGGTTTCTTGAGGCCCAACATAGATTAACATCACAACTCCACCACCCATTTCATCAGCTACAAAACATAGCCCCTTTCAGGAAAATAATATAGTACATTTGGCATTTTCGACAACTTATTGCAACTCCTTCACGTTGCTCATAGCTTTTGAATACTTTAGTATCAAAACTCTCTAGAGTCAAGAGGAGTCGCAACCATGTTGTCAGCCAATTCAGAAGCCCTGATCAAGCAAACAGAAAAGAGAAGTCTCATTCTTCCGCTAAAATATCTTCTGATAGCTGTTGTAATGCTTAATCCTTTCTCAAAGCTAGACACTTCCATTCTTGCTTTCTAACCTTCTCAAAACTCCTTGACTTGTTAATATTTTCCTTCTTTCCTTAAAATTGACAGATCGACGTTGCCAATATGATCCTTCAAGAGGAATACTACAGAGGATCATCTTTACTGAATTGTAGTCATCATCTATCTCGACTCAACAAATTCAGTACTTTCAGCTTTTCTCCCATAGGATATTAGGATAACACAATGGGGATAGGAACGTTTCCACAAACGTGGCACCTCCAAGTGTAATAATCAATACACGCAAAATCAGGCAATGTTAAAGAAACCTGATGCAAAGCACATGGTTACTGTGGCTACTAAAAAGTGATGCCTTTGAGTAATGGGCCATCTCCTTCACAATTCTACGAGTTGGAGAACTTCAAATCAAAGATCGATATTTGCATAAGGATGCATATGATGGAGGAGGTCCAAGCAGCTTTACCTGGGAGCTACAAGGCTGGGGAGTTCGTGGACAAGAGTATTAGTGGTTTGGGCTACAAGCAAGAGGCAAACCACACTCATAAAACTTGAGGGTGAAGACGTGGTGCGAAGTCCGCGGGAATTCAAACCTAACGCTTTTCATTCAATAATTTAACTTCGCTCATCTTAACCTTATCCACAATCAAACCCTCATCTCTAAATTCATATCCACGAGACACTTTCCCCGTTTCTTCCTACTTCTCTACCCAGTTCACCTCCTCAAATTTTCGACATTAAATGTCTCAAGTTGTAATTCCTCCCAAACCGTTTCATTCCAACGTGTATCCTAAGTTTTCATAAGAAAACCTCAACAAATTTTTCAATCTAATTCAAGTAACTTTAAAATCCAGAAGTCGGATTTCATCAAGAAATCAAGGAAACAATTTGCAAGACGTATTTGAAATGTCTAATGAGGTCATCCACGTCAAGGATGTCTCACTCTGATGGGACTCACATCACTACCCACAACTCAAGGATGCACACAAGGTGCGGGGTCCACAAGAAATTGAACCTAAAGCTCTGATACCAAGTTGACAGGACCGGCCCTCAATTCCTCTGAACCCGAAGACGAACCCTGTGAATTCCCGACATCACCCGATGTCTGGGCCTACTCACTGGAACTATATCCTCTTTTTCCAAAAAGGATTAAGGGCCCGAGAGTTCCTACCGAAATTTCGGCAGAGTCTCCCCTGTAAATTGAACATTTCCCAAATTTCAATCTGCACAAAATTCACATTTTAATATCCCAACTGGCAGCATGCACAAGTTATCAACGTGCAAACACATAATAGGCCTCCGGCCTTCCAGATATTCAGAGAACAGAAACAAAATATTCTTCAGTCACTTAATACATAAACCATGTAATTCATGACCTCAAACAACTTTACAATTACCACAGAAATCATTTAACCGGATTCAAATTCAATAACCACAACAGAATCCAAACACATACTAGAACCGATCAAACCTTTAAAAACACAATAATATTCCGCGCTACTGATGAGACCCCAGGCTACCTACGTACCCTTGGACAAGGGATCAAGCCACACGTAGTTCTCATCTCAACGGTCACAACTCCGAAAATAAACAATTATTTATGACAGAACCATCTATACATTTCAGATCTAACACAATCCCAATTCCAACAAAAACACAATGAGCACATTCTCGAATTCTTCCTTTGTAACAATTCAATTTCGTAACCATACCCTATTCAAGGCGTATGTACATTAAACACATCATCCAATTATTCCCCTTTTAACAGTTCAATCCCGCAACCATACCCTATCCAAGGCGTATGGCGCCAAACAACACTGCCCAAATCCAGGGCTTATACGTTCATACATGTCCTGGCTCACAAATCTCAAACAGGAATTAAACCACATATACATATATGTAATATGTATAACAAGAAAAGAATAATTATATATTTATATATATACATAAATACATCCACATACACCCACCTCTCACCATCATCATGTACCAGGGGGAAACAATCCAACCGGGGATTGTTGACTAGCTCACACTTATCCGGCCCTCAAAAGTCCATGTGGCTAGGGACGAGCCGTCCAACTGGGGACTAAACTCAACCAGCCCGTACGGACGAAGAATCAAGACCCGTACGTCTGAAACAGTCATACGCGCGCAGACTACCCAATCAAGGGTCTAGCGACACCCGTTAAGGTATGCCCCGGGTTCCGTCATATCCAGACCATATCCATAATTTCCATGTATCAGGTATCCAAGGGGAGGTACATGTGATGTTGCACATCATGTACTGGGGGAAACAATCCAACAGGGGATTGTTGACTAGCTCACACTTATCCGGCCCTCAAACGTCCATGTGGCTAGGGATGAGTCGTCCAACTGGGGGCTGACACTCTAACCCAGCACGTACGGACGAAGAATCAAGACCCGGTACGCCTGGAACTGTCCTACGCGCGCAGACTACCCAATCAAGGGTCTCAAGCGACACCCGTTAAGGTATGCCCCGGGTTCCGTCATATCCATACCATATCCACAATTTTTCCGGCATCCCACAATTCCGGGATCCATGACCAAATAAGCCCACACGCCCGAAACCCGGCAAGTGTGTGAATAGTATATCCAAAACATATCCATATATCCATTTCCATGTATCCCAGTGTCCATATCCCACTTTTCCAAATATCATCATCCAAGGGGGAGGTACGTATGATGGTGGAGTTCGTAATCCTTATATAAATATTATATAAATAATATTCTCATCCTTAGTTCAATTTTCCCAAAACAAAATACATATTCATAGTAGACAAATGACTCACAAACATAAAACCCATAACCGGGGAAGTAACTAAGATAGTGTTTTCTCAAATATTATATATATAAACTCCATGACACTATAATATATCAAATCCACAAATATATTACAAATACTCTACAAAATAATAATTTCGACTATTAAATATAAAGTGCATTTCAATAAAGCATTTAATTCATATGCATAACATTTCCATCTTAAAACCATGCCATTTATTTGAAAGCAATGCCCATTCTCTTCCTAATAATCATAACCGAGTCCCAAGACTCACTTTCACGACTCTACAAATCAAGTATCCCATAATTATTCATTTCATAATTTCAATTATCAAATAATATCCAAGAATCCCATAAGATATTATAAACAAGCTCATACTCCCAATATAATCCAAATAACTCAAATAACAATTAAAACTCGTTTACAAGGTCATCCTAATACTTTTCGAAGTGTTAAACTACCTGGAAGACTCACGGTCAACGAGAGTCAAACTTTCCAAATTTGGTCAACCGGGCCCGTGGGCCCACGACCTCCATTTTACGATCCGAACATCCTAAGGGCTCCACAAGGTTTAATAAACCTATCCTTCAAGTTTGGTCCAAATTGGACGGTCGGATCACTCACGATCGCACAATCGGACGGTTATCGTAAAACACAAACTTTAACTATTTAAATCGAAACATCCGGGGCTCCATTCCCGATCCGCGAATTCCTACACGATCATAGAAATACCTAAATCAACATATATTAAATGGAAAGCGATCCAACGGTTCTAATATATCGAACCCGAAAATCACACAATATGTAAAATCCGTTCGGGTTCAAATGTTATCCGAATTGAGTTCCGTAAATTCCCACGCGCCTCGTGACAACCAGGAGATCATTTTATGATAAAAATGTCTCTCTGCTACAGTGCCCACGCCACACGCGCCGACAGCACGTGGGTGTCCAAAGCGATAACCACTCGCCGGAAAAACTTAACATCTTGACTCCAAACTCCTATTCTAGGTAATACACCTAATTTGGAGTCACTTTTGTTCTCGGGCTATGGCCAAAAAGTGGCCGGAGGTGGCCCGAAATGCCAACTGAAAATCGGCTCGAAGCTAAATTTCGAAATTTCACATGTAAATTCTCAAAATTTCAGGAAACCCAACCAACAAGCACGAAAAATAGATAAATTTTCATACCTCACTCGTCAAATTTGGTTGAGAAACGAGGGAGAACGAGCCACCCAAAGTTTCTGAAATTTCCCTTTCAAAGGGCCTTTTCGTGGCCTTTTGGGTCGACCACCGGCTGATCGGGTCGGTGATGGACCTAAACTGGAAGAGGGAAGGGTGGTGGTCCTTTTGGGACCGGTGCCGCCCCAAGTGGCGGCGTGTGGTGGTGGCGGTGGAGGAGAGAAGTTGTTGCCATTCACAAGGGGGGGGCTGTTTTGTAGAGAGTGGGAGGGAGAGATCGTGAGGGAGAGAGAGAGAAGGAGAATCAGATTTATAAAAATCTGATTTTCCTAAATTACGAGTTTACCCCTCTGGAGTATTTAGATCGTACTTTTCTCGTTATAACTCCGATTTGAGCCCACTACGTGTCTACGGACTCGTTTCGACGTGCTCTACGCACCGGTACAATCGAAATTCCCAAATTCCTTCCCGAACTTAAAATGACCTTTTTGACCCTTTTTATAATAAATAATATTTTAAATTTTCAAAAACCTTAATTAATTCAAATCATTTTATTTTATTGTTTACTCCAATTTATTTCCTCTTAATTTAATTATTTTACTTATTTTTAGGGCCGGGATGTTACATATGGGGACCGCCACACGCGGAAAACTCAGACACGTGTGACATAACAATCACATAATACACCATACGCCGAACATCCAACGCCACGTATGGGGACCGCCACACGCCGGAAACTCCAGACACGTGTGACATGACAATCACATAATACCCCATACGCCGGAACATCCACGGCACCACGTATGGGGACCGCCACACGCCGGAAACTTCAGACACGTGTGACATAACAATCACATAATACACCATACGCGAACATCCAACGCCACGTATGGGGACCGCCACACGCCGGAAACTCCAGCACGTGTGACATAACAATCACATAATACCCCATACGCCGGAACATCGACACGCCACGTATGGGGACCGCCACACGCGGAAACTCGAGACACGTGTGACATAACAATCACAATAATACCCCATACGCCGAACATCGACGCCACGTATGGGGACCGCCACACGCCGGAAACTCCAGGCACGTGTGACATAACAATCACAATAATACCCCATACGCCGGAACATCCACGCCACGCGGGGACCGCCACACGCGGAAACTCTAGAACACGTGTGACATAACAATCACAATAATACCCCATACGCCGAAACATCCACGCACGGAGGACCGCCACACGCCGGAAACTCCAGGCACGTGTGACATAACAATCAGGGAAGGTACGTATGATGGTGGAGTTCGAAACCCTTATAACCATATTTTAAAATGATATTTCCTTCCTTAATTCAATTGTTCCAAACCTCTATATATATAGTATAGACAATAAACTCTCAAGCATAAAACTCATAACCGGTGAGGTACCTAAAGTAGTGCTTATAGCACTTTAAAATTGACATTCTAACTCATGTCTTTCTAGTATCTCACATCAACAACCCAAGTACCCCACACATTATCAACATAGATAACATTTTCTCAAATATTATATATAAACTCAGGACACTCCAAAATGTCGAAACCCATATATATTGCAACTACTTTACAAAAATAAAGAATTCAACTATTAAATATAAATAGAATTTAAATAAACTATTAAATTCAAAAAGCATAAGATTTCCATCACAAAACCATAAAAATAATCTCAGACCCACATAAATCAAATGACGGTCAAGACCGTTCAAAGGGTCGTTCTAGTACTCCTTGAAGAGTGAAACTACCTAGGAAAACTCACGGTCAACCGAGGGTCAAGCTGCCCCAACTTGGTCAACCGGGCCGCGGGGCCCACGACCTCCATTTTACGAATCCCAAAGTTCCTATGGGGTTCCACAAGGTCTAGGACACACGTCCTGGAGTTCGGTCCGACCTGGACAGTTAGATCGCTCTCATCGGGTTGCACGATCGGACGGTTCACGAAAACACAAACTTTAACTATTTAAATCGGAAACATCGGGGCTTCTATCTCAATCCGAAATTCCTACACGATTCTAACATATCGAATTCGGAAAATCACATAATATGTAAAATCCGTTCGGGTTCAAACGTTATCCAAATGGAGATCCGTAAAATTATGCGCACTCGTGACAACCAGGGGATTGCATTGGGACACAATGCCCCTCTGCAGTGCCCCACACGCCGTGACAAGCACTGACAGCACGTGGGGTGTCCAAAGCGATCAACGCTTCGCCGGAAAAACTTAACATCTTGACTCCAAACTCCTACCCTAGGTAATACACATTATTTGGAGTCACTTTTGTTCTTGAGCTATGGCCCAAAAGTGGCCGGAAGTGGCCGGAAAATTCAACCCGAAGTCCCTCCCACTATAAATTCGAAAATTGAACTGTAAACTCTCAAAATTTATGGAAACCTAACCAACAGGCAGCTAGAGCACGAAAAATAGATGAATTTTCATACCTCACTCGTCCAATTTGGTTGAGAACGAAGGGAGAACGAGCCATTGGAAAATCTGTCAAAAATCACCCGACTTTTCCTGATTTTTCGTGACTTGGAGCTGCTGGCGACGGCAGGAGGAAGACTGGGGTTCGACGCCGGGCATGCACCGGTCATTTTGGGTCCAGTCCCGTGGGTGGTGGCCCGTGGTGGCGGCGGCGAAGGTGAAGACGCCGTGCTGCCCACAGGGGGGGCTCCTGACGGGACCCGCGGAAGGGAAGAGAAGAAGAAGAAGAAATAGGAAAAATATTAAAACTGCCCCTGGTACTGTAGCGGCACTTGCGCTACAGGATTAATTTTGTAAAAAAAAATTCCATTTATGTCCCTTTCGTTTTCAGACTTTTCCTCCTTCGTTACAAATCGAAATTAGGCATGCCGCATGTCTACGAACTCGTATCGACGAGCTCTACGCAACGGTACCACTCATTTTCCCAAAATCCTTCCGAATTACAAAGTGACCAAAATACCCCTATCCCCAAGGGTAAAATTGTAATCTCTTAATCTAATTTATTAAATAATTAATTGGATATAAAAATTTGGGTCGGATGTTACATGTCGTGCAACCAGTCGCTAGTCCAAAAATTAGTATCCTTTATGCGAGCCAATTTTCCAACACTTAGGCAACCTGCGCTCCCGACCCTGCCCTTAGAATGCCTGGCAAAGCTGACCACCAAATCCGTATAAGAATTCACATTGATGGTAATGAGGTCAAACAACGGGCAGAGCATCGCACCCATGACTCCCGGATAGTTATCACAAAGCTGATTCCTGAAATTGGAGACCATATGCAAAACAGAAGACGGCGATTTCTGACAAAAGTGGTGAAGCGCCCTAACAACTTATCACAGCGATGAGTGGAACGGGAAAAAAAAATTAGAACACAACAGCGACTCAATCTATGGAAATTATGAGAAGCAATAAATATGGGAGCATGTTAAATAAATAAACAAAGGGTGCCATTAAACCAACCCTAAAATTAACTTAATACACCCTACTACCAAATTATTAAAAATATGGGAGCATGTTAAATATATATTGTTTGTTGAGTCTCTAATCCTCTAGTGGGGAATGCAACAGGTTCGACACATGTTGGTTACAAAAGTTGCATTTTAAGAAATATTTTTCATTTTTTGGGCTGGAGAAAAGAAAATGACATGGGCTGTAGCCCAGGTTATGCGTTTATCAACTACAATAACTCTGCCTTACTATAACTGCATTTATATTTATTCACAAGAAGCATGGTCAAGCTAAACACATATTTCTTCTTTTAATGAAAGCTAAGCACATATTTAAGTTGTGTTTAATTGTGGGTTTAGGATAATCATCCTAATTAGTATTACCGAGAAGCTTCATTCAAGTGATGCTGATTGATAGAAACCCTTCAACCTTAACCCAATGCCAAAGAATCAGAACTATTATTTCTTATTGAAACTGGATTTACAATTACATGCCCTAGAATGAGCATAAGCCCACTAATATAATCGCTTCCCAGTTAAGCAAATAACAGCTGTTAACTAACAAAACAAATTGCCAGCTAACTAACCAATTGCCTAACAAAACCTTGCCAGCTCAGGTAACATACAAAAAGACCATATTAACCCTGAGAATTCTATCACTGATTAATCACAAAGCTACAGATCTCATCTCAGAACTGAAAGTCAAACATTATTGATTTTCTGTAGCGGATGGGACTAGGCACCAACACCTGTAAATTATATCAAAGAGTCGTTGTAAAGATAACATAATCTAAAGATATGCATTTAAGTACAGTGAAAGGATTTGTTGGTTGTTGCAAAGTTAGGTGTCCTTAGAAAACTTATCTAACGGAGATAAATTTGGACCACATCCTTGCACAGAATGGAGAAGAAAGGTGAGGCCCATTGAGTTCACAAAAACTGAAAAAGACAAACCAGTCTTAATATTAATTTATTGAGCAAAAGTCCCAAGTGTGCGCGTCAGAAACCAAAGGAAGCTGAAAACTGGAAGTAAGTTGCATTAATTATTGGAAGTTCCTCTCCCCCTCTTAAACTTCATCACATTCACAACTGCAACCAACAACTTAGTCTTTGATCTGAGTATGGCCAACCTACAAGGACATTCTTCTTCTTCTTCTTCTTCTTCTTTCACTCATGATCCATGGACATATGATGTGTTTGTGAGTTTTAGAGGTAAGGATACACGCACCAATTTTACAGATCATTTGTACAAGGCCTTGTCCGATAAGGGGATCTACACCTTCATTGATCGTGAGCTTATAGGAGGACAGAAAATCTCACCAGCCCTTCTCGAAGCAATTGAAGAGTCACGGATTTCTCTCATTGTATTCTCTGAAAACTATGCATCCTCACGCTGGTGCTTGGACGAACTCGTCAGATCCTTCGATGCAAAAACTCAACGAAACAAATAGTTTGGCCCATTTTTTACAAAAGTGAATCCGTCGCATGTACGGAACCAAACAAATAGTTTCGGTGATGCATTTGCTGACATGAACTGCAGATTTAAGGATAATACGGAGAAGGTGCTAAGGTGGAGGAGCGCTCTTAGAGAAGCAGCAAGTTTGGAAGGATATACTTGCAAGGCGGGAGAGTATATTTCTACCCTCTATAGTGCGCACATATATATGGTTAATTTAGTGGCTTGATTCTATATTTCAGGGTCATCTATCTTTTTCAAGTTTAATTTTCTCTCCTTTTTCCTTTGGTTATATTTAATTGTTACGCATTCAAAAAAGTACTGTTTTGATAAAAATAGAAAACTGTAGGCAGAAGATTTTTTTCAATAGCTGTAGGGGAGAAGATTCAAAACCCATATATTAGTCCTCTCCAAAAGCCGTACTAGTCAATATTGTTTGTAGTTAAATAACTATTAGGCTCGTCAAGCAGGGTTACCACAGTGGTGGCCCTCCCCCTTCCCCCCTGCTTGGCACCCAGGATCGACCCCCAGGGGTCTTTCCTACCAATGTAACAAAAAAAAAAAAAGAACTATTAAGCTCCATTTGGATGGAAGGATTCCAAATTCATGGATTTAGATGAAATTATACGGTAAACTTGTTTGTTTAGACTAGTAAAATTCATGTAGGCCAAGATTTGGACAGGAGAGAAATGAAGAAGATAAACGGATTTCAAATGATTCCTTACATGTAGTTAATTTCAAATCTATTTTAAAGGCACTACATCTAGTTATTCCAAATTCCTTCATTCTAATGTCGTTCTTGTTTTTGTAGCAAATTTAGCATTATTCTCAAATCCAAATCCCTTCTTTTAAATCCCTCCATCCAAACGGAACATTACTTTAGCAGACTATCCAACCAAACTCGGTGGAGTAGGGGTTGGCCCTTAAATAGACTACCTTGTGTTCTTTGTGTGCTTGCATGTTTACATTTTATTCCTTAAATATGTCAAATTTTTTAAATGGTAGGTCTGAAGCTACATTTATCAACCACATCGTTGAAGAGATTGTAGTCCTAGTGCTGAACCGCACATATTTGAATGTGGCGAAGTACCCAGTTGGAATTCACTCTTGTGTAAGAGCTGGGAAATGCTTTCATGTGCTGGTGGGAATGGTCGCCGCATAGTTGGGATATGGGGGACATCTGAATAGGCAAGACAACAATTGCGAAGCTGTTTATAATGCAATTGCTCATAAGTTCGAAGGTGTTGTTTCTTGGGAGATGTTAGAGAAAATTCAATGCAACATGGAGGCTTAATCCAACTACAGGAGACTCTTCTTCAAGAGATTCTAGGTGGCAAAAAGTTGAAAATTGTTAGTGCTGATAAAGGTATCTCTATTATACATAAATTGCTTGAGGCATAAAGGATTCTCTTAATTCTTGATGTACTACAATTTTCCCTTGTTCTGACAACCCTTTGTGGTCAGTAAAATCCCACTACTGGCGAAAATTCGTCACTAATGGCTTCCTGACGAGTACAGCGGCGAAAATAAAGGTCGTCAGGAAAAGTCCTGTCAGGACTACTATTACTGACCAACTTTTGCAACTCTTTCGTCAGTAAAAGTTTGTCTCTGACACAAGTTATTTAGTGGTTCTAGATTATTACTGGCAAAACAAATAGCTAGTATTGAGTAAGCTTTTGTCAGGATTGTTTTTACCCCAAAAATAAGATTTGCCAATATTATTTGTGAGCTCATGCCCTCTAAAATATACTTCTTTCAAATGTCTTGTTTTGTAATATAATATGGTCATTTTTCTTTTTCTTAAAAAATTTCATTGATGCTTAAAAAATTTCATTGATACTTATAATGTAACAACAAGTATAAATACAATATTATAAATAGTGAAAGATTGAACCATACATTCATCATCCTTATAAAATATGAAGTACCAATGTGGCAATGTTGATTACAATAGCCAAATTATTACAAAGATCTTCCTAGGTACATCAATAGAGTTCAATAACTTTAGTTTCCCTTACTGTACAAAACTATGCAATGCCAAATATTCAACAAGTACACTACAAAAGTATGCATACATCATTAGGGTCCAAAATACAATCAACCACTATACCAAAAATGCATAACACTAACTGCATCTATTCAAGTCCTTGAGTACCTTGATCTGATTCTAAACAGTCAGTCTCAGTAGGGTCTACATCCCCCCTAAAAACAGATAATCCCCACACTGTCTTTTATTTCCTGTGAAAGGTTTATAATAAACTTTCTTCACATTACTCTTGAAATTCTCCACAACTTTTCAATATTCTTCATTGTTATATCCCTTGAATACATGAATCAAATATTGTTGTTGAGGAAGAAATTTATTGGTGCCCTGCATCCACAATAAGTTTCTCATACATCTTATTTATATGATGATTCAAACATATATACCAGTTTATCAAAAGAAAAAGAAAAAGGAAAAGAAAACCAATATACCAGTACCACCTGTAGAACCATCAAACTCTAGATCATCCCCCAAGTCAATGTTGGGCCCTTCTTGTGAACTTTCCAGAACTACTCATCTAAAAAAATTTGATATACATAACATTAATGGAGTAACAAATTAATCATACATCATTGGCAAAAAACTATTACTTTAACATTTCAATACAAAACAATTTACTAAAGAATTATTCAGCATAGATCATCCCTCACTCTTACTGTCTCTCAATTGAATTACCCCTCATCACCATCTACTTCAATTTATTATCCATTGGGTGACCCTCATCACTCATCACTCATCTACTTCAATTTACAAGCAAACCCAAAAAATAACAAAAAACTGAGAATAAAGAAATATATTAACCACGAAATTGCACATTCATTGGACTGAAGAAAAGTAGAAATATAACACCAAACAACTAGACCAACTTAATAGCTAAAGATTCTACAAAAATAACTTAATAGCTAAAGAAACTCACATTATTTACAAACAAATAAAGTATACATACTAACCTAAATATACTCACACATATATAAAAGCCCAAAAATCTCAATATATACAAACTTATTCAACAATAATAATAATTAAAAAAACAACAACAACAATATAATAGAAAAATCTAAAGGGAAACACACCTGGATTCTAAAGTTTCCAAAAAAAAAAAAAATCAACAATCGTGCAATAGATAAATACATGCATACCCACATATCAAACTTCACTAACAAATAATAAAAGATTTAAATAAGAGCTTTAAAAACCCAAATTATATAATCAGGCTTCAACTATACAACTGGTAGATCGTTCATATCTTGGAACAAAACTAGTATTCTAAATTTTATAACTAATTAGAAGGATTCATGGGTGACCTAATAGATTAAATACTTGAAAAAAATTACAAAATTACAAAACAAAATAGGAACACAAATCTAACCAGAACAGTGCCCTCTTTAAAGAAGAAGAAGAACCAAATCAGCCCCAACTGAAAAGAGTGAAGAAAACCCCTAAATTTATCTCCCTGTCAATCTGAACTAGCTGAAACGAAAATCACTACCACACATTTCCTCCAGCTCCAATGGCTTTAAGGAAGAAAACAATTTCTTCTTTAATGAAAAAAGAGAGAAGGGACGAGGGAGAGTGAAGGACTGAGAGAGCAAAACCCAAAGGACAAAGGAAAAAAAAACTGAGAAATAGATGGTGTATTTTTTGGTAAATGAGAGTAGATGGTCGGTTTGGAGGAAGTGGGGTTTGGAGGAAGTGGAGAGAGTTGAAGTAAAAAAATAATATTTAAGTCTAGTGCTGGCAAATAATTTCGTCAATGAAAAATTTGGGTACCAAATGTCTGCAAATATAGGCGCTTAATATTTCGCTTCCCGCTCTTTAAGGGGCTGGCGCAATGGCTCGCCAGTAATATTATTAATGACAAAGGACTTTGTCAGTATTATTTAGTAGTGACAAATTATATTACTTAGCCAGTAATGGGTCCTAGTACTGGCTAAACTGTTCCTTTGCCGGTATTAGTTTGTCAGTATAAGCTAAAATTGTAGTAGTGTGATGTGAATCAATTGGAGCAATTAGACAACTTGGCTGGAGTTGGTTGGTTCGGTGAGGGTAGTAGAGTCATCATAACTACACAAGATAGCGGATTGCTAAAATGTTATGGAATTGAGTTGATATACGAGGTCCATAAGTTATATGACAACCAAGCTCTTGAGCTTTTCAGTTTGAATGCCTTTGGAAGAAATGAACCTCCAAATGATTATTTGGAACTCACAAAACGAGCAATAGCCTATGCTCAAGGCCTTCCACTAGCTTTAACACTTTGAGGTTCCCATCTTCGTAATAAAGGTATACATCGTTGGCAAGCTATATTAGATGGTTATGAAGGAGAACCTTATACAGGTATACAGAAAATAATGCGAAAAAGTTATGATGCATTAGATAATTCAGTGCAACAAGTTTTTCTAGACAGGGCGTGTTTCTTCAAGGGTGAAGATAAGGACTATGTGATGCAAATACTAAGTTCTAAGCACAAGGCTTCCCAAGATTGTATTGAAGTCCTGGTTGAGAAGGCAATGATAACTATTCAATATAATAGGATTTTGATGCATGACTGCTAAAAATTGGGTAAGGATATAGTTCACGAAGAGTGCCCCATTGAGCCTGGCAAGCGTAGTAGATTGTGGTTTCATGGGGATGTCTACCGTGTTCTAACAGAAAATAGCGTAAGTATATATATGTCCTTATATTCAATCTGAAATAGTACCTGTGGTAACCAATAATTTTCTTAACAAAATGGACTTGTTTGCTTTGAAGAACGACATGGTTTCTTAATATTATTATCTTTTCATCTCAGGGAACAAAAAAAATTAAAGGCATCATGGTGAAGTTTCCCAAGCCAGATGAGATACCCTTGAATGCAAAAAGCTTCTTCGGGATGGTAAATCTTGAAATTTTCATAAACTGTAATGCAATTCTCATCTGGATATGTTGAATATCTACCCAACGAGTTGAGGTTCATTGATTGGGGTAGATGCCAGTTACAATTATTGCCATCCAATTTCCATGCAAGGCATCTTGTTGTGTTCAATATGCCTTGCAGTGATATCAGACAATTGGAGGGATTTAAGGTACGCACTTCAAATTATTTTCATCTATTATTATCTCGAATATATTTCTTTGAGCTTAGTGTCATCAGGTGTTCAAAACTCCTTACATTTGGCGTGTGGTTGATCATTTCCTATTTTGTGTATTTTCTCATATAATTTCCCAAAGTTGACATCTATAAATTTAAGTGGTTGTCAATTCTTAAAAAATCGTTGACTTATCTGGAATCCCAAATTTGAAGTACTTGAATCTAAGTGAGTGTAAACGTTTGGTTGAGGTCGATGGTTCTGTTGGATTCCTTGATAAACTTGTTGAATTGGATCTCAGAGAATGCTTTCAGCTTACAAGGTTTGGACAAGACTAGATTGAAATCCTTAGAAAGACTTTATCTATGTGATTGTAAAAGGCTGGAGAGTTTCCCAGAAATAGAGGACAAGATGGAATCGCTAATCATTTTGGATATGGAAGGAAGTGGCATAAGAGAATTGCCTTCATCAATTGCATATCTTACTGGTCTTGAAGTATTAAAAGCTGATTATTGGTGAGAACCTTTCAAATGCGTCATTACATCATATATATGGATTGCAACGTCTCGGTGAGCTTAGTGTCAAAGGGTGTCGAAAACTCCTTACATTTGGCAATGAGGTTAACTTTAAAGTTTCATCCAGCTACACTGAATTACAGCTGCTTTCAAATAGCTCAAATTTTTCGGATGACAACTCTTATCTCATTAGCGCTTCCCAGGCTACGTTTCTTTTTCTCCGAGGATGCAATTTATCAGAAGTGATTTCCTTCCGCCTCTCGATTGCTGGTCCACATTAGAAGAACTTGATCTTTCTGGAAACAATTTTGTCTGTCTTCCGGAATGTATTAGCAAATTTGTCAACTTGCTCAGCCTTAGATTGTGTGGTTGCAAGAGGCTCCGGGAAATTCCAGAAGTGCTTCCACCAAAATTAACTTCAGTAACCCTGAATAGTTGCACGTCATTGGAAAAATTTCCTAAACTGTCACCAGGGCTTCAGCATTTGTATTTGACTAATTGCTTTAGACTACGTGGCTGTGACATCACAGAAAACATTTTGTTGAATCAGGTTTCTCTCTCTCTCTCTCTCTCTCTCTCTCTCTCCTATATATATATATATATATACACACACACACGTTTTAAGTCAATGATTGTTAACTATTCTAGGTATCTTCTCAGAGTTCTACAATCGAAATTATAGTTCCAGGAACTGAAGTTCCAAAGTGGTTTAGCTGTTGTAAAGAGGCAACAATATTTGAAGATCCTTTTTCAGATAATAAACGGGAATACGTTGCTGAATGTGAAGTTTGTTTTGAAATTCCTCCAAATTTAGAATGGGAGACATCAAGATTGGCTCTATGTGCTGTTTTCGATCTCATGAGTTATCATGGTTGTCAGTTTCGCGCCAAGACTCTCATAAATGGAAAACATGTCAACGAGATATGGATTTGGGCTGAGTATGCAATAAAGTTAGAGGAAACTCATGTGTGGCTCAACTGTAGTCCATTATTGGATCCGAACAAGAACATGGTGGAAGTACCGACGCGGTTGCAACAGGGTAATATGTGTCAAGTTATATTTTACTACCACGGTGCTGGGCCGATGACAAGGTGTGGGGTCCACCTATTAGGCCACCAGGTTGGTGATGTCAGTGAGGCTGAGGTCATGGTAGTTGACGTTGATATCCATCGTCACTACCAAGGTGAATTGGTTTCCTTGTCTTTAGCATCAACGAGTGGTGTTGGGAAGAGGCCTCGTGGATCAGATGCCATCGCAGTTGATAATCATGGTCCTAACGCTGTCGTCTTGGATCATGATCACGAAGAGCAATATCTTACCTTGTTTTCAGAACCAGCATATCATCCAAAGCGGAGGCATATTGATATTGATGAGGAGCAAAGTATGTAAATCCATTAAATGTTGAATGATATCTTCGCATTTTAATATATGATCGTATATGTTTGCTGATGTCAAAGATGACTGCATTTTGATCTTGTTGCAGATTCACCTATTGATGTGAATGGAGCTCGTTCAATCAAGGGCATTGATGATGTTGCGGAAGAAATGTACTTGATGAAGGATTATTTTGGTCAAAGCAATAACAGATTGTGGCTCCATCCATTTAAACACAAGAGAAGATGAACAAAGTCCCTAGTTCTCCTGCCCTACTACATATGCAAAATCATGTCTTCATAAATCAAATCGGCCTGCAAATAATGAAGCTAGGAGGAGACATAATGCACCTGGCGAGGTTTACAGTTGGATCTCTTACACTTGGTCATTGCCATATACCTACAAATACAAGCAATAGCGCTGGGTCTTGCTTTTTAGGTCAAGGGTAATCTACTGGATCTGATTGTCTAATGAGCTTGCCTCCTTTGTTTTGAGATGCAATGTTTTAATGGGTACATATACCTAAATTTTCTGAAGTATAATATCTTGCATATTTATTGTTTTCGAACACTTCTCTTCATTTTTTTTTTTCTTTTTGGCTCAAGAGAACTCCTTTCTATAGTTCCGGAAGGAATTTTGTTCTTTGAATGGTACCATCGTATCATGCATGCTTTGCGTTACTAACATAGTGGTTCAGATTTTCGCATACAGTATCTCTTATGTTATGTATGTGGTAGGCCTTCATTAAGATTGATGCTAGCTACATAAGATAAGGGTCCTGGGTATAGAATAGTCAGAAGGTGCAGGGGCATCAGGGAGCAGCAAAGAACAATAACCTGTGATAAGAGTCGGCCTCGGAAACCGAACCTTGTTATTGATGTGGAAAACCGGGTCACGGGTCTAATAATGATTAATCTAACAGAAAACACGTGAACTTGGCAGAGGAGGAAGAAGGATAATGATGAAATGTGGTGATGATGATGATTATGATGGAGCTGATAATTTCGCCTATGAGAAGGCGACGAGGTTATTAACTTCTTGTTGTAGTGAGTTCTACTAATACCAAGACAAGAGAAGGGTAGTTGCATAAGATTTTTTCTATCTTTATTTTAGGCCCCATTAATTTACTAATTAAATGAGGATTTAATCAACATAATTAATGTGACATAGGGCAAGCTTGACCTTTATTTTGATCTCCACGTGGCACCAGTGGGAGTGGTCAAAGAATTATTTGCTCCCACAAATGGTTCCCAGCTTGTACATGTCTTGTGTGGTGGCATGTGGGAAATGAAAAAATTGGACCTATGTATTCTCTGAATCCCAATTGTTGTTGGAGACTCCTATAAAGAAAGGATCTTTGAACTCCTTCTTGCTCAAGAATTCCCAAGGGATAAAAACCCTAATTCTTGTGCTGCATCCCTATTTATAATTTTCTCCTCTCTTTGACTTATGGCAAAGACATGAGGCAGAGAAGAGAGAGCTCCACGTATTGAGGAGAGAAAAGAAAGAGAGAGGAACCAACTGCACCACTTCTCTTGGTAAGACGCGACGTAATTGGTTTTATTTTAGGCTTATTTAATTGGAGGACCCTGAAATTTTGGTGAAATCCCCACTCTTACCCCCTCTAAGAAGCTCAAAACGGCCCACTTACCCCTCGACCAAGGTTCGGTGTTTAGCTTGCCCCTACGTTATTCTCCATTAATAACTCGTCAATTTTCTATTACGTTAATGACTATTTTAGTTTTTACCATAAGTGATGATGTGTCGAAATGTATGCCCCACTTTTTCTGCTTAAGTAGACTAAAATATTAATTAAAATAATTAAATAATGTAATTACTTGTTAATATATAAAAAATTAAAGATGGAAAAAAATCAATATTAAAAAATTCTTCTTCTCCATTCTCTCTCTCTCTCTCTCTCTCTCTTCTGTTGTTCCCCTCCTTCCCTTAGCTTCACACTATCAGACTACAACCACCACCTAACCCAAAGCCACCCTCACCACCACCACTCCAACCCTACCCAGCATCACCCACCCAGCAACCAACCCCTACTACCCTCCCCCACCACACAACTTCAAGACACCCCCACCTCTCCTCTGTTCCTCTCTTCTTCCTCCAAGCCCAGCCCCGACATCCACACAATCACCCACCCTGCCACAACCTCCCTCTTCCTCAGCCACTTATTCTGAACCTGCCCCCTTTTCCCAGCACAACCCATCAACCCAAACCCTTAGTCCACCCCTAAAAACACGGTGTCCATCAACGACGGTTCTGGATCTGGCGATGAAATGTGGGAACTTGATGTTGGACTTGTCTGGAAATTTTTTGCTGGTCAAATACCAGAACATGTATTTACCAATCTAGGCCAACTTAATATTTCAATCTCTCCATTAACCATTTCCAAGGATCACTGCCATAAAACTATCCCAATCTTAAATGCCTCCATTTAGCAGTGAACCACCCATAATGGGTATGGTGATTTAGATGATAAGTTTTGATGTTTGGATATGTGGGTATGGTGGTTTATATGGTGGAGGGATATAGGAGATGGTAGTGGGGAGTAGGAGGGGTTGGTGTGTGATGGTTGCTGGGAAAAAGAGAGAGATGAAGAAGATAAGTTTTTTATATAATTTTTCAAAATTTTAATTAAAGAAGTAATTAATTTTTTTATTATTAATATTTTAGTTCACTTTAAGCAAAAAAGAAGAAAAAAAAAGTGGAGTCTGCGCATTACACATCATCACTTGCGGAAAAGAACTAAAATAGCCCTTCCACGTCATTAAATTGGCTAAAGTTATGAATGGAGATAACGCTAGGGGCAAAGCTTTAACATAAAACCTTGGCCAAAGGGTGAAGGTGAGCCATTTTAACTTCTGACCGGTGCACAAATTACATATCATTTTGGACCCTTTTAGCTTATGAATTTGGTGATGTTCCGAGTTAACTTGCGCTTTTAATTTGTTTTGGGTTTCCAGTTAATAGCTTTAGACTTAATAAATGGCATTTTCGAGCCAAATTAGCTCAAAAAGTGTCCCCGTAGACCAGTCAACTTTACCTAATTGGACTGGGACTTGCTAAATAAAGAACTAGATGATGAGCCATACATCATTGTAAAGATACGGAAGTCTAGTTTCTATATAATTTTACTTTGGTTCATGATTCCGAGTCTCCTAGAGAAGTTATACATGTTTCTGGCAACTTAAGGTCAATTTTGCAGCATCTGCGTTACTGGGCCAAAAATCACATTTGAAGGTCTTTCCGATTTTTCCTTGAGCTGGGCTGCATGCTTGGGAAAGATAAGACACATAGCTTGAAAGATCCATATTTTTGCAGATTTTTCAGAATGGATGAACAAGCCCAAAATGAGCCCACAAGCTGGCTGCATGGATTGTCATGCATGACATATGCATGATGAAGTGTTGTTGATTGTGGAAAGTTTGGTGAAGCATATTCAATACCTATTTTGAGTGGAATTTTGCAGCAGCCAAAAGATGATGAAGTGGGAGCTGAACACTAAGCCTAAAGACAAGAGGAATTGTTTTCAAATGCAATTGTGTGTTAGGTTAAGTTGGTGAATTAAGTGTTGTGTGTTAGGTGAAGTTAGCGTGTTTAGAAAATTCAATTGTATAATTCAGATTTTTCACTTCCCTTGGGCCTATAAATAGGGAAGTTCTCTAGTTTGTAACAACACCCTAGGGGGGAGCTCTCAAGCACTTCTCTAGCTCCCTTCCCTTCTCTCCCTCAATTCTCTAGTTTCCCTTTTAGTTCTCAATTGTTGTAACATGATCCTTTTACTAAATCTTCAAACACTTCCCAAACACTTCTACATTCTCTTCTCAAAGTCTCCATGTTCTTAAACACTTCTCCCATTCATTCACCAAATTCTCTAGTTCTCAAACACTTCCCAAACACTTCTCTATTCTTATCCAAACATTCTCCAAACCCTAAACACATGTCTCTTCCCTTTCAGAAGTTCTCCATGCTCTCAAACATCTCTCTACTTTCTTCTCCAAAAGTCTCCTTGTTCCCAAACACTTCTCCCTCTCTTCTTCCAAAATCCTCCAAGTTCTCAAACACTCATCCCTTCTCTTTCTCAAACACCTTCCCATTCCTTCATCAAATTCTCAAACACCACTTTCTTCTCTCTCAAAAGTCTCTATGTCTCAAACACTTCACGAACACCTTTCTCTCCCTTCCTAAGTTCTCAAATTCTCCAAGTTCACAAACATTCTCCAAGTTCTCAAACACCTTCTCTTCCCTTCCAAAATCCTCAAGCTTCCCTTTCTTCCTCAAAGTTCTCTTAGTTCTCTTAATGTTTCTTAGTTAATTTATTTTTCTTGTAATGTACATTTTTCTTCTTGTTTTGTTTCTTTTGTTTTCATTTTTGTTTTGTGTAGAAAAGTTGAATTGGATCATTCAATCACCAATCCCTGTGGAATCGACCTTGCACTTACACATGCTATACTACCCAACGGTTCGTGCACTTGCGAGTATCACAAGTTGAGGAATGGAGTTGAACCCATTTTGGTGCAGCTAAATCTACGCAACAAGTTTTTGGCGTTGCCGGGATCGGTAACATTGTTTGATTCTTTTTGGTTTTCCTACTTTTTATTTATTTTTATTTATAACTAGACAGTTTCATGTTTTAAAGTTAATGATGTTAATTGACAAGTTGTGTTTGTAGTCCAACGGACAAGGACAATCGCCTTAACAAGCAAGAGAACTGGTTTGAGTTCCGGTTACACAACACAAAACGAAAAAGGTTCAAGTAGCATGTTGATTATTTCTAGTTTATGGTTTCATTCACTTGCTCTTAATTAAATATCTTGTTCAAGTTTACATAAACACCATATGACTCTTGGACTGATTAGTGAATGAATTGGTAGATATTGAAGACAAACACCATGTTTAAATTCTACTTGGTTCTCTATTGTTCCTTTCTTGTCTTAATGGGTTCATGTTGAGCCTATTCCTAACAACTAAAATGAGTTATTAAAAATAGCAACTTTAATTCTCGCAAGTGCACGAACCATTTATAGTATAGCTTATGTAAATACCAGGTCTATCCCCATTGAGAATGGTAACTTGGTTGCAAGTTAAATTACTTAGAATGATGGAAAAACAGAAAACAAACAAACAAACAAACTTACAAATGGCAAGGTCTAGGACAGAATCCTAGCACCACACGCATCTTTAATTGGGGGGTTTTGTTGTTGAAATGAAAACAAGAGAATGAAATGGAAGTGCTGGAAAGTAAACAATGGCAGCAATGAACAAGTTGTGAAACAATGATTGAGAAGTGTTAGAGCTTTGGAATTCACCTCTAGTCTTTCCTATCCAAGTTATGAATGCATAGAAATTGACTCAAGCTTCATTAACAATAGATTATCGCATACAAGCCTATGGTATCTAGGTGCAGGATGCATGATTCCTAAGGCATGCTAATTGTGCATGGTATCTACACAACACGGTGATCTCTATATGCAACCTAAGCATGGTATCTATTAGAATAAAGCATACAAGAGTCATTAAGTTCCTTGAGAATATGATAATCACACAAGTCCTAGAACATGGTACTGCCCAGTCAACCTATGGTTATTAACCCCTTAAATGATCTTAGGCCATTCATGTGTTGCTTGTGAAAGGAGAGTAGATATTGGTGAATCTGAACCTTCCCAACCTGTGCTAGATGCATAAAATCCTAGTTAGCTACTCTCAAGAAAGCATACATCAAGCACATAATAAGCTAGAGATTAACAACTTGATAATGAAAGCAAGGAAATCAATTAACTATGAAATCATCCATAACATTGAATATTCATGACTAGGGCTTCATCCTAAGCCCTAACAAAATGGATTAGTTCAACATAATTATGAATACAGAAAATAAGAAATACATAGATAGAGTAAAGAGAATAGAAGAAGCCTGGGGGCAGCAAGGTAGTTTCCAGGACAGCTCCTAGCTCTTCCTCCTTTGGAATTAGCTCTCTCTCTCTTTGTGGTGAATGTGTGTATGGGAGTAATGGATGAAGTGAACGTGTTTCTGAATCTGAATGTGGATTGTTGATGATTTGAATGTGGAATGGAAGTGGTATTTATAGGGAGTTGGGAGTGAGAAATCTAATTTAATATAGCAAATGCATACAACACTTGCACGAAAATCAGAATGTGGTCGAAGCCACTATCGTGACTCCACATTTATCTTTAACAACGGTGAGTTCTTGATATCAAGTTTTGTACTCTCTGTTGTCATAAAATCCGTCCCCCTTCTCCTCTTATTATTGCAACATTAGGGGCATTCATGGGCTCCATTTTTGGCTACGGTCCTCTCACTCCTTCTCTCCCTCTCCTTCTCCTGGAAGTCCCTCTCTTCTCTCCGTTCTTCAAATTCTAGTATCCTCTTTACCACTAACCTGAACCACCTACTTCTCTGGTCTTCTTCTTCTTCATGTCATTCAATTTCAATTGCTATTTTAGGATTTAGGAATTAGGGATTCAATTGGGTTAATTTTGAAATTCTAATTTAGCGATTCTATTCAATGCCTAATTTATGAGCTGTGGCTTTATGAATTATCAAGTGGACTACTTGTTTTTAATTGATCATTGATAATAGTATTATTGTAATTTTTAATTGATCTTTGCATATTTCATATTTTAGCCTTACAATTTTAGTGGCTGGCACTTGCAATTTTGTGTAGAAGATGTTATTAAATTCTTCTAGTATTAATGGAAGTTGTGTTACTAAATTATCAGGAGCTACGCTCTTGGTTGACATGGTTGTTCTGAATTGTAAGATTAGCTTACTATTCGATGAACCCACTTGCTGATATTAGGAAATGGAGTTATTAATTGAAATGAATGGGAATGTGCTTGTTTCTTATGCTATTAGATTTTGTGTGAGTGTGATGCTAATTAGCCTTTGAAATACACATCTTTTGGTGTTAATATTTGAAGTATTGGAACATGGGAAAGTTGAAAGACAGGCATCTTCATGAGATGCTTGAGCAAAATTTGAAGTATTTCAAGAGCATTAAGTAGACCTCCCTTGATATGGCTTGCTATAAAATGTAACATATGGATCGGAATCCTTGTTCTAAAGTTGCCCTTGTAGATTATTTGTTTCAATTCATGATTCTCTTACACCTACATAGAAACATAGGATTGGTTTGTTTTTATTTTATCTGGAATTGTTTGTTTTTTAGAAATGGAGAATATTGAACAGCTTCAGAAAATTGTGGTTGTTCTTTTTCTATTGCCTTCTTTAGGAAGCTTATATAAAGTACATGTGGAGCTTCTTGAGTCAGACAATCCACATTGCCCCATTTTTTGCCAAACCATCTAGTGATTTTTTAATGGTTCTTTTTGTTCCTAATCATGTTCCCGTAATATCACTTTGTACGAGGAATAGTTACTTTTCTTCAATCTTATTTGGATTGGAATGCAGCTGTCTTTTAGTTTCATTGTTATGTGTATTTCTATTATGGATGTTGTAGTTGTATCTGGTTCTGTATTGATGTTATGGGATGTTGTTTGGTTATATTGATTATTGGTTGGTTGATTAAGTTCACCCCTTGAGGTGTTTTGATGTTTGGTTCTGTCCCTTATTTAGTTTAACATTTTCTTTGTGCTTTATGTGTTCCAATTTTTCCAATTTTCTCTTGCTGGTGTTCTAGGTTAGGAAGCTCTTTGCCTATTAGTATGAGTTTCTTAGGTCTTTTAGTTTCTGATTGCGTTTTCTTGTTTTAGTTCTATTTTGTTTTTTTGGTCCTTTGTTTCTCCTTTTGCTAATTTCTTGTTTTGCCATCTCTTCTGAGGTTTTTATTTTTATTTTAATGACAGTTGGACCTAGATTTTTTACTTTGGGAAGATTGTTGTATATGGAAAAAAAAAACATGTAATTGAGGAACTATATTTTAATCATGTAATTTAGTCCTCATTCAAATGAAATTGAGTTCAATTTACTTGAGAAGCTCAGTCCTTGAATTTGTTCTTTTTATATTCGCAAGTGTGTGCAATAGAAACATACCTTTTTTTTTTCAAAGAACAATGGAAAATTACTTTTACTTATATTATACATTGAAGAGAGAACATTGTATACGTTGTGTATTATGTCCTTTATTCCCCCCTCCTCCTCTCTCTCTCTTCTCTCTCTCTCTCTCTCTCTCTCCCTCCCTCTCTCTCTTCTCTCTCTCTCTAAGATGGACTATTGGAGTTTTTGGTATTGCCAATGTATAGCCTCCTATTGCCCTAGTATTCCCATTATATAGCCTCCAATTGCCTTCATATTGCCATTGTATTGCCCTAATTACTTTTGTATTGTCATTGTATTGCCCTTAATTGTCTTTGTATTGCCCCAATTGCCTTTGTAATTGAAGATAATGCCATAAGGAGTTTGTAACAATTTTCAATGTATTTTTTTGATTTTTAATTATTTATTTACGAATTTTTTTATAAAAAAAACAAAACAAAACAAGGATCAAAATGAACAGTGGTGCAATCACTTGGGACAGTCAGTCAGCCACACTTACCGCGCCCATCGAGCTTTCGCCATGTGTCACTCCATACCATTTAATAATAATTTCTAGGATTTAACTACAAAATTCATAATAAATTAAATACAAATCCAAAAAATTCACCTCTAAAATTGGTAGGAACTCTTGTGACATCCAAAAAACTCCAAAAATATAATTTTGACTTATAAAATTTGAAAACGATAACAAAAACTCAACTTTGTTTCAAAACAAACCAAAACACTAAATTATGTTCCATAAAAGTAATGTATATTGGTGCGTCTATATTGCATGTCTTGTTGCATTTATATTGCTTGTCTATTGCATGCATATCGTACATTTATTGTGTGTATTGATTGTTTATTGCTTACGAATGAAATAAACAACAATACACATGCAACAAAAGCAATATAGACACAACAACAAGCAATATACACACAATAGATATGCAATATACACCAATAGACATGCAATATACATCACTCCATAATTACATCAACCATAGGAAGCCAATTGAATATGAAATTATACTTAAAATTGTTCTTCCTACTAAAAGAAAGAATAAGGACTGTTTTCCTCCTTAAATATAACTCCTTAAATCTTATTTGAGTGGTACGTTTGCCCCCAATAAACATACAATATTGGAGCAATAACATGCAAAATATACATGCAGTAAACAATCAATAAACTTTCAAATAAATATTCAATATCGTCTCAATAACATGCGAAATTCATGCAGTTAACAATCAATAAACCTTCAATAAACATGTAAACAATCAATAAACTTCAATAATCATTTGAATATCGGTTCAAATAACATGCGAAATACATGCAGTTAACAATCAATAAACTTTCAATAAACATGTAAACAATCAATAAACCTTCAATAAACATTCAATAACATGCGAAATACATGCAGTAAAAACAATCAATAAACCTTCAATAAACATGTAAACAATCAATAAATCTTCAATAAACATTCAATTTGAAGCAATAACACTCAGGAAACAATCAATAAACCTTCAATAAATATTCAATATCTGGTTTAATAACATGCGAAATACATGCAGTTAACAATCAATAAACCTTCAATAAACATGTAAACAATCAATAAACTTTCATAAACATTCAATAACATGCGAAATACATGCAGTAAACAATCAATAAACCTTCAATAAACATTCAATAACATGCAAAATACATGTAGTAACCTTCAATAAACATTCAATATTGGAGCAATAAACATGCGAAATACATGCAGTAAACAATCAATAAACCTTCAATAAACATTCAATATCATGCGATATACATGCAGTAAACAATCAATAAACTTTAAGTATACGCAAATAAAAAATCTATATACATTGAATAATTGTGAAATTTTCAAAAAAATGTATTGTCTTAATATTGATCGTATTGCCCTTATTTGTGATTTTATCGTCTTCGTATGACTTTATTTTTTAAAGTCCGTCTTGGAAAGTTTTTGCTTGGATTTCACAAATAAATGCTTTTGTTTCAAACAATAATTTAAACTCAATGCCAATCCACCTATTTCAAGAACAAAAATTACAAAATGGGTTTGAAACTCATTGGTGGTGCGTGCAACTTCTCTTTTTTGGGAAAACTTTTACAATCCTTGAAACCGTGCACTTAATTGGTCATTAAAAGAACAAAATAATATGACAATTGATACAAGTAATAAAACTAATACCAAGCCCTTAATGGACTTCAGCATATTCAGCATTGTAGCATCATACGTGTCATCTCGTTGTCTCGTGTCTTCAAAGGTCACATCAACCCATTCGAATCCATTCCGACTGGTGGCTCCTGAATTGCAGGCTTCATATATGCAAAATAATTCTGGCGAGTTAGACCTAGGTTTTTTTTTCACCCACATATATTCTTGGAAATGAAAACTTACATAGGAGGTTAGATACTTCCAAAATGGCTTCCCTCTAATTTTAACCATTTTGAAACCTCAAGCACCATCGCAGCTCCACAATATTAACACCTCTTTGTTTGAGCGGAAGATGAAGATCAAGACATGTTGAATCTTCTCACTTACCTCTTCTCACTGAGACTCTAGATCTTCTGGACTCTAAACTCTTTCAACTCTATACCTTCTCACTCATAGTTTTCGCGCATATCCCCTTTACTCATAACCCTAAACTTCTCACTCAGACTCTCATCTCTACCCAAATCGAATTATATCCTTCTTTTGTATGTGGGTGGGTTGGTCACCGATTCTGGACACCTATACCGTAAGAATTGCTACACCTTTTATCCCGAAAAGCACTATAATATTTCACTACCAAATATTAATCTAAAATTGAGGGGACACTGCTTTAAATATTGTTGAGGCCCAAAAATCTGCACGGTGGCCCGGGATAAATTCCTAGCCAAAGCGATTGATTATTTATCAAAAGACTAATCTAGAGTACACGAAAGTTTGCCATGCACAAGCCACACCCTGCATGCTATGCCAAATAAAAATCTGTCATGCTAAAAATTGATATTAAAATTATAAAGATGCATTTAGCTATGCAAATCCATGCCAATTATCCTATCAAGCGTCATAATTAAAGCATGCCAAACGACATGCCATGCCAGCGGGAAATTATTATTTCACACCCAATCGCACTACAAGCTTCAGTGGCCCCAGCCACTCGAATGCCCGGGCTTGCTTGAGTGGGTTGTGGTATGGATGGTAACAAGTTATCATGGGGCCCATCGATGGTTCAGAATGAAGTCTCAGGTTCTGGGTACTCCGGACTCAAGCCCATTTTCTTAGGCCCAAACATGGTAGTACAAGAGAGGAGATGGACCATTGCTTCAACCAAAATAGCCCATTGATCAATTAGAATAAGCTAACCAAAATAGCTCATTGGTCAATTAGAATAAACTAGCCAAAATAGCCCATTGATCTGAGTTCGAACAAACTAACCAAAAAGCCCAACATTTGACAAAGCTATCTCCATCCATTGGATAGATCATGTGGTTGTCTTAAAAAGCCAACACAATTAGGATAAAACGAGCATAAGCCCTGGCACGGAGTTTGGAGGCAAAACTACGAGGAACGTTGGGAAAGCTGATATGAGTGGCTGGGAGGCTTGGGAAAGTTCCAAGCAAAAATCCTTCCAGGAACCAATGGATATTAGTACGCAAAGGAAGGATGTCATCCCTAAACCAGCAAAGGCGCACCCACTTCTTTTCCTTCATGACATTTGGCCATGAAAGAGGAAGAAAGAGGAGAAGGAGATGGGTGAGAAGGGAAGTTCCCCTCTAAGGCTGGCTCAAGAGCCTTAAGCACCCAAAATCTCTGATTTTGTGGGATTGGAGAGAGCTGACTTTGCCACCATGAAGTAAGTCAAGAAAGAGGAGAAGAAAGGAGGAGGAAAGCTTAGCTAGAGTGGGAAGAAACCATTAGGGTTTCTTGGAGAAGAACAAACCCCAGCAACTATAAATAGGGCCTCTTCTACCTAACACAACACAACCCACAGCCTTCAAGAGAGCAAGCTTTCTCTCACTATGGAAACCAGCGATTTTCGTGCTATCTCCCCATCTTCCTTTGCTTCCCCTGCTCCCGAAGAGCTGCAGAAACTTTGGCGAGGTCTCCGCCAAGCTCCCAAAGCTACAAAATCACCCAAACTCCCCACCAAGCCTCCTTAGAACCTCTCTTCCTTCCCATTAGAACCTCCTGCCTTCATCAGGAACCCCCAAATCTCCCTACTCTCAAAAGTGCTAAACCCATGATAATTTTGTTCCCATGCCACATGCCTCTCATGCCAAAACCTCGCAAGTTGTTACCTGAAAAGCATGAGAATGACCAATTGGAAGTTGTTGTTGCTTTGTTGTGAATAACCAAAATACTTCCTAAGGCTTTTGCTGCCCTTTCAAAGCATTTTGGGGCCTAATTTTCTAACTCGAAAAAGGGGACCAACTTCATCCAGCCCAGCCCATTTGCTGCCCAGAAAGAGAAAGACCCTACATAAATTGGGGCGACTCTCCTGGGATTAGGCCATTACTTCATCGATGCCTCTCAAAAGAAGAAGACAAAGAAGCAGTAAACCAGAGAATAAGAGAGTAAGAACATTTCTTCCTTCCTTTCTTTGCTTTTTCCTTTTGTCCACTATCTACTCCGCAAAACAAATATAATATAGATTACTCACATGCTCCATTTGTTTGTGTGTTATCTCCATTCTCAAGCAAAAAAAAAAGACCTTGTAAGAAGGCCGAGGATTTTTGGCAAATCCATTATTCATGCCATAGAGCAAGCTACACATGCAAATCCCAAAATACTGGGGGCTTCTGAATACAGCAATTTTTTCAAAAAAAGAAAAAAAAGCCAGACACAGGCCAAGCACCTACAAAGAGGATTGAACTTCTTTTCAGTTTACTGCCTGGAGATTTCAGGTAACTTGAAGAAGCTAAAAGATGCCATAAGTATCTTAAGCGCAAAGAAAAGCTTCATATTACACAAAAGCTACGCATGCTCTTCAACTCAAAATTGA
>CM031918.1:16391413-16670759 GCA_018703695.1 Prunus fruticosa | reverse complement strand
TAGAAGAGATATTCTCCTAATTAATTACTGTATATATTTCCTTATAAAGCACCCTTATATACTCCAAATATACCTCCTTATGAAGAAGAATATAATAAACCTAAGGGTATACCTGGTGAAATACCCCTTGAACTTGTACCTCGCTTTCAATTAGCCCATATCCTTTTTTTTTTAGAAAATTAAAAATATGAACTTCTTTTTTTCGCCAATTTCCCCATTCCATCTAAATCCACAGCATTTCATCCAATTTGCTGTTAAATATGAGGGTAAACTAGTCATTTTGTACGTTAAAAGTAAATAAAAAGTAAATAAAAAATAAAAAATAAGAAATTGAAAATTGAAATAATAGTCATAAAATAAAAACTGAAAACTCTCTCTCTCTTTTCCTTCTTCTTCTTCTTCTTCTTCTTTTCTCTTCCCTCCGTCTCCGTCTTCTTCTCTGTGTCTGTTTCCGTTCCATCTATGGCCATGAAGTCGTGAAGTCGTGAAGTCGTCGTCGCCGTCGTCGAGCCTAGATCTCCGACTGTCCTCTCTTTCGTTTTCTTTTTCCTTCTTTTCTTTCCTCTATCTCTCCCTTACTTCTTCTCCTTCGGCTAAACCCAAAACTGTGGGACTTTGGGGCAAGGGTTGGGGATGGTTTTTGGCTGGGGCTTGGAATAGATCTCGCGTGGGGATGGGTTTCAGCTGGGGTTTTAGGGTAATGGGGTAATGGGGTTGCTGAAGGATATAGATGGGGTGTTGAAGTTGTTAGGATTTTCTTAGTCACTAAGGTTAGACCTCCTTGTTTTCAGGTCTGTTAATAATTCCTATTTCTAAGGAACAAGTATTGTTGCACGTTCAGTTTAAAGTCTAGTCATATACCACGACTGTAGGTGCTGTAAAGTCGTGGGTTGTTGTTTTTCATTCAGTTACTTTGTAAGGCCTTTAAAAGCCATTGCTATCTTTGAATTTAATAAGATTCTTCTCCAGCAAAACAAGTGCGTATCAAACTTTCTCTTACTCAATTTCTTGTAGATTTTCTGGTTCTAACATTTGGTATCAGAGCTACACCACGGGGCCTGATCAAAAGTCTTAAAGCAACCACGAGTTTAGTGAGAAGGGGTAACGATATGGCTGGTGAAAATAGTTTTGTACAGCCAGCCATTCCTAAGTTCGATGGACACTATGATCATTGGAGCATGCTTATGGAGAATTTTCTGCGATCCAAGGAATACTGGGGTTTGGTGGAAACTGGGATCCCTGCAGCAGGCAGAAGGGGTGGATCCTAGAGAGGTACAGAAGAAGACAATCGAGGATCACAGGCTAAAGGATCTGAAGGCGAAGAACTACCTGTTTCAAGCCATTGATCGATCGATTTTGGAGACAATCTTGAAGAAGGATACGGCGAAGGATATTTGGGACTCCTTGAAGCAAAAATATCAAGGCACGGCCCGAGTCAAACGTGCACAGCTGCAAGCTCTTCGCAAAGAGTTTGAGGTGCTTCATATGAAGGTGGGAGAATCAATGAATGATTACTTTGCACGAACTCTCACCATTGCCAACAAAATGAGAATTCACGGAGAACGGATGGGTGATGTGGTGGTGATTGAGAAGATCTTAAGATCCATGACTCCTAAATTTGATTACGTTGTGTGCTCAATTGAGGAGTCAAATGATATTGACATTTTGTCCATCGACGAACTTCAAAGCAGTTTGCTAGTTCATGAACAACGAATGAGTAGGCATCCTTGGAAGAACATGCACTGCAAGTCACGAATGAAGCACAGCCAGGAGGACGGAGTGGAGGTCGCGGCTCTTATCGAGGAAGAGGAAGAGGACGAGGCCGATATGGGTTTGACAAATCCACAGTTGAGTGTTACAATTGTCATGAGCTTGGCCATTTTCAATGGGAGTGTCCTAAAAAGGAGAAGCAGGCACATTTTGTTGAGACAAGTGAAGAAATGCTACTCATGGCATATGTGGATGACAACAAAGCTAGAAGTGATTGCCTATGGTTCCTGGATTCTGGGTGCAGCAACCATATGTGTGGCAAGAAGGATTTGTTCTGTGATTTTAATGAAGGCTTCAAGGATTCAGTCAAATTGGGCAATGACGCAAGCTTGAAAGTAGAGGGAAAGGGCAGCATTCGAATGGAGATAGATGGCACCATGCACGTGATTCCTGAGGTGTTCTATGTGCCAGATTTGAAGAACAACCTATTGAGCATTGGGCAACTACAAGAGAAGGGTCTTGCAGTTCTCATGCAACACGGAACTTGCAAGATCTTTCATCCTAAGAGGGGTTTAATCATGGAAACTGCCATGACACACAACAGAATGTTCATTATCATTGCTCGATGTCAGTCAAAGGAACAGAGGTGCTTTGTCTCCCTTATCACAGACCAATCCCAACTTTGGCACTGTCGATATGGGCACCTAAGCTGGAATGGTCTCAAAGTTCTTCAACAAAAGAAGATGGTGGAAGGTATGCCACAGGTCAGAGCTCCTCTTAAAGTTTGTGAAGATTGCTTGGTGGGGAAACAACGAAGGGACTCAATTCCAAAGGAAAGCACATAGAGGGCATCTGGAATTCTTCAGTTAATACATGCTGATATTTGTGGGCCAATCAATCCAACATCAAATAGCAAAAAACGGTATCTCATCACTTTTATAGATGACTTTAGTCGAAAGACTTGGGTATATTTTTTGATTGAAAAGTCTGAAGCTTTTGATGTTTTTAAAAATTACAAAGCTAGAGTTGAAAAAGAAAACAGGAGCATACATAAGGGCTCTTCGCACTGATCGTGGAGGTGAATTCACATCACAAGAATTTACTAATTTTTGTAGTGTGAATGGGATTGAAAAGACAACTGACAGCTGCGTACACTCCACAGCAAAACGGAGTTGCCGAGAGGAAGAACCGAACAATTATGAACATGGTTCACAGCATGCTTTCTGGAAAGCACATTCCAAAAACATTTTGGCCTGAAGCAGGTTAACTGGACTGTGCATATTCTCAATAGAAGCCCCACACTTGCCGTGAGAAGTAAGACACCGGAAGAGGCATGGAATGGAGTTAAACCATCAGTGAGTCATTTCAGAATTTTTGGATGTATCTCTCATGTTCATGTACCTGACCACAGAAGAGTAAAGCTTGACAACAAGAGTCACAAATGCATATTTTTTGGGGTAAGTGCTCAGTCAAAAGCTTCCAGATTATTTGACCCGATTTCTAGAAAATAATTGTGAGCAGAGATGTTGTTTTTGAAGAAGATCAAAGCTGGGATTGGGAGGCTTGTTATAAGGAAGCCATTGTGGCTGACCTTGAGTGTGAAACAGATGAAGGAGAGGGAACAGAAGTTAGAAATAATGAGGAGGAATCGGAAGCTAGCAGGCACTGAAGAAAATGAGGGCAGTGAAGAAACGGATCATGGTGCTGCCCAAGAGAACTCTTCTCATGAGGAGATTGATGAGAACTCACCCCATAATGCACGGAGACGGAGACCACCAGCATGGATGAAAGATTATGAGAGTGGGCAAGGTCTTTCCGAGGAAGAAGACTTAAATATTGCTTACTTGGCTGTGTCCACTGACAGTGACCCTATATTCTTTGAAGATGCGGTAAAGAATGAGAAATGGAGGCAAGCCATGAACTCAGAGATCGAGGCTATAGAAAGAAATGATACGTGGGAACTTACAGAGTTACCACATGGCAGCAAAGTTATTGGGGTAAAGTGGGTTTACAAGACGAAATTCAATGAGAACGGAGAAGTAGACAAATACAAGGCGCGACTCGTTGCAAAAGGGTACAGTCAAAAGTATGGCGTAGACTATGCTGAGGTATTTGCGCCGGTGGCTAGGCTAGACACCATTCGAGTTGTGATTTCAATTGCTGCTCAGAAGGGTTGGATGATCTATCAACTAGACGTCAAGTCTGCTTTTCTACATGGAGAGTTAAATGAAGAAGTTTTTGTCGCCCAACCTCTTGGCTATGAGAAGACGGGATATGAACACAAAGTATACAAGCTTAAAAAAGCCTTGTACGGTCTTAAACAAGCTCCTCGAGCTTGGTACAGCCGTATAGAGACTTATTTTGCCAAAGAAGGTTTTAAGAAGTGTCCCTATGAACACACTTTGTTCATCAAAACAGCGGATGGAGGTAAAGTTTTGTTTGTTTGTCTTTATGTTGATGATCTTATCTTTCCTGGAAATGATGAGGTTATGTTCAAAGATTTCAAACGGTCCATGATGGTTGAATTTGATATGACTGATCTCGGAAAGATGAAGTATTTTCTTGGTATTGAGGTGTTGCAAAGGCCAGATGGTATTTTCATTGGGCAACGGAAATATGCACAGGAGGTGCTTGACAGATTCAAAATGGATCAATGTAATCCAGTGAATAATCCAGTTGTTCCTGGATTTAAACTCATGAAGGACGAAGATGGAGTAAGGGTAGACAGTACTCTCTACAAACAAATTGTAGGCAGCCTTATGTTAGAAATGTGCCCTAAGAGCCAATACATTTGATGTCATCTCCTTAGAATACATTTCATATATGATATATAAAGGGCAAACTTATTTGTTATCTTTTACATCGTGTAAAGAAACAAATGTCCAAGGTATGCTAAATAAGATATAAAGTAATCTAAAGAAGATTAGATTCGGAGACCTTTAATCTCTAACTGTAGCATCCCAAAATGTTCCTAATCATAGGTTATCAAATGGGCATTGATTAACCGTCAAGATTAGCACGTATTATGTATGCTCAATTGGGAGGATGGTTAGTCTCAAATCATTTGTGTAGTTGACACTAATACAAGTATGTGGGTGCTCATTAGGGAATGAGTACACTGAACGCGATCAACCGTAGTTCTTGTATGGAGTATTTATCTATATGTCAAACGAGAACTCATAGTTGCAATAATGCAAATTAGTCCTTAGACCTGAGGCATCATGGTTGTCATGTGATGCGTTATTGATCTTTGATAGCTCTTAAAGGCAAGCCGTAAAAGATTTGCCTTAAGTGTTGTTGGGATCTCTTAATTCATCATAGGGACATGTGAATGTACAATAAGGAATCTCTACTTTCGATAAAGAAGGAGAATGTTTCAAGATGTGATTCAGTAAATCTTTGGCCAAAGTATTTTGAGCTTGATTGAGAAAGTTGTTCTTAATCATGTTCTTTTGAATCACATGAGGTTGTAAATCATATTAGGGGTTTGACATAATCAATCCGTACCTTAATAATATGATTTAAAACATTGTATAAGAGAAGGACCGTATTGCATTGCAATTCCAACTGAATAGGTTCTTTATCTATTCTGGTTAGCTTGGGTAGCCTTGATATATTGCTAGATGTCACTCTTGGCTTGTGGAAGTCCTAGGATTGATTGTGATCGATCCAAATAAAGGAAGAATTAAAAAGAGGTTTTAATTCCAGTTGGTTAGAAAGAGTTCTAATATTTTCCCACTGCCTTTCTAATTAGAACCTAATGGATCGCACACCTTAAATGGTTAACTTTGAGTAATACAAATGAGAATGAGTAAATCAATTTGATTGATTTGATGTGGATGATTTACTACGTGTAAAAACGTATTTGGGTCTAAGTAATAGTTAACGGAAAGCCCAAATGGTTGGGTATCAAGCCCAAGGGCTTAAGACACCTAAATATTATGGTTTAAGTGTCATAAGGCCCAAATTTGGAAGCCCAATGGGGTTTGGCCGAAAATGGTTAAGTGAATATGTATGGGAATTGTTTCCATAAGCTCATTAACACACAAACACAATCCAACATCAACCAAATAGGTTTGGGAGATCAAAGAGAGATAAAAGAGAGTTTTCAAGGGTGAAACACTTTCATCTTTCAAAGTGGTTTAGATTGAAACCAATCTTGAGAATCTTGCACTAGCATCCAAGTATTCTCAAGATACTTCTTCTCATCTCAAGGTTCCATTGGTGTGGAGACTTAGAGGCCATATACTTTTGTGGCTCACATGGAGGAGAAAGATCAAGAAGCAAAGATCAAAGATCAAAGAGGAGATCAACAAAGAGGAAATCATCAAGAGAAGACCAAACACAAATTGGTTCATATAATTGCTTCAAGGGTAATTAGATCTTATCCTTTCTCTTGAATTTTCATTTATGAAAAATATATCAATGTTCATGGCTTAAGATACTTGGAAGAAAGTTTTGTTTTTGAATTTAAACAACCACCTTAGACTTCCGCTGCGATTAATTTGATTAAATGCATGTTTAATATTCAAATGAACTTTGGAAAAATGTTTTGAAATTTCCTACACCTTATGTATCTGAACTGCTACACGTCCTGATATGACATTCATAGTTAGTTTGATCAGTAGGTACATGGAGCATCCAACTGAGATGCACCTACAGGCGGAAAAAAGAGCATTGAGGTATGTAAAGGGAACTATTGACTTCGGAGTGTTTTACAAGAGGGGAGGAAAGCAGGAGCTTTTGGGATACACGGACAGTGATTACGCAGGTGATCAGGATGACAGAAAGAGCACTTCGGGGTATGTGTTTCTGATGAGTTCAGGTGCTGTGTCTTGGTCTTCGAAGAAACCGCCAGTGGTCACTCTTTCGACCACTGAGGCTGAGTTTATTTCTGCAGCATCTAGTGCTTGTCAAGTAGTTTGGTTGAGAAGAATTTTAAAGGAATTGGGTCATGATCAATGCAAATCTAAGTGTTATATTGTGACAACGTATCAGCCATCAAACTCTCAAAGAATCCAGTCTTGCATGGCCGTAGTAAACACATTGATGTACGTTTTCACTTTCTTCGTGATCTTACGAAGGAAGGAATTGTAGAGTTGGTTCAGTGTTCAACCCAGGAGCAAGTCGCAGACATTTTTACAAAGCCTTTGAAGCTTGATGTTTTCTCAAAGCTGCGAGGTTTGCTGGGTGTTTGTTCTTATCCGCAGTAAACTGAATGACAATGGTATTCATTTAAGGGTGGATGTTGAAGTTGTTAGGATTTTCTTAGTCACTAAGGTTAGACCTCCTTGTTTTCAGGTCTGTTAATAATTCCTATTTCTAAGGAACAAGTATTGTTGCACGTTCAGTTTAAAGTCTAGTCATATACCACGACTGTAGGTGTTGTAAAGTCGTGGGTTGTTGTTTTTCATTCAGTTACTTTGTAAGGCCTTTAAAAGCCATTGCTATCTTTGAATTTAATAAGATTCTTCTCCAGCAAAACAAGTGCGTATCAAACTTTCTCTTACTCAATTTCTTGTAGATTTTCTGGTTCTAACATGGGGGGAGGGGGGTTGGCGATAAGGTTGCTGAGGGAGGGAAGCGGCGATAGGTTTGGTTCAGCATCTTTTTCTTCTTTTGTTGTTGTTGTTGTCAATTTTCCTATTTTTCTGGGTTTTTCTAGGTTTGTGGTTGTTGGCTGGGGTTTGTGGGGGAGGGGTGGTCATGACTCATGGGAGAATGGGGGGGAGAAAGAGACTTCCATCTCAAGTCATGCCCCCAATAAAAAGAAGAATTCCTTATTTAATTCCCAAGAAATCCTCCATTGTTTTCCTCTTCTTCCCATCTCATCAAGAAAGGTGAATTTGCATCTTGGATATTTCAAAACTAATGAGGAAAATAGGAAAATAGGATGTCCTAATCAGTTAGCTGCACAAGAAGGAATTCCAAATCTTAAATACCATGCCCAGCACCAACCCAGTCATATACCCAAACAGAAAATCAGAGAAATCAAGAGATACCAATAACACAAGGCGGAGGAGACCCGACGCCATTGGACACCATCACCAATTAACGAAACTCCTCCAATTTGTAATTCAATTTATGAACCGATTCAATCCAATGTTGAGGAGAGAGAGAAAGAAGAAAAGGAAGAGAATTGGTTTTTTTTTTTCCTTTTTTTCTTCTTTTTTTTTTTTTTTTTCTCTGCTCCTAAGGAAAAAAGAAAGCTGGAAATGGCGAAATTTTAGGGTATACAGAGGAAGAGTCTTCAATAATACTATTTTAATCAATTTCTAATAGTGGAGGCAACCCATCTCACTGCACTAGGATTTTTTTTCGTTAGTGTCTTGTTTTTTTAATTTTCCAAAATAATTTAACTGAAATTGGATGAAATGTTTAGACGATTGTGTGGGGGGGGGGGGGTGAATTGGAGAAAAAAAGAATATTCATAATTTAGAGGGAAAATCACTACCCTTAATCTAAAGTATGCAAACCATATTCATAATTTAGCATGGTATCATAGCAATTGATCGTAGGTCGTCTCTAAGCCCTCAAATTATATTCTCAAATTCAAACTCAAACCCTAAATCAAATTCCTTATCTCTCAAATCAAATCCTCTTATCAAACTCCTTAAACACATACCTCTCAAATCAAATTCCTCAAATCAACTCATTTACCACAAATACACACTTATATCCAATCTTCCTTTCGCTACCATGTCAGGCCCCCCTACGATTCTCTCCCACATTGTAGACTCAGAAGCATGCGGTCAATCCTCCTACTGAACGGGCTACATAGGCTCGTGCTTCTATAGCCATCACCAAAGGTTCTACTTTCCATACGTCATCTCCAAAGCACACATGGATTATTGACTCGGGTGCTACAGATCACATGACATTTGATCATGGCCAACTTATCACTTACAAACTTCGTCGGTGGTGTCTAATGCTAATAGAAGCCCTTCCTTTGTGGTTGGGGAGGGCTCTCTATCTCTCTCTAACTTCATCAATCTTGATTCTGTTCTAGTTGTTCCATTCTTGGACCATAACTTGTTGTCTGTTATAATTTGGGGTGTACCATAACATTTTAGCCGAATCATTGTGTTTTTTAGGACATCCTTCTGGGAAGATGATTGGTTGTGGTACTGGGCGAGGCAAACTCTATTACTTGGACTCGGCACGGAATAGTGATACCAAGGTTGATCAAGCTTTCACAACAAGTGGAGCTAGTTCTAAGAGGTAGAGAGACAAAGTTTGGTTATGGTATAAACATCTTAGGCATGCCTCGTTCGGTTATCTGAAGAAGTTTCCATCAATATTTTCCAGTTTTGATGTTTCTAGCTTAAAGTGTGATATGTGTGAATTGGCTAAGAGCCATCGTGTTCCATTCTCATTAAGTCTACATAAAAGTTTGGTTTTCTTCTCAGTTATTCATTCTAATATTTGGGGGCCTACTAAAATAGCTACTTAGGTTGGAGCTCAATAGTTTGCTACTTTCATTGATGACTACACCCGAATGACTTGGGTTTCCCTTCTCAAAACCAAAAGGGAAGTCAGTTTAAAGTTTCAACATTTCCATAAGATGGTGGAGACTCAGTTTCATGTCAAAATCCAAGTTCTATGTTCTGATAATAGTGGAGAATTTCTTAATCATGATCTCAACAAATTCTTATACAATCATGGCATCATACATTAACGCTCGTGTCCATATACTCCCCAAAAAATGGGGTGATTAAGCAAAAGAACCGACATTTCCTGGAAGTCATTTGTGCCTTTCTATTTGGTGCCAACATGCCTCAATATTTTTGGGATGAGGTAGTCGTCTATACAGCTTACCTTATCAATAGGATTCCCTCAAGTAACTTGAATTTCCAAACTCCTCTTCAAACACTTCACCATATGCAAATACCTCCCACCCCAAACCTTGAACCACAAATTTTCGGTTGTGTTGTATTTGTACACTTACATGATCACCAACGAAACAAATTGGATCCCCGAACAAAAAAAATGTGTTTTCATTGGTTATGCCCCTCATAGAGAGACTACCGATGTTATCACCCTCCAAGTTAGAATGTATATACCTCCTTGGATGTAGTGTTCCAAGAACACGTCTAAGGGTCTTAGTGACCGGTCGCCTCTCTCACACGATTGGTCGGTTCCCCTTATTCGTACACTAGATGCACCTCTGCCTTAAAATGATCAGTCTCCCACACCTGAATTTGCACATCCTTTGCCTCTGCTTCAAAACGATCGGTCGCCTCCCTCCTGCCAAAATCAAGAGGAGATAGTTGATTCGTTTTTTGAGATTTTGCCAGCTCGGACCAATCTTCAACTCTAGAACCATACCAATCGCCTGATGATGATATGATTCAAGTAATGTCTCCTCTTGAAACTGATAACACTAATGAAATATATCATGATGATTTGCTTTCAGAAAGCATAAAAGATACAGATACCCTTATATACCAACTTCCAGAAAGGAAGACCGTGGTAAATCTCCAGGTACAGTATGAAGTAGATCTTAAAGCCAAAGGAAAATACCCCAACAATAATTATATATCTCTAAACAGATTATCAAAGTCACATGTACACTTTGTAAAACAGTTGGCCGATACATCTGTCCCAAGCATTAGAAGACTCAAAATGGAAATAAGCCATGAATGAAGAAATGCAAACTCTTGAGAAGAATTCCTCATGAGAGCTCATGCCTTTATCTCACGGAAAGAAGACGGTGGGATGCAAGTGGATCTATACTGTGAAACTCAAATCAGATGGATCCATTGAAAGATATAAAGCCAAATTGGTGGCAAAGGCGTATACACAATGGTATGGGGTGGACTACCAGGAGACCTTTGCCCCAATAGTCAAAATCAACACTATTAGAGTCCTCCTGTCTCTAGCAGCAAATCTAGATTGGCCACTACATCAGTTCGATGTTAAAAATGCCTTCTTACATGGAGACTTGGAAGAAGATGTATACATGGATTTACCACCAGGATGTAATTTAGCTCATGACAAGAAAAATCAAGTTTGCAAACTCAAAAAGTCATTATATGGGTTAAAATAATCTCCCAGGTCATGGTTTGGAAGATTTACTAAGTCCATGAAGAATTTTGGATACACTCAAAGTAATTTTGACCACAGCCTATTCTTGAAGTGTGATGGAGGAAAAATCACTACATTAATTATTTATGTGCATGACTTGGTCATAACTGGGAACGATACATGAATTTGAGATGAAGGATTTAGGTGCTCTAAAATACTTCATCGGAATTGAAGTAGCACTGTCAAAAATTGGTATTTTTCTGTCTCAAAGGAAGTATGTGATGGATCTACTCACTGAAACAAGAATGCTAGGGTGTAAGCATGCTGACACTCCCATTAAGATGAATCACAAGTTGTATGAAGACACAGACTGTTTGCCAACCAATAAGGAAAAATACCAGTGCCTTTTTGGAAGGTTGATATATTTGGCATACACAAGACCAGATATTGCATATGTTGTGAGTGTGGTTAGTCAGTTTATGCATTCACCTAGTGTTTTTCATAGGCATACAGTTGATCGGATCTTAAGATACTTAAGGTTAGCCCATGGAAAAGGATTAATGTTCTCAAAGAATGGAAATCTTGAAGTTGTTGGATATCCAGATAGTGATTGGGCTGGTTTCATTATAGATAGATGCTCTACATCGAGTTACTTTACATCGCTTCCTCCCCAGATTAACCCCTGTGCGCCCCCTATGTAATTCTCAGGGAAACCATTAATCACCTCTTCTCAACATGTCCCTTTGCTCAAAGTGTTTGGAGTTGTACCAACCTGGCCCTTGCCAATTTCTTCTCCAAATTTTAACTTTCTCACCTGGTTGGGTGCACTCACTTCTACTACTACCTCTAGAGGCCCTGACATCCTATCCAAATTTTTGCTACTATGTTGGCAGATCTGGGAAGCTAGGAATAATATGATTTTCAAAGACATCAACCCACATCCTGTTCATATGCTTACTGTGGCTGGGCAGGTTGGTTTGGACTATTGGCACCAAAATTTCAAGGATGTGGAGGGGCCTAAAACACCTCTTCATATTAAATGGAAACCACCCCCAAGTGGATGGGTCAAATTAAACTTTGATGGTTCTCTCTAGGAATAGTTCAGACGGCTCCTGGTTCTGTTATTTGAGATTCTGATGGTCATGTTTTATTGGTTGGTGCTAAGAACATTGGTGACAATACCATTTATGTGGCAGAATGTATAGCTTTACGGGATGGCCTTGCTTATGCGACTCATAGAGGGTGGCGCAAAGTTCTTGTTGAAGGAGATTCTAAGCTTATTAGACTGCGTTAACTAGAAAGCCTTGGTCCCTTGGAGTATCAATCTTTTGATTAAAGATATAGTGCTTATCAGCTCCTTTTGTGATTCTTGCTCTTTCAGTAATGTCTTCCGTGAGGCTAATTTCACGGTTGATGCTATTGTCAGCTTGCGCCATGGGCTGAATCCTTCCAAGCTATGGGAGTTGGGGCTGCCTCTAAACTGTTCAATCCCTTTCTTTTCGACCTATTAGGGCGTTTTTGCATTAAAAAAAGAGAGTAATAAACTATGAATTAATATTTAATAAGTTGAAGTTTAAATTTATTATGTAACTGTTGGAATGTAATATTTGACTCGAAAGAATTGAGTAAGAATTGAGTACGTATTGACATTGAAGTTCAAAACAAGTTGTATTGAATTGAGGAAAAAGAAAAAAAATTCCTAGTATATTTGTTGAAGGTTCCAAGCTTCACATGCCCGAATTGGTTTGACTGTATTATTAACTTAAGGGTTATTTGTTGTTGAAAATTCATGGCGTGACAATTAAGTCCCCTACAAATCAATTATCCAAATCCCTCACAATAACACACTGCTAAGGTATTTTATTATATTAGAATGGATCATATGAATAGGGCTATGGTCAAATCCCTTATCCAAACCCATCTGTCAAATTTGGCATCTCAATCAAGACCCAATGATATATATATAAATTCAAGACCAGAGAAAATTTAGCTTCGCATTCTTTTTCCTAAGGGGCTAGAAAGGAGACAGTACAATACCAGAAAGAAGTAAACAATATATCAAATGGCTTTCAAGTAACGCTTGGTCCATGTCACAGTCGACAGAGATTTCCTAAATAAATAGACATTACAATCCTTGTTGGGCACCCAAGGATAATATATTAAACATTAAATGTTTATAAGAGCATTCATTTAAAAAAAGAAAAAAACCTCAAAGCTAGGGGCATAGAGGCTCTGTTAGCTCCATTATACTGAGCATTCATAAAAAATGCTTCTTGCGCTCCTTCATCTGCGTTTGTACCTGGACAAGGACATCAAAAGAGAGTGACGCTTTGTCTTACAGACTAGGGAATTTTAATAACCTATCATTCATGTGTTTTTAAGTGATAAGAATTAAAGGAGCAAACCTCGACAAAAGATTGGACAGGCATACAACACCAAAGTTTACAGCTAAGGAGATTCATACCTTGAATTGCTCTTGAAAGAATTCTTGGACTTTTTCCTTCTTGCACCACCGCTTGTTGCATTATGCCTTCTTTGACTAATGTCGCTTTGGAACAGGTCCCGCATCTCATCCGTCCTCGATTGGGTTCTTTGTGGAGAAAGATTACACCTCTTGCTAGTCTTCTTCAAACTCTTGCCAGCATCTGTTGCTTTTTGTGCAGCCTTCACAGCTTTTGCCCGTCTGTAAGCGAGGTCAACAAGTGGTATCCCTGTTTTCTCCTTAATTTTTTCACTACCCTACAGTTATTACATACTGATTACTGCACACTTCTACACGATATAATTTCACTACTAACCAGCTCTAAAAGCCTATGCATATGTAACATTTCCAGATGACATGGACATGAGACACAGATTTATACAGAGAAATAGACATACCTTTAACTTTCCATTTTGATTTTCATCCTCTAACGTTTCCCGCTTCCAATTTTCGGCGCATCTTGCGAGGCAAATTTTTCTGTTCCAGACATATCAAGTTACATGCAGAATCCAAAAACTATCAACAAAAAATAAACAGAAAAATCCTAGACTATGATGGGTGATTATAGTCACCTCACGCTCCCGCTTCCTCTTTTCTTTCATTTTCAAGTCTTCGGCTTGTTGGGCACTGATTACCTCATTGCCAGAATGCTTTTCTCTTCCAAGGGATGCCTGTAAATAAAAAACTCTGATGTCATGGTGTACTTTGTTACTTCCCATTTAAGAAAAATACTTGCGGCACAACGGAAAAAAAAAATCATCTTAGTGAAAATTAAGGCTATGTTGAAGATCTAAGATAGCACTTAATAGCTTTCTTACTCCTATCAGCGAAAGGCACTAAAACACCAGAACACAAACAGATACATTATAATATATACAGCATTTTAATTTCCCATCTCAAGAATATTTTCAATATGTTTGCATTTTGTTTTTCTTATGTCAAATTTGTAGTCAGTTAAATCCGAAGGAAACGTACAAAATTAACTAAACAAAATTTGTATATGACCAGATCATGTTGACAAAACAAACATCATTGAAACAAGAAATTACCTTAGCTGCATTCACTACCATCTTCTTTTGTTTTTCTGTCTGAAACCAGGTCTTCTTGGGGCGTGAATAAATTTCATCTTTGTGTGCAATCATATTCTCTGCCTGTATAAAAGCCACAAACATAAAATCAGAGAAATGATAACAGATAACATCACCTTTCCTAGCAACGATTACAGAGGAAGGAGAAACCATTTGACTGTAGATTGTGCACTCAAAATTATAACAATTAGGCAGGAAAGGGAATAGTGGTGTGAAATACCTTTGTTGCTTCCATTTCAGCTTTTCTTAATGCTTGTTCTTCCCTGCATATGTTGACAATCTTTAATAGTTTCACAAAAGACAATTAAATAAGTAAACCTACGTGAAGCACAATATTAAAACCTTTCTTCTAGAAGAATTGCAGCCACTTGATCTTCCATTTGCTCAATTATCTGGGACCACTTAGTAATTGATTGTTCGGCAACAATTCGACCCTTCAGTTTTGAACCAGCTCTTTTTGCCTATTAAATTGAATACCACATGAAACAGGCAGGTTAAAATCATAATTTTACAAAAACCACAAGTACAATAGATATGAAAACATAAATGCTAAATCTCAAGAGTATTAATTACAAGATTTAGAGTGAGAACCCAAAAACGAAGAAATGGCCTTAGAACAATGTAAGGAAAAAGATGATGCTCACAATGGCTTTTAAAAGAGACCGGTCATTATCTGTCACAAAAGTAACAGCATATCCTTCTCTACCAGCCCTTGCTGTACGACCCACTCGATGAACATAGCTGCACCAAGAAATAAACATAGTGGAAGTCAAAAGGAAGCACAAATGAGATTAAAGAGGAATAACACATGCACACACCATAAGTGCATAAAGAAAATGCAAAATGCAAGCAGTAGCTTAGGACAGTATGCTAATGGTAGGAATGTAATGTAACAATGAGAGATGCAGTCATTACCTTGTGAGATCAGTAGGGCATTCATAGTTGATAACTGTCTGAACACCAGCAATATCAATCCCCTACAGAAGTTAGCGATTTATTACTTTCTATAAAGCAGCAAACTTTTTATATCTCTTGCAGAGACCACAATCCAACAACCTCACCCCTCTCTCTCCTTGCCCATCAAATACACAGGCAAAAATAGCAAGGGGACTCAAAGAGGAGCGGTGCATTATAATAATACATTATTAAGGGCACCAGTTTTCTTGAAAATTCTGGCTGGAAATCCATATGAAATTTTTTAATAAATGAATGTGTAGTTTCCTACGTGTAACAGAGGCAGTATGATAATGACCATTAATTATTGGTACAATGCCCATTATCAGCCAAAGTTTGAGGGAGCAAGATTAAAATTCAAAGGCATGAGTGACTAATGCATACGAAAAAAGAAATCTGAACTAGTTCTTACCCGCGAAAGTAAATTAGTTGCAATCAAAAACTCAACTTCATGCTTCCTGAAAAGTTCCAATGCCTACACAAACAATAAAAAGTAGCATTGTCACAGATTAAAATTAAAGGTTCTCTTTGAAAAAATAAAAACTAAAGATATAAGCAACAGACTATCACATATATCTAACAGTATATATAGGACAATGAAATTAGCTGATTATGCAAAGAACTCAGAAAAACAAACAGTACATGCACTCAAGTACTCACATGTAGGCGCTGGTCTTGAGAACAATTTCCATGAATCTCAGCAGCTTTAAAGCCAGCTAACCCAAATAAAATCTTCAACCTATGTGCAGCCAGTTTTGTGCCACTAACAGAAGATGAAATATGATTATACAAGACTGATCAAAGAGATCAAGTCATCAACCAATATAAGGGAAGGAGACTAGACTCAAAAATTAATTTATTAAGAAAATAACAGCTACCAACAAGACTACTAACCTGAATATTATCACCTTAGAAGTAAATGTCTTCGAACACAATGCAAGTAGAACTGCTTCCTTATTTACTTCACGCATTCGTCGTATCCTAACCACTCTACATGTCATTCATAATGACCACAGACAAAGAGGTGATCAATCATACAAAAAGTTTTGAACATACACGTGCTCACGATTGAATTATAGAGTCAAATTCTGCAACATTTATAACTAAGCATATCAAAGCACAAATGAGTCTAAATGAATTACTCCTCGGTTAGTGCCACCGGCCGTTTAGAAGATGGGTCAGCTGAGAGACGTAGTGGTTTGGTAAGAGAAAGCTTAACAAGTTCATCAACTTCAGTAGTCATCGTAGCTGAAAATAGCATGGTTTGTCTCCTTTTTGGGCATAAACGAATCTGGCATGCAAACCATAAATGATTAAAAAGAGTGAAATAATTCCAAAAGGACAGAAAAAGCATATAATTTAGTTTTTCAGGAAATCAGCTATATCCCAAGCATACCAGCTCGCGAATTTCAGCACTGAATCCATCCTCCAAAAGTCGATCTGCCTCATCAAGAATTAGAACAGCGAGATCTTCCAGATCCACAGACATAGAATTGTGTAAATGATCTATAATCCGTCCTGGAGTAGCCACAACAATATCTGGCTTTGACCTCAAGGCTGCCTCTTGCGCCTGATAAAAAAAATGACATCACCATCGTATTTTTTATGAAAACAAATGAGCAAAAAAGTAAACTAAACATTAAATTTCAAAGGCATTGTGTGAAAAAATACGGTTGTCATCATAGTAAAAGATGTAAGAATTCACACCGCCTCAAATTAGGAAACTCAAAATATGGGATAAGAAATGAACGTAAATCAAACCTTTAATGCAAGCCCTCCAACAGCCTGGCAACATCTAATATCTGTAAACTGGGCAAGTTTCTCAATCATACTTAGAACCCTGAAAATTAAAGAGTGTTTAAATTTAGATTCAAAACTAATTAAGCAATACAAGAATAACAAAAGTATAATCAACTGGTATAATCTGATGAAATAGGCTATCAAAAATATCAACAAGAAAATCAATTGGGCATGAAAATAAATCTGTCAACCAATTTCATCCATTTCTTATCATCAATCATTCTTGCAATGCATTTGTCAATAGTAAGAAAGGGTGGAAATATCTTAAACTTACTGAAGCCCGAGTTCCCTAGTTGGGGTCAAAATAAGGACCCTTATAGCTGGCATCCGCTTGGGGTCGAAACAACAGTCTCTCCAAAGTTGGTAATGCAAAGGCAGCCGTCTGTGTAAAAATGACAAAAAATGCCTTAGTTGATTGAGCCAACATAGAAAGATCAGCTATGTTGTTAACTAAGATAATTTTGATCCAACTACAACCAATGACACAGTCCTAACCTCAATTGCTACAGTTACATGGTACAAAGAGATTTTAACAAACTAATTTACCTTCCCGGAACCAGTAATAGCACTCCCACATATGTCACGCCCAGCCAATGCTAATGGAATGCAAGCTGCCTACATGAAAGCCAATATACTCTAGTAAAACTCATATGACAAAAGAAAGAATAACATGAAATGAATGGCATAGGATTTTAAACCTGAATTGGAGTGGGCATGGTATGGCCCAACTTCTCACAAGCACGAAGTAAAGGGCGCGACAAATTCAACTCCATGAACGAATTAGCATGAAACGACATTCCCTCTGATGGAGCAAAAAATGGTTGATTATTGCCATCTGCAATATTAGGAGAATCAACATTGCTTTCCTCTTCATCTCCAGACTGCTTATAATTTTCCAAAATAACCAACAACCAAAAATATTTATTACTCTTAAGACACTAGACTACGAAGATATAAAAATAAAAATAAACAGAGACAACAAAATTGTTCATGGTATAAAATTCTAACCTCAATTAGAGTTGGCTTGGTATGATCCAATTTATCGCAAGCCCGAAGCAATGGCTTATTATTATTGCCATTAAGAGGATCATTATCATCATTATCACTTTCGTCCTGGTCTCCTTCGTTATCAGATTCCTAAACAAGTCCACAACCAATGATATTTACTATTCTTTAATAATTTTAGTTTGATTGAATTAATGAAAATAAAATAATATTTAGTAACCAAATAAACAAAAATTAATAGAGAGGGTCAAGTAGCTACTTGTTTGTTGGATTCATATTCCAAGCTAGAACCGCCGTCATCTTCGTCGACAGCATTATGATGTGAGATTAGTTGCTGCTGCACTGCTTTGGCAATCTTGAAATCGATAGAGGTAGTGCTTCCACGAGCATGTTCTTGGGAAACTATTTCAGAGTAAGATGCAAAGTCCCATGAGGATTGAAAATTGCCATCACCGAGACCTTGTTCTTCATTTGAATATTCTTCATCGCTTGGGGGTTCAAATACAAAACTCGGAGTCATTGGAATAAAGATCAGCTTCAGCCTATAGATAAATATATGAACGAATTGTTAGCCTTGTGAACAGCAATAAAATTCAACAAAAACATAAAACAAAAGCTCAAACCAAGAAAACGTCCAAAAATGACCAAACACAAGCAGATTTGCAATTTTTGTTTCATCACCCAATTCTCAACAACCATACAAATGAAAGGAGAGATGTCGTGGTGGTGGTGGTGGTGGTGGGTACCAGTGGAGGTGATTAATTAAATACCTAAACAGATAATTATACTCCAAATTAAACCCTAATTAAACACTAAATTGCATAATAATTCACTTCAAATTAAAAACAAAATAAACCCCAAAAATTTATTTTAATTCAATTCACAATAAACCCCAAATTGCAGATTAATTTCTGTAGGAACCTCTAAAAAGCCAGTCAGCAACAACAGTTCCAAGCCTCAAACCCAAGCTCAGCAAACAAACCCTGCCAAAAAAATCAATTAACCATCATTAGAAAAGCTTATTACACCCCAATTGAAAACTAATTGCTTAATCAAACCCCAGAACCGAAACCCAATTGGAATCCCTGATTTCAAACCTTTAACCGAAACCTTAAAGTCAAAACCCTAAATTATAACCCAAAATTGACATACATGCATAATAATTGTATTCCAATTCAAATGCATCATTTAACCCTAAATCGAAACTCTACAATTCACAATTCGAAGCCATCATTGAAACCCTCTAATTAGGGTTGGGTAAAACATTTACCTGACGAGGAGCAGGAATAGCGATTCAGAGGCCACTTATAAGCTTCAAATCGATGAGAAATGTGAGGCTGAGATGATGCGATGAGATGAGATATAGAGACAGACTGAGAGGAGACAGAAAGAGACTGACCAGAGACTAGTGTTTGAGTCTCGAATGGTCGACGGCAGAAAGTTAATCGAGGCTGAGAGAGGCGACGAGGAGAGGCGAGGGCGAGAAGGCTGAGGTTTGAATCGAAGCAGTGAGTAGCAGGGGTGGGCATTGGGACCGAAAACCGGAACACCGGACCGAACCAAGCCGAAAAAATCGAAAAAAAAAACCGCTTGACTAAAAAAGTCAATAAATTCGCACCAAATCGGACCGGACTGGTTTGAGCCGATTTCAGTTCCAGTTTCACATAATGCAGAATCAGATTGGACTGGACAGGGAGGGACCGGTTGTATTAATTTTTTATTTATTTATTTTAAAATATTCCATACTTAAGCCCAATTCTCCCTAACCCAAATAAAAACCCAAACTTTAAAGCCCAAATACCTTTTATTTTCAAAGCCCATTCCATTACCCCACTTCAACTCTCTCTATTTTTCCCTTTTCTTTTTTCTTCCCGAAGCCACTCTCTTTTTCCTTCTTTTTATCTCTCTCTCTCTCTCCCCACCTTCCCCTTTTCTTTTCTTTTCTTTTCTTCATTCTTTCTTGTCTGCCACTTCTCTCTCTTCCCTTTCCCGTTTTTTTTTTTTTTTTCTTCTTCTCCCTTTTCTTTTCTTATTTCTTCTTCTCTTCGACTTCTTTGTCGCTCTGTCTCTCTCTCCCCCCTCTTTTACTTTTCTTTCATTTCTTCCTTTCCCTTTTTTTTCTTCTTCTTCTCTGTGACTTCACTCTTTCTCTCAGCAACTTCAACTTCTCTCACGCTATGTCTCTCTCTCTCCCCCCCCCCTCTTTTACTTTTCTTCCTTTCTTCCTTTCCCTTTTCTTTTCTTTTCTTCTTCTTCTTCTCCGACTTCACTCACTCTTTCACTTACTCTCTCTCTCTCTGTGATTCTGATGAAGAGGATGAAGGGGGTTCTTATTATGGAGCCTTCTTCATATGCTGGTAACGAAGATCCTAGGACTAGATTCAAGCATCAGAGTCTCATGCAAGGAGAAATCTGGTGTTGTATTCCTTTTCTCTCTTTTTTGTTGTTGTTGTGGGTTTCATTAGATCTGGTGTGTTGTAATTTTTTTTTGGGTTTTGTTTATGGTTTCTGGTTTACCTAGCATTAGATTGTTTAGAGTTATTTTTCTGTAGAGCGATCTGAGAATGAAAGGAAAAATCTAATATTTTGGATCAGTGAAGTAAGAATTGTTGAACTAAATTTAAGTTTTTTTTTTCCTTTATTGTCTCCTGATCTCCCTCTTTTCTTTTATTATTGTGTATGTGACTAGCCAAATAACCGGTTCAAACTGGAAAATCAGAAAAATCGAACCGGAAATAGGCAAGGTTGGATTAATCCGGTTTCTCTTTTGTTTTTTTCAAAAATCGGACCGAATTCGGACCGAATGAATAGTACCAATTCCGTTTCGTGTGAGCTCCAAATTGGCCCGAACGGGACCGCGCCCACCCCTAGTGAGTAGAGAGAGCTGTGAGATAGAGAACTCAACTTTTTTTTTAAAAGAGAAGAACTCGCAACTTTAATGGCTGTTAGGTCATCTCCAACCCTGAGGCCAAATTCAAAATATTCCAAATTTTTGCTCAAATTCTCTTCCAACCCAAAAAAATAACGGGGCTTAAATTTAGTAAAAACCCAACTTGGGGCCAAATAGCAGGCCAACAATAGCCTTGACACAAATTTTTTTGAGATATTTAGTCATATACCCATTCTTTTCTTAGCACAAAAAATAAAAATAAAACCTACACCGTTTAATTTCTATAAACAAACCCAAAAAATAACAATTGTCTCTATTTAATTTAATTTTGATTATTAAATTACTTTGATATCCTAATAAGTGTTTTGGGTTTGTTTATGAGATTTTGAGGTTGGGCTTGTTTTAAGAAATTGATAGCAATTTTGCAATTTATAAGAAGTTAAAAGTCTTTTTGTTATGTTGTAAATGGTTTTTAGGTGTGTTTTTAAAGTCCATTTCATATAGGGTATTTTTGTAATTTGGGTTCCTATATTAGGTATAATAGTGAATCTCCCAAATTTTGTTGGTGGAGGTCACTGAAGTTGACGCAGTCCATATGAAAGGAATTTGATGTCGACCTCGCGTGCTGTTGCTGTGTTGCTTTGTGGCAGCTGTTGTCTCACCACGTGTCGTACCATGGTGATGTTGCCGTTGGAATCTAACGGCAACAATTCAAACATCCTTCTTATATATATATGAAGGATGTTTTAATCTAAGTTATAGGCTAACAATGGGTTGTCAATTTTACTATGGATGTTTTAATTGTTGCCGGTGTAAAATGGATGTTGTAATTGTTGTCAATTCAAACCCATTGACAACCCATCGTTAAAATAACTAAGTTATAGGCTAACAATGGATGTTTTAATCTAAGTTATATGTTGCCGGTGTAAAATGGTTGTTTTAGGCTAACAATGGGTTGTCAATTTTACGTGGGTTTGATTGTATAATTAAAAACCTAACATTGATTTTCTGATGTTCAAGAAATTATGAGAGTTCCAACAAAAATACATAAATTGTGAGAGTTAATATTAGCAAAATACCCGGTGGTGCAATGTTGACAGTAGATAAAAGTTCCATGTCCATTCAAAAATAACCAGAACTATGTCATTGTAAGAGTTATAAGTAAAGCCTTTGAAAAGTTGAACTTTCAGAAATTGGGAGAAAATGGAGTTAAATCACAGTTACTACAATGAGGCCTTAACAAAGGCTATATATATACATATATAGGCAAAAATGTGGCAACATTCCAAAATAGCAATATTTCCCTTTTCCAAAATTCAAATTTCACCCTATCTTCATTACAATTTGTCGGGCAGTTCAAGAGTCGTAAAGACAATTTTGTCAAACGAATCTTATCATTACGGATTTCATGGAGTCATTTTTCAAATGTGTCTCAAGTAAAAGTTTCTGTGGTTAATTTGAAATTCATCGTCTCACACTGTTGCCCTATCTTGTGTATATATATGTTACTAACAAATTTGTTTTGCAAAACACATCTAATTTTCTTATTGAAAGATGCAATATCAACTTGTTTTTCCTATCGGTGTACACTTGATGTGTTTGAGAAGCGAGACCATCTCTGATAATTTATTTAGGAAACGAGACTATCCTTCATCACGCCTTCTGTGATCGAAATGGACTGTATGACAATCAAGGATAAGCACATCCCTCTAATCTTCTGAAGTTCTCCTATGCTAGGAAAGATGAGACTTTGTTGCTTGTTACCTCACCATTTTCCTTCCCTGATTGCTTACCTATTTTGTGATCAAAATCAGGACTTTTATATATCTTTTGTATCTTTTTATAATTCTTTGTTCCCAAGAGATTTTGTGTCTTTAGAACCTTTGTTTGAAGAAAAAAAAACCCTGTTTAATATAATTTTTTAACATTGGAAAAAGAATTATGGTGTTTACTCTTGCAGGATATAACTAGATCATCAAGCGTTCCATTATATTTGCTAAGCAAATCCAAGTTTGAAGAATCTTTGAACAAAGTTTCTCTTACCGAATAATGTAAGCAACACTTGTCACTACTACAAAACGTGTAAAAGACGACCAAAAAAAGACGGCAGGAGAACAAAAAACCGTCGTTGTTTTTAAAAAGACGACGGTAACAAAAAACGGTCGTGGATAAGTGACTTAAACAACTAAAAAAGGAGGTATTGTTGTATATTTTTTTATAACGACGCACACAAATAAAAAAACATCGTCTTATTAAAAAGGTTTTCTTCAGAGTTAAAATAACAACGACAGCAGGTATGATAAGCGTCTTCTTTTAAAAATCAAGTATCCTTTTTTTGGTAAAGACATGGTTGTTTTGAAAGAACTGTCGTCTATTAGAGCATCTCCAACCGATATGTCAAAAGTGCCACATAGATATTTAACAGCTATAAATAACATCTCACATCACTCCTACCGAATTGTCAAAGTTGATGTGGAATGAAGGTTGGAGGTTCAGCTTTATTTTTGACATCCCAAAAGCAAGATGTCAAATGAATATTTTATTATTTTTAAAGACAACTGGCTGTTACTTTCATTTATAATTTTCCTTTTTTTATTTTTTCTTCTTCTTTATCTTTAATGATTTGATTGTTACACTAATTATTTATTTGACATACCGGGTGGAGTATAAAACTGTGTAAATATCAAATTTCCATATCAGCCATCAAATTTAAATTTGATGTTTAGTATTTGACATCTCCCTTGGAGATGCTCTTATATGTAAAGATGACGGTTTTTTTTTAAAAAGGGTCGTCTATTGTGAAGTAAAGACGACGGTTTTTTTCAAAAAAATGGTCGTATATTGTGAAGTAAATATGACGGTTTTTTTAAAAAAGGGTCGGCTATTGTGAAGTAAAGACGACGGTTTTTTTCAAACAAAGGGTCGTATATTGTGAAGTAAATATGACGGTTTTTTAAAAAAAGGGTCGGCTATTGTGAAGTAAAGACGACGGTTTTTTAAAAAAGGGTCGTCTATTGTGAAGTAAAGACGACGGTTTTTTTTAAAAAGAGTCGTCTATTGTAAAGTAAAGACGACGGTTTTTTTTAAAAAAGGGTCGTCTATTATATGTAAAGACGACGTCTGTTATATTTATCTTTAAACGACGTTTTTTTAAAAGTAAGTCGTTTATTATGCTTTACAACGTCTTTAATTTCTTAACACCGACGTGGTTTGTGGGTTTCATTCGTAATATTTTATTCTATTTAATTTGAAATATTCATAATAAATTTAAAATAAATCCAAAAAATGCAACGTCAACTCCTATGAAGTCATTGAGATATTTTCTTCCCCCTTAAGCTTTAAAAAATTAAGTTTGAGTTATACAATTTTAAAATGACCACCAAAAAGAAAAATGCTTTCATGAGTCACAACATCACTTATACTTTAATGGTTTAGGGTTTAGGGTTTAAGGGGATAAAGGTTTATTTTTGGGGTTTAGGGTTTATGGTTAATATATATTAGGCCGTAAAACCATAAACCATTTTCTAAAATTATTTAAAAATATATATAATTTAGGGTTTATATTTTATGGTTTAGGGTTTAGGGTTTAGGGTATATATGTAATAAGCGTCATGTTTATTTATATTTTTAATGACGGTTTTTTTGTTTTCCTTCTATGATTTACGAAGAGCGCTTTTCTAAACCGTCGTTTCTTTAAAATGACGTTGTACACACTTAACAACGTCATAGTTTTTTAAAAAGAGACGTAAAATGTATTTCAAATGACGCTCTTGGTTCTATAGACGACGTTGTTTGGTTGATAATAGACGGCGAGAAGTTAATAGTTTAGGTCGTGAAATATTATTGGTACGTCGAAAGAAGAATAAAAATGGCCATGGTTTTATCTTTAAACGATATTTTTTTTAAAGTAAGTCATTTATTATGTTTTACAACGTCTTTAATTTCTTAACGCCGATGTGGTTTGTAGGTTTCATTAGTAAAATTTTATTCTATTTAATTCGAAATATTCATAATAAATTTAAAATAAATCCAAAAAATGCAATGTCAACTCCTATGAAGTCATTGTTGCGTAGATTCAGCTGCACCAAAATGGATTCAACTGCATCCTCAACTTGTGATACTCGCAAGTGCACGAGCCGTTCGGTAGTATAGCATATGTAAGTGAGAGGTCGATTCCACAGGGATTGGTGATTGAATGATCCAATTCAATTTTCCTACACAAAACAAAAATGAAAACAAAAGAAACAAAACAAGAAGAAAGAATGTACATTACAAGAAAAATAAATTACAACTTAGAGAACATTAAAGAGAGCATTTGAGGAAGGAAGGAAAGTATTTGAGAGATTTGGAGAATTTTGGAAGAGAAGGGAAATGTGGAAAAGAGTAGAGAAGTGTTTGGAAACATGGGAAATGTTTTAGAGCATGGAGAACTTTGAAAGAGAATAGAGAAGTGTTTGGAGAATTTAGAAGAAGAGAAAAGAAAGGTAGAATGATTTTATTACAACAATTGAGAACTACAAAGGGAAACTAAGAGAATTTGAGGGAGAGAAGGGAAGGGAGCTCTAGAGAAGTGTTTGAGAGCTCCCCCCTTGGGGTTGTGTTTACAAGCTTAGAGAACTTCCCTATTTATAGGCATAGGGGAAGTGAAAATCTGAATTATACAATAGGTTTACCTACCACACTCACTTCACCAACTTACAACACTTAATTCACCTAACACACTATTACATTTGAAAACAATTCCTCTTGTCATTAGGCTTAGTGTTGCAACTCCCACTTCATCATCTTTTGGCTCATTTGGCTGCTGCAAAATTCCACTCAAATATAGGTATTGATATGCTTCACCAAACTTTCCCACAATCAACAACACATCATCATGCATATGTCATACATGACAATGCATTGCAGCCAGCTTGTGGGCTCGTTTTGGGCTTGTGGCTTCATTCTGAAAAATCTGGAAAAATATGGATCTTGAAGCGCTTTGTCTTATCTTTCCAAGCATATGCAGCCCAACTCAAGGAAAAATCGGAAAGGCCTTCAAATGTGATTTTTGGCCCAGTAACGCAGATACTGCCGAATTTGACCTTAAGTTGCCAAAACATGTATAACTTTCTCTAGAAGACTCGGAATCATGAACCGTAAAATTATACAGAAACTAGACTTCCGTATCTTTCCAATGATGTATGGCTCATTATCTGGTTCTTCTTGAGTAAGTACAGTCCAATCCGTGAAGTTGACTGATTTGCAGACACCGTTTTGAGCTAACTTGTTTCCAAAATGCAATTAGTGAGTCTCAAACTTATAACACTGAAACAAGCACAAAACTTATTAAAAGCACAAGTTTAACTCAAAAACATAACTAAATCATAAGTTAGAAGGGTACAAAATGATATGTAAATATTCACCGATCAAATACCTCCAAACCTAGATTTTGCTAGTCCTCGAGCAAAACAAAAGGAAAACAAAGATAAAAACAAATAAGAAGTTAATTAGACCACTTTCGTAGGTAACTCGATTGCATTTAGCGTATGCAACAAGCCTTTAAACCTCTAGGCATCCCTAGTAGGAGGAGTTGTGTCTCCTGATGGTTTAACAGATACAATACCCACAAACGTTTTACTGAACTCTAAAACAAAGTAATTAAAAAACTTAAAAGATTGTTAGTCCTTAAGCAAAACCAAAAACAAAAACAAACATAAATACATTACTTAACAAAAACAAAAACAAAAACAAAAACGATTACAAAAATAAAAAGAACTCAAAACAATCTTTCCGAACATTTTCTGAAGAGTAATGACTCATGCACATGACCCAAAAGTTTTAACAATAAAAGCTCAATTTAGACATTATTTACAAGGCGGCAAAGTTCAAAACATAATATGCTCAAAGTGTAGTAGTGTGATTGCCAAATGCAACAAATTCCCCAATCTTAGTTTTCACACAATTTCAAAAATCATACAAAGCACAAGTTCAACTTCAAATCTCACCAAAGTTGTCCTCTCACAAATGAATCACTCGGAAGAGGGTTACAATGCAACACTCAGTTATAAACATGAGATTAGAGTTAAACCATAAAGACTTAACTCGAAATAGAAAGATGAAGAACTTGCATTAATATGATCTCAAAAAGGATGCCAAACACTTAAAAGTAGAAAAATGTATGCAATTCAACCACATGACATTTAAGATCAATTTAGGTCTTTAACATAGGTTGTAATGGGGCCAAGGGTGTAAGGTGAGTAAGAAATGAAGGGTATGGATAAAACAAAGTCCAAGGAACTCAAAATATAAGAGCATGAAACAATTGTTTACAAGACTTCGAATCATCACAATGAGAATTTATTTTTACATGATCAAAACTCCTTATACCTTCATTTACAATGATTCACTCCTTTATTGAACAACCACCAATTTATTTTGAAGGCCCAAAAATGAATTTTCAATCCACTACCACTTTTCTCTTTTCTTTCACCAATTGTGTGAATTTTATTTTTTTTTCCTTTTTTTTTTTTCGAAATGTAACAACTCTTCCCAAACTTAGCATGAAAAACACATCCCAATTAAAGCTCATGAGTTCCTTAGAAAGGTAAATATTGTTTTTCGGGCTAAGGTGAGGAAATAAAATTGGTAAATGAAAGAAAAAGGTTTACATGTAGGCTCAAAATGGTTAACAATGGAAAATCATGCATAAGCATGCATAAGGTTAGCTTGAAAGGCACAAACGATCCAAAGAGGGCCTTAAAATCATTTCTTAAATGTCATGGAATCAAATTGCATAAGAATGAATGACTTTTAAGTGTTCAACCAAATCAATGAATAATGAGATCAAACAACAACTTAGATGACAAGAAATTAAGAGTATGTGTATAACACTCATGAAATGAAGTACAAGGCTCAAAAGCTCACTTTATATGGTTGGTTATATAAGTCTAATTTATGCTTCATACAATTCTTTAGATCATGCAAATCCTTTAATTGGAAAATTATGAAACAAATGGCAAGTGTAAAGATTTCGAACATATCATGCTAGAACAATGCCAAATTTATTTATTTATTTATTTATTTTCAATTTAAAATTTTACTCTTTTTTTTTATAATTTTTTTTTTAAATAAAATAAAATGAAATCCAATTTTCATTTAAGTCATGCAACATTTATCACAATCTCATCATATGTGTTCGGAAAGTGACTCAAAAACAAAACAAAACAAAACAATACTAAAAGAAAAACAAGCAAAATTTTTTATTTTTTATTTATTTTTTAAGACAAACCAAATTTACTTGCTAAACTCCAATACCCTCAAACCTAGAAATGAACATTGTCCTCAATGTTTAAAAATTAGCCACAAACAATGTCATAATATCAAATGAAGGTATTAAAGCAAATAAAAATCACAAAACACACAAGAATTAAAATACAAAAAGAAATATAAAATAAAAATTACAAAACAAACAAACAAATAAATAAATAAACAAAACGAAATAGTAAAACACTCAAAACAGTAAGCCATAAACAGGACGGTCTACGCAAACTGAAACCCAAAACAAAAACAGCCCAAAATGAAATTAACCCAACAACGGTAAAACCTGACCCAAAATGAAATCCGAAACCCACACGTTTCAAATTTTTTTTTTTTTTACATTTTTTTTTTTTCGAAACGCGAAGGCGGGATTTCTGAAAAGAGATAATGTGGTCCTTGATGTTTCGCAGAGCGAGACACGTGTTGACAAGTAGAGGCACCGTATTTTTCACAAGCGGAAATTACGGGATCATGGAAAGGCGCAAAGACTTTGTTGAACGCGTCCGTTCAGACAAAGCAAAGTCGTGATAAATGAGTTGGGTACAATTGGAAAACGCGAAGGTTGTGGGACTCGAAGAACGCTAGAGATTCAGAAAAATGGTTAGACACTGCAATGGCTAGGGTTTGTCAAAGACTATATCTATAAGAAAGAAAAAGAAGGGGAAAAACAAACTCAGAAAAACAAAAGAGAAAAGAAGCAAGAAAAAGAAAAAAGTGAGAAATCAAATGGCCTCTTCCTACCAATTTTCGTTGGATCTCAACCTAGCTCCACCGACTCTAGACATGGGGCCAAGCAGGCGGCACCAGGTATGGGTACCCTACTTTGCCTCCGCAAGGGGGCCTGTGACTGTCAATGACTCAATACTCCTGGACAACGATGTTGCCATTGGAGTTGGTAGAAATTTAGTGACTCCTAAAGATATACGTGTGTTCGGGAAAAGAGATGACAACCGGGTCACGAGTGATGCCCTAGCACTGAGCGTGCGAGAGTCCAGCATGTGTTGCAAGTTTGGGTCATCGCCTACTTGCGAAGTCCCATGAGGTAGAGATTCTGAAAGGTCAGTGAGCGGCGGAGCGAAGTATGGTTGAAGAGTGTCAGAGTGCTATAAAAAGCTTGAAACGGGAGAGGGCAAGGATAGTGGAGGTGAATCGACACCAGCTAGAAGTATTACGGGACGAGAATAAAAGCCTATCAAAGATGGTAGAGTTGTATTCTCGCGACATGCGAAAGCAGCTGGAGGACCTAGACCGACCGGGTAAACGCAAGCAAGCAGATCGTGAGAGTAGTTACACTCAAGCTAAGATTGCGATCTTTGGGAGCCCAAGTGGTGAGCCCCAAGAGGCTGTGCGTGAAGCCCCGGAAAAGGACGGCCAGATGGCCAAACTCAAAGCTCCTATGGTCGAGACACCTAGTGCTGAAGAAATGATTTCTACTATTTTTATTTATTATTTAATTTTAGATTGTATTCGTCTTTTTTTTAAAAATATATTTTTAAATTGGGAAATAAAAACGTTATGTTATCTCAAAGAAACGATTGACGCTAATTTTAAAGAACGACAATAAAACAAAAACACGAAGACCCAAACATGATTTTTTTTTATTTATAAAATTTATTTATTTAATAGTTTAAGAAAACACACAAATAACAGCTTCTTCTTTTAAGAGAAAACTTAAGGATGACCAGTTAAGGGCCTCAGAAAACACAGCCAGGGGTTGAGGGAAGGTTGGAGGGTCACAATGGTCCCGCTTAAAACCCGAACTTCTTAGACACCGAAGGTGCCGCCTAAAGAACTCCTAGACACTGTATAGACTGCGGTTGCTCAGCTGGAGTTACCAAAAATTTAGCTCATTCAAAGAATATCCTATGAGTTTTAAATTATACTACCTAATTAAATAAAAATAAAATAAATAAATAAATAAATAACAACTGAAATAAACACACAATTCAAACAAGAATTTAAAAGAAGAGTTGGGATTCTTGCACTAGGTGTCCAAGACGCATCTTTAATTTTGTCTATTCTTGCAATTACATTATTGAGAAACCTGACAAACAAGAAGAAAATAATTGAAGAAAAAAAACAAAATAAATAAAATAAAATAACAACTGAAAAAGAAAAAAAACACAAACATCAGAAAAACAGGGAGGCAAAAGTAAGTGAAAGTGTAGACATGCTCATTTTTTAAAAAACGCGCTCGCAATTTGCGCCGGAAATGAAGGGATCCGAGAGAAAAGAGCACAAGATAGCACCCTCGGAGATCCGAAGTGCTTTCGGCTCCCTCGTCTACATAAATCTATTTAAACACATCTCGGTGAAGTAGAAGAGTACCCCGCATTTCTTCCTCCAAATTAGAGAAAAACATCAAAAAATCCAAAAACAAAACAATGACATCCTCTTGCACTCACCTTGATGATCTTAACCTTGAATTGTCCCTTGCGCCACCGAATGCGCAGATAAGGGCTCGTCCAAACCCTGTCTTCCCAAACTCCACATATCATCACGGTACGGCCTTAAACTTTGCTGAGGTAATACCGAACTTTTCTGAGGCACTGCCGAAGAGAGCAGTGCTGCTGCCAGGCAGCATGATTGGCAGGTAAACTCACATCGGCAGATCATCTGCATGTGGCACAGAGGTCCGACAAGGCTGCAGTGGAGGAGTCTCACAATTTAACGGTGCTCCATGCGGTCTCGGCTACCAATTTAGGCATGCGATTGTTGGCGAGAACACGGGAGTGTACCGCGTCAGCGAGGAAGTAGCTTCCTTGAAGGCTATGGTGGCGGACCTCCAGAAGCGGCTCTCCTGTGCCAATCAGGCACGTGGAAGCACTGGAAAAAGAATGAGGATCATGTGGAGCTGCTGCAAATTCTGCAAGTAAGAGAGAATAGAGGCATGCCATGAAGATGAAGATGAAGATGAAGAAGTTTTTTTTGTTTTTTTTTGTTTTTTTTTTGTTTTTGTTTTTTTTAATGTGGTGTTTGAATAAAAATGTGTTTTTAACATTCAGAAATAAACTAACTAACCACACCACGTAAATAAATACATAAACTAACTTAATAATTAAAAAAAAACAAAGAAGTTCCAAATTGATTTTTTTTAAAAAAATAAATTTATTATTATTTACAACTAACTGACTACAAAAAAAGAAAACAAAGAAATTCCCAATTGCAATTTACAAGGAAAAATAAAAACTCAAATTTCAATTTTTAATTTTTAATTTTTTTTTATATAAAACACACAAATATATAAGCAACTCATGGATGACCAGTTAAGGACCTCAGAAAATACAGCCAGGGGATCCGGGGAAGGTTGGAGGGGTCACAATGGTCCCGCTTAAAACCCAAACTTCTTAGACACCGAAGGTGTCGCCTGAAGAACTCCTAGACACTATTGACGGAGACGCTCACTGGAGTTACCACGAGTCAGCTCATATAAAAAATCTTTTTAAATTTTTTTTTCTTTCTAATTTTTTTTTAATTTTTTTATAAAAAAAAAAGAAACATAAGTTTAAAATAATACCAAGTAAAGAGAAAGGATTGAAATGCTCCCCCATGAAGTGATTAGGTCGGGCGTGATGCAATTGGAGGTCGCGACTTCTCCCACTGCTCCACACTTCCTATTCTTATGATTGAGGTTGCCATCTCTCTCCATTTTTATTAAGCTGACATTACTTGCTAAAACAAACACAGAAAACTTGAAACATAATTAAAAGATTAGGAAATAAAAACTAAAAGAAAATCAACACACGTCCAATTTCATGCTTCAAAGTAATAAGCAGCAAAGTAAATCAAACTAGCTTATGAAGTTCGTTCTTTCTCAAATATGATTATCCATATGGTGTGTGGTTTTAATCAAGTATTCAGAAAAAACATTTAGCTATGGTGTTTAGTCTAAACACAAATTCCGAACCCATTAAGAACAAGAAGAACAATAAAGAACCAAGTAGAATTTAAACATGGTGTTTGTCTTCAATATCTACCCATTCATTCACTAATCAGTCCAAGAGTCATATGGTGTTTATGTAAACTTGGACAAGATATTTAATTAAGAACAAGTGAATGAAACCATAAACTAGAAATAACCAACATGCTACTTGAACCTCTTTTGTGTTGTGTAAGTTGGGACTCAAACCCAGTTCTCTTGCTTGTCAGGCAATTGTCCTTGTCAGTTGGACTACAAACACAACTTGTCAATTAACGTCATTAACTTTAAAACATGAAACTGTCTAGTTATATACAAAAAATAAAAATAATAAAAAGTAGGAAAACCAAATAGAATCAAACAATGTTACCGATCCCCGGCAACGGCGCCAAAAACTTGTTGCGTAGATTCAGCTGCACCAAAATGGATTCAACTGCATCCTCAACTTGTGATACTCGCAAGTGCACGAGCCGTTCGGTAGTATAGCATATGTAAGTGAGAGGTCGATTCCACAGGGATTGGTGATTGAATGATCCAATTCAATTTTCCTACACAAAACAAAAATGAAAACAAAAGAAACAAAACAAGAAGAAAGAATGTACATTACAAGAAAAATAAATTACAACTTAGAGAACATTAAAGAGAGCATTTGAGGAAGGGAGGAAAGTATTTGAGAGATTTGGAGAATTTTGGAAGAGAAGGGAAATGTGGAAGAGAGTAGAGAAGTGTTTGGAAACATGGGAAATGTTTTAGAGCATGGAGAACTTTGAAAGAGAATAGAGAAGTGTTTGGAGAATTTAGAAGAAGAGAAAAGAAAAGTAGAATGATTTTATTACAACAATTGAGAACTATAAAGGGAAACTAAGAGAATTTGAGGGAGAGAAGGGAAGGGAGCTCTAGAGAAGTGTTTGAGAGCTCCCCCCCTTGGGGTTGTGTTTACAAGCTTAGAGAACTTCCCTATTTATAGGCCTAGGGGAAGTGAAAATCTGAATTATACAATAGGTTTACCTACCACACTCACTTCACCAACTTACAACACTTAATTCACCTAACACACTATTACATTTGAAAACAATTCCTCTTGTCATTAGGCTTAGTGTTGCAACTCCCACTTCATCATCTTTTGGCTCATTTGGCTGCTGTAAAATTCCACTCAAATATAGGTATTGAATATGCTTCACCAAACTTTCCCACAATCAACAACACATCATCATGCATATGTCATGCATGACAATGCATTGCAGCCAGCTTGTGGGCTCGTTTTGGGCTTGTGGCTTCATTCTGAAAAATCTGGAAAAATATGGATCTTGAAGCGCTTTGTCTTATCTTTCCAAGCATATGCAGCCCAACTCAAGGAAAAATCGGAAAGGCCTTCAAATGTGATTTTTGGCCCAGTAACGCAGATGCTGCCGAATTTGACCTTAAGTTGCCAAAACATGTATAACTTTCTCTAGAAGACTCGGAATCATGAACCGTAAAATTATACAGAAACTAGACTTCCGTATATTTCCAATGATGTATGGGTCATTATCTGGTTCTTCTTGAGTAAGTACAGTCCAATCCGTGAAGTTGACTGATCTGCAGACACCGTTTTGAGCTAACTTGTCTCCAAAATGCAATTAGTGAGTCTCAAACTTATAACACTGAAACAAGCACAAAACTTATTAAAAGCACAAGTTTAACTCAAAAACATAACTAAATCATAAGTTAGAAGGGTACAAAATGATATGTAAATATCCACCGATCAGTCATTGAGATATTTTCTTCCCCCTTAAGCTTTAAAAAATTAAGCTTGAGTTATACAAATTTAAAATGAGCACAAAAAATAAAAATGTTTTCATGAGTCACAACATCACTTATACTTTAATGGTTTAGGGTTTAAATAAATTTAGAAAAGGGATTAGGGTTTAGGGTTTTATGGACGAAATATTTTAGGCCATAAAACTCTAATCCCTTTTGAAAAATTATTTTTAAAAAATATATATATAATTTAGGTTTTATTTATTAGGGTTTAGGGTATATTTGTCTATTTAATTTTCTAATACGCTCCTTTTTTTTTAGGGTCGTCTATTGTGAAGTAAAGACGACGATTTTTTTTAAAAAAGGGTCGTCTATTGTGAAGTAAAAACGACAGTTTTTTTTTATAAAAGGTCGTTTATTGTGAAGTAAAGACGACGGTTTTTTAATAAAAGGGTCGTCTATTGTGAAGTAAAGACGACGGGACGATGGTTTTTAAAAAAGAGTAGTTTATTGTGAAGTAAAGACGACGGTTTTTTTTCAAAAAAAGGGTCATTTATTGTGAAGTAAAGACAATGGCTTTTTAAAAAAAAGGTCGTCTATTATATGTAAAGACGACGGGACGACGATTTTTTTAAAAATGGTCGTCTATTGTGAAGTAAAGACGACGATTTTTTTTTCAAAAAACAGGGTCGTTTATTGTGAAGTAAAGACGACGACTTTTTTAAAAAAAGGGTCGTCTATTATATGTAAAGACGACGGTTTTTTAAAAAAAGGGTCTTCTATTGTGAAGTAAAGACGACGGTTTTTTTTATAAAAAGGGTCGTTTATTATATGTAAAGATGACGGTTTTAAAAAGAAGGGTCGTCTATTGTATGTAAGACGACGGTTTTTTTAAAAAAGGGTCATATATTATATGTAAAGATGACGGTTTTTTTTAAAACAACGTCGTCTTGTAAAACACGCTAAAAAACGGCAGCTTAAGTGAATTCGCGCTCGAAAAATTTGCAAATTTTCCCCCGTCTTTGAAAACCTTATCTATCATTAACAAGTATCGTCTTTTAAAACACGCTAAAAAAAGGCCGCTTAAGTGAATTCGCGCTCGACAAATTTTCAGATTTTTCCCCGTCTTTGAAAACCTTATCTCTTCCTCTTTGAAACCCTCCCGAGCTCTCTAAAACACCCTCGCTCGCTCAAACACTGTATTATCTCAAATTCTCTCATGAACCTTTCAAAAAACCCTCTCTCACACATAGATGAAGCACATCTCCCTCTCGCTGTCCACCGAACTAGCCGAGATCGCCATCTCCGTCACGATGTTTATAGGACACCGAGTTTGCCAAGATCGCCATCTCCATCACATCATTCAGTCCATTGTGCTCGCCCCGTTCGCCATCTCCCTTCCTCATTGCGACCATTGTTAAGCCCCCAAATGGATTCTCATCTTTGATCGGTGCATATTTACATATCATTTTGTACCCTTTTAACTTATGATTTGGTTATGCTTTTGAGTTAAACTTGTGCTTTTAATAAGTTTTGTGTTTGTTTCAGTGTTATAAGCTTGAGACTCATTTATTGCATTTTGGAGTCAAGTCTACTCAAATTGTGTCTGCAAATCAGTCAACTTCACGGATTGAACTGTACTTGCTCAAGAAGAACCAGATAATGAGCCATACATCATTGGAAAGCTACGGAAGTCTATTTTCTGTAGAATTTTACGGTTCATGATTCCGAGTCTTCTAGAGAAAGTTATACATGTTTTGGCAACTTAAGGTCAAATTTGACAACATCTGCGTTACTGGCCCAAATATAACATTTGAAGGCCTTCCCGATTTTTCCTTGAGTTGGGCTGCATATGCTTGGAAAGATAATTCAAAGAGCTTCAAGATCCATAGTTTTCCAGATTTTTCAGACTGGAGCCACAAGCCCAAAACGAGCCCATAAGCTGGCTGCAATGCATTGTCATGCATGACATATGCATGATGAAGTGTTGTTGATTGTGGGAAAGTTTGGTGAAACATATTCAATACCTATATTTGAATGGAATTTTGCAGCAGCCAAATGAGCCAAAAGATGATGAAGTGGGAGTTGCAACACTAAGCCTAAAGACAAGAGGAATTGTTTTCAAATGCAATTGTGTGTTAGGTGAATTAAGTGTTGTAAGTTGGTGAAGTGAGTGTGGTAGGTAAACCTATTGTATATTCAGATTTTTATTTCCCCTAGGCCTATAAATAGGGAAGTTCTCTAAGCTTGTAATCACACCCCCAAGGGGGGGGGGGGGGGGGAAGCTCTCAAACACTTCTCTAGAGCTCCCTTCCCTTCTCTCCCTCAAATTCTTTTAGTTTCCATTTGTAGTTCTCAATTGTTGTAACAAGATCCTTGTACTAAATCTCAAACACTTTTCATTTTTCTCTTCTTCTAAATTCTTCAAACACTTACTTCTCCCTTCTCAAACACTTTCTAAACACTTCTCTATTCTCTTTCAAAGTTCTCCATGCTCTAAAACATTTCCCAAATACAATTCCCACTTCCTTTCTTCCAAAATTCTCAAAGTTCCCAAACACTTCTCCCATTCCTTCATCAAATTCTCTAAAGTTCTCAAACACATTTCCTTTCTCTCCTCCAATTTTCCCAAACACATTTCCCTTCTCTTCCAAAAGTCTCCATGTCTCAAACACTTCACAAACACATTTCTCTCCCTTCCCTAAGTTCTCAAATTCTCAAAGTTCACAAACATTCTCCAAGTTCTCAAACCCCTTTCTCTTCTCTTCCAAATTCCCCATGTTCTCAAACACATTCTCTTCCAAATCCTTAAGTTTCTCAAACACATTCTCTCGTTCTCTCCAAAAACTCTCCATGTTCACAAGTGTTGTACAAAATCCTTGTTTTATGTTCTTTTGTTTTCATTTCTATTTTGTGTAGGAAAACTAAACAGGATCATTCAATCACCAATCCCTGTGGAATCGACCTCGCACTTACATACGCTAAACTACCAACGGTTCGTGCACTTGCGAGTATCACAAGTTGAGGATGCAACTAAATCCATTTTGGTGCAACTGTATCTACACAACAAGTTTTTGGCGCCGTTGCCGGGGATCGGTAACATTGTTTGATTCTATTTGGTTTTCCTACTTTTTGTTATTTTTATTTTTTATATATAACTAGACAGTTTCATGTTTTAAAGTTAATGACGTTAATTGACAAGTTGTGTTTGTAGTCCAACTGACAAGGACAATTGCCTGACAAGCAAGAGAACTGGGTTTGAGTCCCAGCTTACACAACACACAAGAGGATCAAGTAGCATGTTGGTTATTTCTAGTTTATGGTTTCATTCACTTGCTCTTAATTAAATATCTTGTTCAAGTTTACATAAACACCATATGACTCTTGGACTGATTAGTGAATGAATGGGTAGATATTGAAGACAAACACCATGTTTAAATTCTACTTGGTTCTTTATTGTTCTTCTTGTTCTTAATGGGTTCGGAATTTGTGTTTAGACTAAACACCATAGCTAAATGCTTTTTCTGAATACTTGATTAAAACCACACACCATATGGATAATCATATTTGAGAAAGAACGAACTCCATAAGCTAGTTTGATTTACTTTGTTGCTTGTTACTTTGAAACATGGAAGTGTTGATTTTTTCTTTTTTATTTATTTCCTAATACTTTTAATTTCGTTTCAAGTTTTTGTTTGTGCTTGTTCTAGCAATTTATGACAGCTTCATAAAAATGGAGAGAGATGGCAACCTCAATCATAAGAATGGGAAGTGTGGAGCAGTGGGAGAAGTCGCGACCTCCAATTGCATCACGCTCGACCTAATCGCTTCAAGGGGGAGCATTTCAATCCTTTCTCTTTACTTGTTATTATTTTAAACTTCTGTTTCTTTTTTATAAAAAAATTTTAAAAAAAAAATTTTAAAAAGAAAATTTAAAAAGATTTTTTATATGAGCTGACTCGTGGTAACTCCAGTGAGCGTCTCCGTCAATAAGTGTCTAGTTGTTCTTTAGGCGACACCTTCGGTGTCTAAGAAGTTTGAGTTTTAAGAGGGACCTTTGTGACCCCTCCAACCTTCCCGGAATCCCCTGGTTGTATTTTCTGAGGCCCTTAACTGGTCATCCATGAGTTGCTTGTATATTTGTGTGTTTTAAAAATAAAAAAATTTTAAATTGAAATTTGAGTTTTTATTTTTCCTTGTAAATTGCAATTTGGAATTTCTTTGTTTTCTTTTTTCTTTGTGTGGTCAGTTAGTTGTAAATAATAATAATATATTTTTTTTTGGAACTTCTTTGTTTTCTTTTTTTGTTTTGTTAAGTTAATTTATGTATTTATTTACGTGGTGTGGTTAGTTAGTTTATTTCTGAGTGTTAAAATCACATTTTTATTCAAACACCGCATTAAAAAAAAAAAAAAAACAACAAAAATAAAACATTCAATTAAAAATAAAATAAAATAAAATAAAAAACAACTTCTTCATCTTCATCTTCATCTTCATGGCATGCCTTTATTCTCTCTTACTTGCAGAATTTGCAGCAGCTCAACATGGTCCTCATTTTTTTCTTCAGTGATTCCACGTGCTGATTGGCACAGGAGAGCCGCTTCTGGAGATCCGCCACCATAGCCTTCAAGGAAGCTACTTCCTCGCTCAGCGCGGTACACTCCCGTGTTCTCGCCAACAATCGCATTCCTAAATTGGTAGCCGAGACCGCATGGAGCACCGTTAAATTGTAGGACTCCTCTCCTGCAGCCTTGTCGGACCTTTGTGCCACATGCAGATGATTGTTGCGTAGATTCAGTTGCACCAAAATGGATTCACTGCATCCTCAACTTGTGATACTCGCAAGTGCACGAGCCGTTGGTAGTTTAGCGTATGTAAGTGCGAGGTCGATTCCACAGGGATTGGTGATTGAATGATCCAACTCAGTTTTCCTACACAAAACAGAAATGGAAACAAAAGAAACGAAACAAGAAGAAAGAAAGTAACTAAGACAAGATGTTGAGGTTTTAGAATCCACCCTAATTGTTCTAATCATGCTATGGCAGCAAGTAAACAAATTTATTCACTCATGAAGATGCTCACAAATAAGTCCATGGTGTTTGGATCAAATTGCATTGAACATCACAAGGACCGCAAGCATGGTGTTTACATTAGGAGACCTAGAAACCAAATCACATAAGTTGCTAATGGATGGAATGAAGATGATCCCCAAACCTTCCCAACAAGAGCAAAATGCATAAAACCTCAGGTGATCAATCAAAGGATGCAAAAACAGCTCCATTAAAATAGTGAAGAAGAATTCATGAATGAAATCAAACTTTATAAACTCAAACCATGATACAAGACTAGCAAGATGTTTATTACAACTAATAACAGAAAACAAAGAAAATACAAGAAGAAAATAAAAGACAAAGGGAGGAGAAGAAGATAAGGACAGCATGCTAGAGATGGAAAAGATTCATCTCCATGGCTGCCAGGAGGCCAAAGCCTCCCAGCTGCTGCCTTCTCCCTTCTCTCCCTTTGTGACTCTCAACTTTCCCTCTCTTTGTGTACAATGGAAGTGTAAATTATGGAATGAAATTCTGGCTCTCTAAGCTCTCTAGAGACTCCCTATTTATAGGCACAAGGGTTAGGTGAATCAGATTATACAATTAAGTTCACCAACCACACAAATTTCACCTAACACACTTGCATTAGATAATCAGAAATGGTTGTTGCACTTCACCAACAAATCCCACCAGCAGCTATAGCTCATCATTATGTCAGCATGACCAAGCATCCATCAGCTCATCCTTATGTCAGCATGATGTGTATTTTCATGGGCTTACGAATTGGGCTTGGCTGAATCAAATGACAACTTTAAGATGTCCATTGTGAAGTTCAGAATGTCTCTGATCCAACCACACAAGTATTGGCCCAATCCAAGCTCGGATGAAGAAGATAACGCTGAAATGAACGTCTACCTCAGTCTCCAGTTCTTGCACGTTTTTGCACCATATTGCTTCATTGGCCTTAACATTCTTTAATTGCATGAATTATGCTCCCTTGCTCTATTGGCCTACAAAATACACAAAGAGAGGCAAATAACTCAAAATATTAAGAAACTAAGCAAAAGAAGTAAGTAAATAGGGTACGTATATGTATGAAATTATGAGCTTAACACACCCCCCAAACTTAGATTTTGCTAGTCCTCGAGCAAAACAAAAGAAAAACAAAAACAAAACAAGAAGTTAACTAGACCACTTTCGTAAGTAACTCGATTGCATTGAGCGTATGCAACAAGCCTTTAAACCTCTAGGCATCCCTAGTAGGAGGAGTTGTGTCTCCTGAGGGTTTAACAGATACGATACCCACAAATGTTTTACTGACTCTACAAAACAAAATAGTTAGAAAACTTAATAGATTTGTTAGTCCTTAAGCAAAACAAAAACAAAAACAAAGAGGTTAACCTTCCAACCGGTCAAAAATGTTAAACTTCATAGACATGGCTCAACAAGGAACAAAACAAGCACTAAGGAAGTTCTAAACATTATTCAAGTGCTACCACAATCTCACAAAAATCATGCTGAAGGTGTGTGTGTGAAGTAGCCATGAAGATACAACTCATGCTTCTCAAACAACGATATGAATTCCTGCAAGAATGAGCACAAGCTTGCCAAGCTAAACCAAAATCAATAGGACTTTACTCATGGATGTAATGGGGTAATGGTAATGGTTAGACAAAGAATGAATATGAAAACACAAAGTCTAAGGAACAAAGTAGAGCATAATATGTAAACAAGATCATGGACGTTTGAAATGTAAGGCACAGAAAATGAAAAGCTCACAACACCAGATTTTGCAATTGAATCACTTCACAATTTGATTTTGATGTTTACACACTTTGTATAATATTTGGCCCAATTTTGCGGCTCTTCACCCTAGATCACTTTGATTTCTCCTTATATCACCCTAGGGTCGTGACTACATTGGCCACACTTCTTTTCTCTATTTTTTTTATTTTTTTCAATAGCTCATTTATTGCCTTGAATGCATTACAATCTGAAATACAAACACGCTCTACAAGTCCCTTAGATGATAGGATGTTTAATGGATGATAAGGTGATAGAAAGAAATGGCTAAGTGTTTGGGCACAAAAGGGTTTACAATGGAATATGTATTGTATGGGTTGATGGAGGAAAAAGAAATAGGTTTAACAAAGATGGCCTAAATCATATCTTAGTTATAACTTAACATTCCAGTGAATCACACAAGCAAAAATGCATACAATTGGGTAAGACATGCAAGAGTTGTATAGTCATGGCTATGTGCATAGAAAGCTCAAGCATAATTATGTGAGACTTAGCTAGCAAAAGAATAAGATTCAGACCTAACACAATGCTTATCAAATTCCTAAGAGCCATATTAGAAGTTAGACTCATGATTTATCATTGGTGTGGGAAGGAAAACTGAAAATGACTCAAAGAAAAGAAACAGAAAAAGAAAAACGTGAGGTTTCAAATTGCTGTTCTGTTCAATTTCAACATATAATCTGTTTTGACATGTAACTTTCAAACCACTTGGTCAAATTTAACGTGTTTTATGTCGTTGGATTCAACATGAAAAAAATGAAGAACACAACGCAGACCAAACTTTCAAAACAATAGCAGAAAATAAAAATTTTAGCAATGAAGAAGCCTACGTTTTCAACACAAACACAAAACCTAAAGAAAACTAAAAGAAAACTTCCTGCACCCCCAAACTTAAATGAAGCATTGCCCTTAATGTTTGAATCCATGTAAAGCATGCAATGCACATACAATCAAGGGTAAAGGAATGAAATGAAAGAAATAAAAGAAAGAGAGTTTAGAACTTCCCCTTGAAGACAATGAGAGGGAAATGCACATAGTATGGCAGCACATGTTCTTCTTTGAGTATTTGGGTCAGCTGCTCAACATGTTCCTCCCACATCAAGGAAAAGAAAACCCTAACAAAAACAAAACAGAAAATGAGAAAAAACTAAGCATGAGTAGCAGTTATTATACAAATGAAAGAGATATGATTGGAATGCTTCCCTTTGAAGTGATAGCTGGAGCGTGGTTGGCCATAGCAGCTGGAGGTCGACTTCTCCGCTGCTCCATACTCCATGTTTCTATGGATTGGGTTGTCTCCTATCTTTCCCTCTTTCTTATTGAGCTACTTCAGAAATACTTAAAGAAAGACAAGGAAACTTGAAACAAAATTTCAGATTTATTGGGTTAGGAACCAGAACATAAATGAAAAGGATAAACTGAACTAAAACATCAAGGTTAGGGATTCAACTTCACCACAAACATCTAATTCCATGCTTCAAAGTAACAAGCATCAAAGTAAATCAAACTAGCTTATGGAGTTCGTTCTTTCTCAAATATGATTATCCATTCGGTGTGTGGTTGTAATCAAGTATTCAGAACAAGTATTTAGCTATGGTGTTTAGTCTAAACACAAATTCCAAACCCATTAAGAACAAGAAGAACAATAAAGAACCAAGTAGAATTTAAACATGGTGTTTGTCTTCAATATCTACCCATCCATTCACTAATCAGTCCAAGAGTCATATGGTGTTTATGTAAACTTGGACAAGATATTTCATTAAGAACAAGTGAATGAAACCATAAACAAGAAATAATCGACATGCTACTTGAACCCTTTTTTATTTGTGTTGTGTAAGCTGGGACTCAAACCCAGTTCTCTTGCTTGTCAGGCAATTGTCCTTGTCCGTTGGACTACAAACACAACTTATCAATTAACCTCATTAACTTTAAAACATGAAACTGTCCAGTTATAAAAAAGATAAAAATAAATAAAAAGTAGGAAGACCAAATAGAATCAAGCAATGTTACCAATCCCCGGCAACGGCGCCAAAAACTTGTTGCGTAGATTCAGTTGCACCAAAATGGATTCACTGCATCCTCAACTTGTGATACTCGCAAGTGCACGAGCCGTTGGTAGTTTAGCGTATGTAAGTGCGAGGTCGATTCCACAGGGATTGGTGATTGAATGATCCAACTCAGTTTTCCTACACAAAACAGAAATGGAAACAAAAGAAACGAAACAAGAAGAAAGAAAGTAACTAAGACAAGATGTTGAGATTTTAGAATCCACCCTAATTGTTCTAATCATGCTATGGCAGCAAGTAAACAAATTTATTCACTCATGAAGATGCTCACAAATAAGTCCATGGTGTTTGGATCAAATTGCATTGAACATCACAAGGACCCCAAGCATGGTGTTTACAAAGGATGCAAAAACAGCTCCATTAAAATAGTGAAGAAGAATTCATGAATGAAATCAAACTTTATAAACTCAAACCATGATACAAGACTAGCAAGATGTTTATTACAACTAATAACAGAAAACAAAGTAAAACAAAGAAAATACAAGAAGAAAATAAAAGACAAAGGGAGGAGAAGAAGATAAGGACAGCATGCTAGAGATGGAAAAGATTCATCTCCATGGCTGCCAGGAGGCCAAAGCCTCCCAGCTGCTGCCTTCTCCCTTCTCTCCCTTTGTGACTCTCAACTTTCCCTCTCTTTGTGTACAATGGAAGTGTAAATTATGGAATTAAATTCTGGCTCTCTAAGCTCTCTAGAGACTCCCTATTTATAGGCACAAGGGTTAGGTGAATCAGATTATACAATTAAGTTCACCAACCACACAAATTTCACCTAACACACTTGCATTAGATAATCAGAAATGGTTGTTGCACTTCACCAACAAATCCCACCAGCAGCCATAGCTCATCATTATGTCAGCATGACCAAGCATCCATCAGCTCATCCTTATGTCAGCATGATGTGTATTTTCATGGGCTTACGAATTGGGCTTGGCTGAATCAAATGACAACTTTAAGATGTCCATTGTGAAGTTCAGAATGTCTCTGATCCAACCACACAAGTATTGGCCCAATCAAAGCTCGGATGAAGAAGATAATGCTGAAATGAACGTCTACCTCAGTCTCCAGTTCTTGCATGTTTTTGCACCATATTGCTTCATTGGCCTTAACATGCTTTAATTGCATGAATTATGCTCTCTTGCTCTATTGGCCTACAAAACACACAAAGAGAGGCAAATAACTCAAAATATTAAGAAACTAAGCAAAATAAGTAAGTAAATAGGGTACGTATATGTATGAAATTATGAGCTTAACAATGATCTGCCGATGTGAGTTTACTACCAATCATGCTGCCCAGGCAGCACTGCCCTGTTCGGCACATGCCTCAGAAAAGTTCGGTACTACCTCAGCAAAGTTTGAGGCCGTACCGTGATGATATGTGGAGTTTGGGAAGACAGGGTTTAGATGAGCCCTTATCTGCGCATTCGGTGGCGCAAGGGACAATTCAAGGTTAAGATCATCAAGGTGAGTGCATGAGGATGTCATTGTTTTGTTTTTGGATTTTTTGATGTTTTTCTCTGAATTTGCAGGAAGAAATGCGGGGTACTCTTCTACTTCACCGAGATGTGTTTAAATAGATTTATGCAGACGAGGGAGCCGAAAGCACTTCAGATATCGAGGGTGCTATCTTGTGCTCTTTTTCTCTCGGATCCCTTCATTTCCGGCGCAAATTGCGAGCGCGTTTTTTTAAAAAATGGAGCATGTCTACACTTTCACTTACTTTTGCCTCCCTTTTTTCTGATGTTTGTGTGTTTTTTTCTTTTTCAGTTGTTATTTTATTTTATTTATTATGTTTTTTTTTCAATTGTTTTCTTCTTGTTTGCCAGGTTTCTCAAGAATGTAATTGCAAGAATAGACAAAATTAAAGATGCGTCTTGGACACCTGGTGCAAGAATCCCAACTCTTCTTTTAAATTCTTGTTTGAATTGTGTGTTTATTTCAGTTGTTATTTATTTATTTATTTATTTTGTTTTTATTTAATTAGGTGGTATAATTTAAAACTCATAGGATATTCTTTGAATGAGCTAAATTTTTGGTAACTCCAGATGAGCAACCGTAGTCTATACAGTGTCTAGGAGTTCTTTAGGCGGCACCTTCGGTGTTTAAGAAGTTCGAGTTTTAAGCGGGACCATTGTGACCCCTCCAACCTTCCCGAACCCCTGGCTGTGTTTTCCTGAGGCTCTAAAAAAAGAAGCTGTTATTTGTGTGTTTTTTTAACTATTAAATAAATAAATTTTTTTTAAAAAAAAAAATCATGTTTGGGTTTTCATGTTTTTGTTTGATCGTCGTTCTTTAAATTTAGGGTCAATCGTCTCTTTGAGATAGCATAACATTTTTTATTTCCCAATTAAAAAAAAATACAAATACACTTTAAAATTAAATAAAATCTGAAATCATTTCTTCTTGGCGCTCGGTGTCTCGACCATAGGAGCTTTGAGTTTGGCCCTCTGGCTATCCTCTTCCGGGGCTTCACGCACAGCCTCTTGGGGCTCACCACTTGAGCCCCCAAAGATCGCAATCTTAGCTTGAGCATAACTACTCTCGCGATCTGCTTGCTTGCGTTTACCCGGTCGGTCTAGGTCCTCCAGCTGCTTTCTCATGTCACGAGAATACAACTCTACCATCTTTGTTAGGTTTTTATTCTCGTCCCGTAATACTTCTAGCTGGTGTCGATTCACCTCCACTATCCTTGCCCTCTCCCATTTCAGGCTTTTTATAGCAGTCTGACACTCTTCAACCATACTTCGCTCCGCCGCCAACTGACTTTCAGAATCTCTACCTCATGGGACTTCGCAAGTAGGCGATGACCCAAACTTGCAACACATGTTGTACTCTGCACGCTGTTGCGTAGATACAGCTGCACCAAAATTGATTCAACTGCATCCTCAACTCGTGATACTCGCAAGTGCACGAGCCGTTGGTAGTTTAGCGTATGTAAGTGCGAGGTCGATTCCACAGGGATTGGTGATTGAAGGATCCAACTCAGTTTTCCTACACAAAACAGAAATGAAAACAAAAGAAGAAAAAAACGTTTTGTACAACACTTGAGAACATGGAGACTTTTGGAAGAAAGGAGAGATGTGTTTGAGAAATGGGGAATTTGGAAGAGAGTGTTTGAGAACTTGGAGAAGTGTTTGAGAACATTGAGAATTTTGGAAGAGAATGTGTGAGAACTTGGGGAATTTGGAAGAGAGTGCTTGAGAACTTGGAGGATGTTTGAGAACTTGGAGAGTTTGGATGAGAATAGAGAAGTGTTTGGGAACTTAGGGAAGGGAGAGAAATGTGTTTGTGAAGTGTTTGAGACATGGAGACTTTAGAGAATTTGAAAGAGAATAAAGAAGTGTTTGGAGAATTTAGAAGAAAGAAAATTTAGTAAATGATCTTATTACAACAATTGAGAACTACAAAGGGAAACTAAGAGAATTTGAGGGAGAGAAGGGAAGGGAGCTCTAGAGAAGTGTTTGAGAGCTCCCCCCTTGGGGTGTGATTACAAACTTAGAGAACTTCCCTATTTATAGGCCTAGGGGAAGTGAAAATCTGAATTATACAATAGGTTTACCTACCACACTCACTTCACCAACTTACAACACTTAATTCACCTAACACACTATTACATTTGAAAACAATTCCTCTTGTCATTAGGCTTAGTGTTGCAACTCCCACTTCATCATCTTTTGGCTCATTTGGCTGCTGCAAAATTCCACTCAAATATAGGTATTGATATGCTTCACCAAACTTTCCCACAATCAACAACACATCATCATGCATATGTCATACATGACAATGCATTGCAGCCAGCTTATGGGCTCGTTTTGGGCTTGTGGCTCCATCCATAAAAATCTGGAAAAATATGGATCTTGAAGCTCTTTATCTTATCTTTCCAAGCATATGCAGCCCAACTCAAGGAAAAATCGGGAAGGCCTTCAAATGTGATTTTTGGCCCAGTAACGCAGATGCTGCCGAATTTGACCTTAAGTTGCCAAAACATGTATAACTTTCTCTAGAAGACTCGGAATCACGAACCGTAAAATTCTACAGAAAATAGACTTCCGTAGCTTTCCAATGATGTATGGCTCATTATCTGGTTCTTCTTGAGCAAGTACAGTCCAATCCGTGAAGTTGGTTGATCTCCAGACACCATTTTGAGCTAACTTGTCTCCAAAATGCAATTAGTGAGTCTCAAGCTTATTACACTGAAACAAACACAAAACTTATTAAAAACACAAGTTTAACTCAAAAACATAACTAAATCATAAGTTAGAAGGGTACAAAATGATATGTAAATATGCACCGATCACACGCTCAGTGCCAGGGCATCACTCGTGACCCGATTGTCATCCCTTGTCCCGAACACACGTATATCTTTAGGAGTTACGAAATTTCTGCCAACTCCAATGGCAAGATCGTTGTCCAGGAGTATTGAGTAATTGACAGTCACAGGCCCCCTTACGGAGGCAAAGTAGGGTACCCATCCTGGTGCCGCTGCTTGGCCCCATGTCTGAGTCGGTGGAGCTAGGTTGAGATCCAACGAAAATGGGTAGGAAGAGGCCATTTGATTTCTCACTTTTTTTCTTTTTCTTGCTTCTTTTCTCTTTTGTGTTTTTGAGTTTGTGTGTTTTCCCTTCTTTTTCCTTCTTATAGACATAGTCTTTGACAAACCCTAGCCATTAAGCGCGTCCTGAGCATTTCCTGAATCTCCAGCATTCCTCGAGTCCCACCACCTTCTCTCTTTCCAACCACACCCAACTCATTTATCACGACGTGACCTTTCTGAACGGACGCGTTCGAGTAAAGTCATCACGACTTTGTATGGCCCCGTAATTTCTGCTTGTGGAGTCTGCGGCGCCTCTATGTGTCGACGCGTGTCTCGCTCAGTCTGCCCATGACTAACCAAGAGACGACATTAAGGACCACGTGCTCTCTTTTCAGAAATCCTGCCTTTGCACTCCCAATTCACGTTTCATCTTTAAAATAAAAATTAAATTAAATTAAAACAATAAAAAACGTGTGGGCTTTGGATTTCATTTTGGGTAGGTTTTTTTGGGTTTCAAGGTGGGTTAATTTCATTGTGGGCTTTGGGCTTTCAAAAAAATAAAATTGGGTTTTACTTTGCGTAAGACTCCTGTTTAGGGCTTACCTGTTTTGAGTGTTTTTACTGTTTCGTTTTTTTTTTTTTTTGTAATTTTTTCTTTTATTTTATTTTTGTATTTTGTTATTTTTTATTTGCTTTAATACCTTCATGTGTTATTATGACATTGCTTGTGGCTAATTTTTAAACATTGAGGACAATGTTCATTTCTAGGTTTGGGGGTATTGAAGTTTAGCAAATAAATTTGGTTAAAAAAAAATTAAAAATTTTTATTGCTTGTTTTTCTTTTATTTTGAGTTTTGTTTTGTTTTTGAGTCACTTTCCGAACACATATGATGAGATTGTGATAAATGTTGCATTACTTAAATGAAAATTGAATTTTTTTTCTTTTCTTATTTATAAATTTTTATTGTAAAAAAAAAACCCTTAAAAAATAAATAAATAAATAAATAAAATTGGCATTGTTCTATCATGATATGCTTGAAACCTTCTTTACACTTGCCATTTGTTTCATAATTTTTCAATTAAAAGATTTGCATGATCTAAAGAATTGTATGAAGCATAAATTAGACTTATATAACCAACCATATAAAGTGAGCTTTTGAGCCTTGTACTTCATTTCTTGAGTGTTATACACATACTCTTAATTTCTTGTCATCTAAGTTGTTGTTTGATCTCATTATTCATCGATTTGGTTGAACACTAAAAGTCTTTCATTCTTATGCAATTTGATTTCATGACATTTAAGAAATGATATTAAGGCCCTCTTTGGATCGTTTGTGCCTTTCAAGCTAACCTTATGCATGCTTAAGCATGATTTTCCATTGTTAATCATTTCGAGCCTACATGTAAACCTTTTCTTTCATTTTACCAATTATATTTCCTCGCCTTAGCCCGAAAACGAATATTTACCTTTCTAAGGAACTCATGAGCTCTAATTCGGATGTGTTTTTCATGCTAAGTTTGGGAAGAGATATTACATATTAAAAAAAAATATTTAATAAAAAAAAAGACGTCACACAATTGGTGAAAGAAAAAAAAAAGTTGTGATTAAATGGTAGTTGAATGAAATTTCATTTTTGGGTTTCATTGGTGTTTGTTCAATTAAAGGAAAGGAGTGTGAATCATTGTAAATGAAGGTATAATGAGTTTTGATCATGTAAAAGAAAAATCTAATCGTGATGATTTAAAGTCTTGTAAACAATTATTTTATGCTCTTACATTTTTGAGTTCCTTGGACTTTGTATTATCCATACCATTCATTTCTTACTCACCTTACACCATTGGCCCCATTACAACCTATAATAAAGACCTAAATTGATCTTAAATGTCATGTGGTTGAATTGCATACATTTTTCCACTTTTAAGTGTTTGGCATCCTTCTTGAGATCATATTAATGCAAGTTCTTCATCTTTCTATTTCGAGTTAAGTCTTTATGGTTTAACTCTAATCTGATGTTTATAACTGAGTGTTGCATTATAACCCTCTTCCGAGTGATTCATTTGTGAGAGGACAACTTTGGTGAGATTTGAAGTTGAATTTGTGCTTTGTATGATTTTTGAAATTGTGTGAAAACTAAGATTGGGGAATTTGTTGCATTTGGCAATCACACTACTACACTTTGAGCATATTGTGTTTTGAACTTTGCTGCCTTGTAAATAATGTCTAAAATCTGAGCTTTCATTGTTAAAACGTTTAAGTCATGTGCATGAGTCATTTCTCTTCGGAAATGTTCGGAAAGATTATTTTGAGTTCTTTTTATTTTTGTGATTGTTTTTATTTTTATTTTTGATTTTGCTTTTATTTTTGTTTTTGTTATTTTGCTTAAGGACTAACAAATCTAATAAGTTTTTTTTAACCATTTTGTTTTGTAGAGTTAGAAAAACGTTTGTGGGTATTGATATCTGTTAAATCCTCAGGAGACACAACTCCTCCTACTAGGGATGCCTAGAGGTTTAAAGGCTTGTTGCATACGCTAAATGCAATCGAGTTACCTACGAAAGTGGTCTGGTTAACTTCCTGTTTGTTTTTATGTTTGTTTTCCTTTTTGTTTTGCTCGAGGACAAGCAATCTTCCATTTTATGAGCTTTAGATTAGATTTTCTTCCTCGTTGACCAGAAATGTACGAAGCTACTTTTCTAGGGTTAGCTTAGGATTCTTCTGATTTGATTTCAATTTTTATTTTTTCTTGTTTATGATGGTTGTTTGTCTGAGATATAGGGCTACGATTTGTTTGTTATTTAATTTCAGTGCGTATTAATGTATTTTTTGTGGTTGGATCTGACTTGATTTAAGTTGTATATAGTTCAGTGGTAGCATTTTTTTTATAACCTTTTTGCTTTTATTTTGTTCAGAAATTCTAGTTCATATGTTTTTTTTATTTTGTATATCTCACTATTACATTATTTTGGCTTGTTAACCAGTTTCTAGGCCATGGAAGTGGTTCTAAAGAAGCTACTCCTAGTGGTAAAAGTTGAAGAAATGCAAAGGAAAATTGGTGATGATGAATCTAGGTATACATATGGAGAACTTGACTTGAAGGATAATTAGGTATAGGAATTTTGGTGTATTATTGTAATTAGGCTTGCAACTAGCGGCCTTACAATACTTTCATTTTTTAGATTTTATTTTGTTCTATTGTACTCTTGATATTCTGTTTATGAAAGAAACAATTTTTGAGTATATATATGTATGGCGTGGGTAATAGCATATTTGAGTATATATTTCTGATACCATTTGAAACAAGAAAAAAAAACTAAAATGTAAAATTACGTCAGTTTTATAGTTAATAACCGTCGTCTTAGAGTTAATAAACGAAAATATTTCAAGAAACCGTCGTCTTTACATTTAATAGATGACGGTTTTTAAAACAAACCCGATGTTTTGGATATAATAAACAACTTCTTACATATAATAGACGACGGTTTTTAACAGAACCGTCGTCTATTATAAATATAATAGATGACGGTTAATTACCGTCGTAGTTTGAAATTCAAAAAGATGACGGTCGATTTAATGACGGTTTGAAAAAAAAAAAGACGACGGTGTTTTCCCGTCGTCTATTTCAATTTTTGTAGTAGTGTGTGTTATTTCAAGTTTTTACTCATATTAGTCTTCTTGTATTTTGCTTCTAATAAGTGAAAGTTTTTATATTTCCTTTTCAGCGATTCACCGTCGTCTATTTCAAAGTTTGTAGTAGTGTGTGTTATTTCAAGTTTTTACTCATATTAGTCTTCTTGTATTTTGCTTCTAATAAGTGAAAGTTTTTATATTTCATTTTCAGCGATGACAAATGGGGAGATAAGACCGTTCCAGAAGAACGACATACAAAAGATCATTCTAGAGGAATGACTTGAATCATCCTGATATGTATTCATTTTCAAATTATTAAATACAATGCAAATTCCGAACGATTGTAAGTTGAATATATTGATAATTCACTGCATAGATTTAGGTCCCAGAAGGAGAACCCATTAACATGTCAATATTAATATGATGCACAGCGAATGCATAGCAAATGATATGAATTAAGGTCCGTGAAGGACTTATGACATTTTTGGTATCATTTTGATGAGACTATTTTCACTTTGTTAGGGGGACAATTGGTTGTTCTTGAAAGAACAAAGAACTGAATGATTATGAAATATATTTATTTATTTTTGTCTCATCAACAAATTAGTATAAAACATAAATGTAACCTAAAAATTTATGAATTGCAAAACTTAACTCCCTATAAAAGTTGTTGGATGCCTGGAGCATGACAGATCTATAGGTTCCAAAGACCTAACTCCCCATAAGTAGAGATCAATTGTAAAATTCTAGCCCTATTCAAAATAACGCTCTAAAGAAGGTTATGACCCACATTCTATGAATAATTCATCTTAGAAGAGATGTTTGTCCATGAAGTGACAGTAAAAGCTCAAGAAGAGATATTGGTATACCACAAAACAATGAAATGCTTATAACCTATGCACACATGCACATGAGAATGGTGGGATCACAAATGAATGATATATTGGTTTATAGTGCGTAATAAAATTATCAAGGGCAATACATGTTATCTGATAGGCTTTTAAATTTTTAACGTTTTATTTTGTTTTAATATTTTGGCTGTTTTCTTTTATTTATAATGGCAGTTACAATTGTTTAAAGTTTCAGTTTTTATTTTCTATTCATTGCCTTAATTTTTCTGGTTTAATGTGTCTGGAGGATACGAGTGTTGAATGCCTATAAAAGGCCACTCCTCCTTTGATCGGTGCATATTTACATATCATTTTGTACCCTTCTAACTTATGATTTGATTATGTTTTTGAGTTAAAGTTGTGCTTTTAATAAGTTTTGTGTTTATTTCAGTGTAATAAGCTTGAGACTCACTAATTGCATTTTGGAGATAAATTAGCTCAAAACGGTGTCTGCAGATCAGTCAACTTCACGGATTAGACTGTACTTACTCAAGAAGAACCAGATAATGAGCAATACATCATTGGAAAGATACGGAAGTCTTGTTTCTGTAAAATTTTACGGTTCATGATTCCGAGTCTTCTAGAGAAAGTTATACATGTTTTGGCAACTTAAGGTCAAATTCGGCAGCATCTGCGTTACTGGGCCAAAAATCACATTTGAAGGCCTTCTCGATTTTTCCTTGAGTTGGGCTGCATATACTTGGAAAGATAATTCAAAGAGCTTCAAGATCCATATTTTTCCAAATTTTTCAGAATGGAGCCACAAGCCCAAAACTAGCCCACAAGCTGGCTGCAATGCATTGTCATGCATGACATATGCATGATGATGAGTTATTGATTGTGGGAAAGTTTGGTGAAACATATTCAATACCTATTTTTGAGTGGAATTTTGCAGCAGCCAAATGATTTAATTGAAGTTGAAGTGGATGATGCAACACTAAGCTTAATGACAAGAAGAATTGTTTTCAAATGCAATAGTGTGTTAGGTGAATTAAGTGTTGTAAGTTGGTGAAGTGAGTGTGGTTAGTGAACTCTATTGTATAATTCAGATTTTCACTTCCCCTAGGCCTATAAATAGGGAAGTTCTCTAAGCTTACAGCCCAAGGAGGGGAGCTCTCAAACACTTCTCTAGAGCTCCTTTCCCTTCTCTCCCTCAAATGCTCTTAGTTTCCCTTTGTAGTTCTCAATTTCTCAATTGTTGTAATAAGATCATTCTACTAAATTTTCTTTTTATTAAATCTCAAACACTTCTCAAACACTTTCTCCTCCCTTCCCCAAGTTCTCAAATTCTCCAAGTTCTCAAACATCCTCAAGCTTCCCAAACACCTTCCTTTCTCTTCCAAATTCCCCATTTCTCAAACACATCTCTCCTCTCTTCCAAAAGTCTCCATGTTCTCAAGTGTTGTACAAAAGATTTTTGCTTCTTTTGTTTTCATTTATGTTTTGTGTAGGAAAACTGAATTGGATCATTCAATCACCAATTCCTGTGGAATTGACCTCGCACTTACACATGTTATACTACCGAACGGCTCGTGCACTTGCGAGTATCACAAGTTGAGGATGTAGCTGAATCCATTTTGGTGCAGCTGAATCTACGCAACATCCTTCAGATTTAAACACACCACAATCTGACTTCTATAGTCTCACACTTTCATATATTCTCTATTTTGATCCATATTATTATTTTGGGCAATGATTCTGTGGCTTGGAGATTTCTATCAGACCTTGAACGTGCTCATAGCGTACCTTAAGCCTGCATATTGGGGCCGTATCTTGGAGTCTTGTAGACCGTCATTACCTGCATGTAGAGAGGCTACAAAAACTTTAGGACAATGTCTTTGATGTGCTTTCACTATACCACGCTTGCTTTCTTATTCTTGACTTATTTTATTTATTTATTTGTTTCTTTGTTTTTACTTTACTGTTAAAGCTTTGTTTTATATATTATTTATATCTAAAGGTTTGAATAAGAATTTTATAGAAAAGAAAATTATAATTTTTAATAACAATCTAAAGCCTTTGTATGTTAAAATAATTTTCCTTACCTTATTTGTTGATTACTATAAGTTTCACTTTATTTTCTTTCTTTTAAAAAAATAATAAATAAAAAACGGCACTATTCAATATAGATAAGTACTATTCATTGCCTAATATTTAACCTAATATTTGTTGCTGATTATTTATCCTTCACTTAATATTTAAGTCTATCAAAATAGATAAGTACTATCTTTTAACAATATTAAACCTATTTGTTTGAAAACGTTTGAAAACTTTTGATAACCTATCTGTTATAAAGTTTGAAAACTTAATATTCTATTATTAACGTTTGAAAACTTAAATAACCTATCTGTTATAAAGTTACTATTCCATGAACCCAATCTAAAGTTAATAACATGAATAAATTGAAACTAGAGATGTGTCTGTTTCAATTTATTCTCCTTTCAAATAACTTATTCAAAAAGAAATATATTCAACATTCTTAAAATATTAATAACATATTTGTTAAAAATAATAACAATAATAATAAAGTTACTTGGAATTGTTTTGCATTAATAACTATTTGCTTTAATTCTCAATAGTTACCTGAATAACCTAATAACATTAATAATAACAATAACGATAATAATAAACTCCCAATTAAATTCCCACAATAACTATTTGTATTATTAACTATTTGCATTAATATCCAATAGAGTATTTGTTTTCATTATACCAGATTTTATTGCTTCATTATTGTTTATTGTTCATTATTGTTTAAGAGGTGGCAAAGACAACTTAAGTATTGGTTAACTGTTTTAGGGATAGTTTCTACCTTAGAAGATCAAACTACACCTAATAAAACTATTGAAACCACTTCTAAAACTAAGGAGAAGATGACAAAAGAAGAATTAGAATATCATTGCCATAACAGAATTCTTAGTGCTGTCTCTGATGATCTGTATGATGTTTATCAAGAAACAAAAAATGCAAAAACTTTGTAGGATGAATTAGAAGCTGAATATGGGATAGAAGATGCGGGAATAGATCGTTTTACAATCTCAAACTTTAATAACTATATGATGGTTGAGAATAAAATTGTAAGTGAACAAATTCATAAGAGCAACTCCAACCACAAGGGCTAAGTCTAGGGCAAGGGCAAGCAAAGGCTGCCACTATTCATGTGAATAGTGTCAGCCCTTGCATTTGTGGTTCCACCCACAAGGGCTAAGTCTAGGGCAAGTCTAAGGCAAATACTATTCATTGTACTTTATTTCCTATTTTTTTATACTTTAAACCATTAATTTTGATAATCTTTTGTAATTAAATTTTCGGATAAGATTTTTGGTTGTCACATGTCCATTAATTTTCAGAAAAAAATTTCGGGATGAGAATCTCGATTGCCACATGTCTTATTCCAGATAAAATTTTCGGATATTCATTAAAAAAAAAAAATCTCAGATTTCAGATAAGATTTTCACCCTCTAAATTGTGTCACGTGTCCCATGTCAGATAACATTTTCAGATATTTAAAAAAATATATTATAATCTCATATTTCAGATAAGATTTTCACCCTCTAAAATTCTGCCACGTGTCCCATGTCAGATAAGATTTTCAGATATGTTTAAAAATTTATAATCTCATATTTCAGATAAGATTTTCACCCTCTAGATTTGTGCCACGTGTCATCTCTATCTTCTGAATCCCTTTATAAAACTACTCCATCAACTCATACCTCTCACACCATCTCTTATCTATTCCTTCATTTCTCATATTGGAGAAACACTTTCTACTCTCAATGTTAAACTTGAGGAGGGTGTTGGAGAGGCAACAGAAAGAAAGGGAAGAAATCCGGCGTAGACGTGCTGAAGAAGATCGAGACGCCGATGAAGAAGAGGAACAAATGCTTGCAGCAGCGGTGTGTATGCTTAATCAATCAAGGCAACACCGTCGTCGTGCCCCGAATGTGGACAGACGTAGGGACTCTCGGGGTAAGAATCTCTTGGAGGATTATTTTATCCCAAATTCGTTATATCCTGAATATAAGTTTCGAGAGAGATATAGAATGCAGCCACATTTATTCCAAAAAATCATGCATGATATTTGTAATTACGACACATACTTCATTCAAAAGCATGATGCTGTTGGAGTTTTGGGTCTTATCCCGGAGCAAAAACTTACCTCCTGCTTTGCGGATGCTTGCTTATGGGGCATCTGGAGAGCAGGTGGATGAAATTGCAAGGATGGGAAAATCTACTATTCTAGAGTGCTTGGGTGAGATTTTGTGATGCAGTGAAAAATTTGTACACGAGGGAGTACCTTCGCCAACCCACGCCGAGGGACCTGCAAAAGCTTCTAAAAAAAGGCGAGGATCGAGGTTTCTCAGGAATGATTGGAAGCATCGATTGCATGCACTGGCAGTGGAAGAATTGTCCTACTGCTTGGCAAGGAGAGTACGGGAATTAGAAGGGGCAAAAAAATATAATTTTGGAGGCCGTAGCTTCATTCGACACTTGGGTTTGGCATGCCTTCTTCGGGGTTGCCCAATCTCTAGAATGATCTGAATGTCCTTGGTCAATCCCCGGTGTTCGACGAGGTATTGCGAGGTCATTTCCCCTAGGTCACGTACCAAATCAACAATACCGTATACTCTGGTGCGTATTACCTTGCCGACGGAATTTATCCTAGGTGGACGACATTCGTGAAAACAATTTCGAATCCCCAATCCGAGAAGGAAAGAAACTTTGCTTCCTTTCAAGAAGGTTACAGGAAAGACGTGGAAAGGTGTTTCGGTATCTTGCAAGCTCGTTGGGCAATTATCAGGGGTGCTGCTAGGATGCTAGATGAGGAGGTGTTGCGGAGTATTATGATGACTTGCATGAACACAGCATTGACAAGAATATATGAAAGGCCGATGGGACCAAATGGACTACCAATGGAACCCGAACCGTTACTTCGGGATGGTCAATTCAACAACCCCATGATTGATCGTTATCAAGAAATGCAATCTTCATATGTTCACGAGAGACGTGAAGTTGACTTGATCGAGCACTTGTGGGAGAGGAAAGGCAATCACAATGGATGAAGTCAAGATTAGTGCTTTGTTTGGAATTATGCTTTGTTTTTATTTATGTTTTATTTTGTGTGTGGTGTTTTTTGGAATTATGCTTGTTTTTATTATTATGCTTTTATGTATAGTTTGTTTTGTGTGTTGATTGCAATAAATGAAGGTGTGTTTTTAATTAATCTTTGTGTTGATGCTCAAAGGTTTTTAATAAATAGTCATATTATTTAATGCTTTGTTTATTGAATAAAAAGGAAACAATACAAGAAATTAAAGGATAATACAACATTACAACAATACAACAAATTAAAGGATAATACAACAATACAACAAATTAAAGGATAATACAACAATACAACAATACAAAATATGGAAAAGGTGTTTCAATACAACCTAATGGTTTTCATCATTCAACCAATCCGTATTGCTAGGTCCGTCGTCTTGGAAAAGTTTTCTTCTCATCACATCCATAACTCAAGTGGAGGAAGTGTAGCCCTAAGAAATGACACTATCGCACAAGTACGTGGAATAGGAGAAGTGGAATTGAAGATGACATTTGGGAAGGCTCTAACTCTCAAGGATGTGCGACATGTTCTTGACGTGAGGAGAAACTTTATCAGTGGATCGTCCTTAGTAAAACAAGGATACAAAATTGTAATGGAGTCAAATAGGATTGTTATTACAAGAAACAATGTCTTTATTGGAAAAGGATATGTTTGTGATGAGTTGTTCAAAATAAATGTAGTTTTTGAAGATAATAAAATTTCTCCTCAAGTTTTTAATGTTGAATCTTGTAATGTATGGCATGGAAGGTTAGGGCATGTAAGTTTGAGCAAAATCAAAAGGTTAATGGATCTTGAGCTAATCCCTAAGTCTAACATAGACCTTAAGCAAAATGTGAAGTGTGTGTTCAAGCCAAACAAACTAAGAATTCTTTCAAACCTGTAGAGAGAAACACCCAAATCTTAGAGCTCATACATAGTGACATGTGTGATTCAAATAGGTCTCCTACTAGAGGTGGAAACAAGTACTTTGTGACATTTATTGATGACTTCTCTAGGTATTGCCATATTTATCTCATTAAGACAAAAGATGAGGTGTTTGATAAACGTAAGATTTATAAAAGTGAGGTAGAAAATCAATTGGAGGAAAAGATGAAAAGATTTAGATCTCGCAAGAGGTGGAGAGTATACCTCAAATGAGCTTGGAGTGTGTTGTGAAAAACATGGAATTATACATGAAGTTATGCCACCATATTCACCCTAATCCAATGGAGTGACTGAAAGGAAAAATAGAACTCTGATGGATATGGTAAATTCTATGCTTCTTAGTAGTGGATTATCTGAGAACTTGTGTGGGGAAGCCATGCTAGCTGCTTGTTTCATACTCAATAGCATAACATTGAAGGATAATGAGAAAACTCTTTATGAGTTATGGAAAGGAAGATCACCTAACCTTATAATCCTAAAAGTGTGGGGGTGTTTAGCTAAGGTACTCATAGCCGATCCTAAGAGAAAGAAAATAAGTCCTAAGACTATAGATACAGTTTTCCTCAGTTATGCCAATAGGTTCTTGGTGATTAACTCTGAAGCAAAGGAGGTTGCAAACAACACAATTATGGAAGCTAGAGATGCTTTTTTTGAAGATATTTTCTAGTACAAAACAAGAATTTCTAAGGAAGTACAAATAAGTGAGAAGCCTTCTAACTCAACTACGATCAAAAGTTTAGAATCTCAAGAACTCAGAAGAAGCAAATGAGTAAGAGTTGAGAAGAATTTTGGACATGACTTCTATACTTTTCTAGTAGAAGGAGATCCCAAAGTTTTTAAGGAAGTCGTTACATATGTGGATGCACTATTCTGGAAAGAGGCTATAAATAATGAGTTTCAATCTATAATTCAAAATAATACATAGATGTTAACGGATTTGCCTGCTGAAATAAAGCGATAGGGTGCAAATGGGTGTTTAGGAAAAAGTTGAAACCAGATGGAAGTATTGATAAGTACAAAGCAAGATTGGTAGCTAAGGGTTTTACACAAAAGAAAGGGATATACTATTTTGATACCTACTCACCTGTTACTAGGATTACCAACATAAGGACTTTGACAGCTTTAGCATCTGTGCATAATTTAGTGATTCATCAAATGGATGTGAAGACAACATTTTTTAATGGAGACTTAGATGAAAAGATCTATATGGAGCAACCTGAAGGATTCATAGTTAAGGGCCAAGAACACAAAGTGTGTAAGTTGGTTAAATCTTTATGTGGCCTAAAGCAAGCTCCTACGCAATGGCATGAGAAATTTGACAAGGTGATTATAGATTATGATTTTAAGTTTAATGGTCATGATAAATGCGTTTATTATAAAGAGAATAATGGAGAACATGTAATCTTGTGCCTATATGTTGATGACATTTTGATCTTTGGGACGAATTTAGAGATTGTGAATGATGTGAAGTCACAGTTATCAAGGAATTTTGACATGAAAGATATTGGAGAAGCACATATAATCTTAGGAATGAAAATTGAGAAGACAACACAAGGAATTTCTCTAAGTCAATCTAGTACTATTGAGAAGATGTTGAAGAAGTTCAATTACTTTGAGTGTAAGCCCACATCAACACCTTATGATCCCAATGTTCATTTAAAGAAAAATCAAGGTGAACTATTTTCTCAGCTAAAGTACTCCCAAATGATAGGTTTTTTGTTGTACATAGCAAATAAGACTAGGCCAGACATTGCTTGTGCTGTTGGAAGATTAAGTAGGTATACACATAACCCAAGCAAGGAACATTGGAATGCTTTGGACAAGTTTTCAAGTACCTAAGAGGAACAATGGATTATTCACTGAGCTATAAAGGATTTTCAAGTGTGGTAGAGGAATATAGTGATGTAAATTGGATAACAGACAATGAAGAAATAAAGTCTCCTGATGGTTACATTTTCTTATTGGGTGGAGCTGCAATTTCATGGGTTCTAAGAAACAAACAATTATTTCTATAAGTACTTTGGAGTCTGAACTCATAGCTTGGGATATTACTTGTACTGAGGCTGAATGGATTAAGAGTTTATTGATGGATTTGCCTCTGGTGGAGAAACCATTGCCTGCTTTATCTATTCATTGTGATTGCAAGGCTACAATAGACTTGGTGAAACAATCTCATACAAATAGGAAAATGAACAGGCACATACATTTGAGACATAACTCTCTGAAGAGCCTATTAAGTAAGAACATTGTATCTTTGGAGTATGTGAAGTCGAAGAACAACATTGCTGACCAATTGACTAAAGGTCTTTCTAGGAGCAGAGTCCTAGAAATGTCGTCGGGGATGGGTTTAAGCCCATAAGGGAGTCACCTAGGGAGGTAACCCAACTTCTGTGATTGGCAATCCCATGAAGGAAGTTCAATGGGTAGAAACAATCCATATTGCGCGACTCATTGAACGCTGTTTATATAATGTGGAGGCATCCTAGAGATGTCCCCATGCTCATCCCTATGACATCAGTGCTATATAATGTAACGTTAGGAAGGGAGTTATCCCTGAATGAGTTTCAAGGCAAGCAATCTCCCATAGGGTGCATGTCACATGTACTCTTGGAGAACTCACCTAAGTGAGAGACATCGTGAGGCCGCGACTGTGAGAATTGGGCTATTCTCTAGCAACTCTCAAGAGAATCAAGATTAGCGCATGGCTATAAATAGCGCTACCCCGCTTCCAAGTCTCAACCAATACTATGTGTGGGATATGTTGAAGTTTGGTCAAAGGTGTTGAGTTCAATACTGTGTACACTCAGGTTCCTCAAATGAAAACTATCATCACTAAGTGAAGGTGCAAGCCCGGAAGGCACCTACACCTATTGCATAGTATTATGTTGCCCATATGTATATTTTCTCTTTCTTTTGCTACTGTAAAAAAATTTAAACACTTTATGGGGGATTGTTGTTATTTGAAAGGCTTTTAAATTTTTAATGTTTTATTTTGTTTTAATATTTTGGCTGTTTTATTTTATTTATTATGGGAGTTACAATTGTCTAAAATTTCAGTTTTTATTTTCTATTCATTGCCTTAATTTTTCTGGTTAAATGTGTCTGGAGGTTACAAGTGTTGGATGCCTATAAAAGGCCACTCCTCCTTCACATTTGAACACACCACAATTTGACTTCTATAGTCTCACACTTTCATATATTCTCTATTTTCCATATTATTATTTTGGGCAACAGTTCTGTGACATGGAGATTTCTATCGAACTGTGAACATGCTCATAGCAGACCTTAAGCCTGCGTATGGGGTCGTATCTTCGAGTCTTGTAGACCACCATTACCTGCACGTAGGGAGGCTATAAAGGTTTTAGGACAGTGTCTTTGATGTGCTTTCACTATGCCAGGCTTGCTTTTTATTCTGGATTTATTTTATTTATTTATTTATTTATTTGTTTTTTTATTTTTACTTTACTATTAAAGCTTTGTTTTGTATATTATTTATATCTAAAGGTTTGAATAAGAATTTTATAGAAAAGGAAAAATACAATTTTTAATAACAATACATGATTATATTGCACCACTTATAGTTTTTGAAAAATGAAAACAAAGATTGGTCAACTAGAAGAGGCAATCCAGAAAAGTTGAAAATTTTAGGAAAAAGTGCGATGATTGAACTTATAGTTCAAACACCAAAAGATAAGAAAATGTATATGTTACAAATTGGTGTTTGTTTGTAAAGTGAAATAAAACACTTGATATGGCACAATGTTTCCTTGTATAGACATGAGATTATGATGGTAAACATATACATCTATGTTATGCATAATTCATAAAAATCCCTAAAGGATATAGAATTCCTGAAGCAAATTATTTAAAATAATTGACTTGTAATGATCCTTGTGTGGATTAAAGTATTCTAGAAGGATATGGTATAATCATCCTGATGAATATCTATTATAAAAGGGATATATAAATAATCCAAAATATGGGATTAGATTTACCATCATCCAGGTATATATATATATATATATATATATATATATATATAAGAGTTTGGGCCAGTCTGGTATCAGAGCCTAAAATCCCAGGAAAAGTTGTCAAGGTTGAAAGTTCTAACTAAGTTTTGTGGGTCTAATCTTCTGGTTTTTCTATCAAGTTTCCTTTACTTACTAGTCATCGAGTTGTCTAGCTGTCGGATAGGCTCGTTAGCCGTTGCCAGAGAGGCGCAAGGCGTTGAGAGTCCTAGGCAGGGACTAGCAACCTTGAATTAGGAGAATGGAAGGAAAGCATAAAACCCAAAATATTAAAATGGCAAGCCTTAGGAGAATCTTGTCTACCCGTTCTTCCTGGAGAAGCAAGCTCTAGTAAAGTTCTAGCCATAGAACCCTAAGAGTTAATAACTCTCAAGAAATAACCATGCAGGATGTAGAGAATGAGTTATGAAATTGTGATATACCCAGGAGTACCCATAACAGATATATACTATAAAGGATCTTTCCAATTCAAATATGGGGTAAAAACTGTTGAAAAAAATGATATCTGTCATGGATAAGAATGATAGTTTCCAGTTATTTACCCAGCGTCAAATCGACTAGCATTTGGATAGGAAATATAACTATTTGCACATAGGCTTGGTGCAAGTAGTAGTGAAACCACTTACCAGAATAGGATTGCCCAGTTCAATCTTGCTATGTGTAAGAGATGGAAGCATAGAAAGTTCACAGAATCTTTGTTAGGAATAATGGAGTGAACCTTAGGGGAAGGCCTGATATATTTTAACGCTTTCCAAACTTTTCTGTTGCACTTTATGATATAATTGTCTTGAAAGCTTTAACGTTGAATATTCAAACTCAAGGTTATGATATGGACCTAGGATCCCAAAATCTGGCAATCATTTATAGGGTTTCTTATAAGGTTATGAACACTATCTGCCCAAAAGCAAAGGATCTAGACAGGTAAGGGAAAAACCACATTGTTCCAAACCAACCTTGAAAAGTCAAATGTAGCAGTTCCAAAGATGATACAGTGGAGTGAGATAACTCTACTAGAAAAATGGGTTTTGGGTTAAATAGCCCCAAAGAAACCCCTTGAGAATCAAGAGCCGACACAGATCTCACAGTTCGTTGACGGAGAAGTAGAAATACAATTCTCCAGCGTTAGGAGAACCACATAGATCTAGCACATCTTCTGATAGAGCTTATGACCTAGACCATGAAAGGATGGTTCTAGCAGGTCTTAGGAGAACCTAGGAACAATTACAGAGGCCAACCTATAGGTTTGAACAGACCATTCCAGATCTAGGATTTAGAAGAAATCCGCCTCAACACGAACCTACATTCTCAGATGTAGAATTCAAGATAAATATGATAAGATCTTTTGAAATCGAACATGATAAAATTAAAAGGAATTATCTAAGTAGTGAAAATACTAATAGAAGAATTTGGTTTGAAACAACCTTTCAAAAGCATAGGCAAGACCACCTCTGGAAAGCTCATACCACCTTCATGAAAAAGAAAAAAATTAATTGTTTCTTTTTCACCTGGTTAGATTGGTGTGCTAAGAAATACAACATTCTTGAATATAACGAGCATGTAGAAATGATAGGAAGCCCACTTTCGACTTATACATCCAAGGATGGAAAGTCAGTGAAAGCCATACATCCACCAGAAATTGTAATAAAATAGAAGGATGTTATAGCCGCTCCCTATAAAGAAACCATTATCTTAGAAGACATGGCCAATAATTTTGCACAGCTAATAGAGAAGATATAGGCACGGTCATCTAGCAGAACAACAACACGAACCTGTTTTTGCAATCATTAGGGAAGCAAGTCACCAGAATTGAAACATCCGTTTCTACGAGGGAATAAAAATCCGAACCAGGCCCTCAGAACTAAAAAGGACTAAAAATAAGAGTCAAGCGTTCTTCAAACCACCCTTCGCCTTGGATAGCAAGAATTTTAAAATGGGTATGACACTGTTAGAATGGCGAAGATTTTGTAGATGTCCTAACTAAAAATGTATTAGGGTTAAAATTATCAGATAAAGGGAAGGGTCCTCAGGTGTCAGGACTCACTGAGGGTGTTTGTGCATAATAAACCTCGGTCGCGAATCCGGCCGAGGGAACTTCCTCTCGGCTTTAGAACCTGCTCGGAAGGACCAAAATGGCAAAGTGTTCGTTTTCTTTCATGCAACCAAGATAAGGCGTGAAGGCGAAACCTCCACGGCCTCGGCATTTCAGGCCGAAGCCGAATAAAGCAATTGTTCCTTAAGCTAACAACCGAGATAAAGGGCTGACTGAGCGTCGCCACATGGCGTCAGGGCCCCACGCCCCATTTAATGAAGTAGCTCTTCTGGCTGTTGCAACATACTCACTAACCATGAAAAAGCATTTAATGCATGAGGGGAAGAGGAAGTGATTGGAGTCAGATATGGTGAGTGAAATAAGGGATTAGGTGCGAAAATCCCACGTTTTTGGTAAGGCGAAGCCACCAACCATCAGACTAGAGCATTAAATGTGTTCCCACGGCCAAAGGCGCAGAACCCACGATCAGGGCGGCCGGGATTTATGGGGTCACACCACCATGCTTCACGATCCCAAATGCCGATTTGACTACCCACTTGTTCTGACCAGGCCCATCATGCAGACTTTCAGCCTCGAGTACTCCTCCAAGAGCTCTTCCTATAAATACCAAGCTCAAACTACATTCAAAGGGTTCAACACCAAATACAAGCCTCCCAGAGCAGATTACATTTCCCTGTCAATTACTTCTTGTCATTTACTTCCTTGTAATGCATTTTCAATATCTTTGCTTGTTTTCATAGGAGTAGTGATAGTTTGTAAGGAAAATCCATTCATCAATATATCATACGACCTTTGATTTTCAAGGCGCCGGAGCACCATCCTTGTTACTCTCTCATTCACCCCATATATCACCTGACCGTCGCCACCCGGCGACCCGCCGAGCACCGTCAACACCACCACCAAACGGCCTTGTAGCTCAGGCCGTGAACCTAAAGGCCGAGATCAGTTCCTCTCTCGGCCACAATTGTTCGATTAGAAGTTCAACTCAAATAGGCGCACCACTTAACCATTCATCCAAACACATCACCCTCTCAACGCATGGTAGACCGTGCTGGCATGTCAGTCCATAAACGCACCGTATCCAAAAGAAGGACACCACGTGTCGAACACAGACCCCTTCGGCCTACACCAGGAGGCCGTGAGATTTGCGGAGTGTTGCATAGATTTAGCTGCACCAAAATGGATTCACTGCATCCTCAACTTGTGATACTCGCAAGTGCACGAGCCGTTGGTAGTTTAGCATATGTAAGTGCGAGGTCGATTCCACAGGGATTGGTGATTGAATGATCCAACTCAATTTTCCTACACAAAACAGAAATGGAAACAAGAGAAACAAAACAAGAAGAAAGAAAAGAACTAAGACAAGATGGTGAGGTTTTAGAATCCACCCTAATTGTTCTAATCATGTTATGGCAGCAAGTAAACAAATTGATTCACTCATGAAGATGCTCACAAATAAGTCCATGGTGTTTGGATCAAATTGCATTGAACATCACAAGGACCCCAAGCATGGTGTTTACATTAGCAGACCTAGAAACCAAATCACATGAGTTGCTAATGGATGGAATGAAGATGATCCCCAAACCTTCCCAACAAGAGCAAAATGCATAAAACCTCAGGTGATCAATCAAAGGATGCAAAAACAGCTCCATTAAATTAGTGAAGAAGACTTCATGAATGAAATCAAACTTTATAAACTCAAACCATGATACAAGACTAGCAAGATGTTTATTACAACTAATAACAGAAAAACAAAGTAAAACAAAGAAAATACAAGAAGAAAATAAAAGACAAAGGGAGGAGAAGAAGATAAGGACAGCATGCTAGAGATGGAAAAGAATCATCTCCATGGCTGCCAGGAGGCCAAAGCCTCCCAGCTGCCTGCCTTCTCCCTTCTCTCCCTTTGTGACTCTCAACTTTCCCTCTCTTTGTGTACAATGGAAGTGTAAATTATGGAATGAAATTCTGGCTCTCTAATCTCTCTAGAGACTCCATATTTATAGGCACAACGGTTAGGTGAATCAGATTATACAATTAAGTTCACCAACCACACAAATTTCACCTAACACACTTGCATTAGATAATCAGAAATGGTTGTTGCACTTCACCAACAACTCCCACCAGCAGCCCTAGCTCATCAATATGTCAGCATGACCAAGCATCCATCCAGAAACCAATACCTCATGCCTAGCTCACCATGACCAAGCATCCATCAGCTCATCCTTATGTCAGCATGATGTGTATTTTCATGGGCTTACGAATTGGGCTTGGCTGAATCAAATGACAACTTTAAGATGTCCATTGTGAAGTTCAGAATGTCTCTGATCCAACCACACAAGTATTGGCCCAATCCAAGCTCGGATGAAGAAGATAACGCTGAAATGAACGTCTACCTCAGTCTCCCAGCTTTTGCACGTTTTTGCACCATATTGCTTCAAATGCCTTAAGTTGTATTCCTCTCATGCTCACTTGCTCTATTGGCCTACAAAACACACAAAGAGAGGCAAATAACTCAAAATTCTAAGAAACTAAGCAAAAGAAGTAAGTAAATAGGGTACGTATATGTATGAAATTATGAGCTTAACACGGAGCCAAAGAGAGGGACAAATAAGTGACCTTGAAGCACTGTTCAAAGAGGAACAACTTGAAATTAATAGGTTAACTAATGATAAAAAATTCACCCAGGCTGCTAAGACTAGAAACTATTATCCTAGACCAACACCTGGAGATCTGTAGTTTGAGGAAGACGGAATGTGGAATTTCGCCCAGGAGGACGGAAGTTCCATAGTTGAATGGAATATTGATGGTCGGACAGAATATTAGATCATTAATACGATGAAACACATGATGATGGATGCTACAACCTCTAAGATTAAAGGAAATGGAGATAAGGGGGTGGTTGAAGCTATCGTAGTAGGCTTTGTCGGCCAACTAAAAGGATGGTGGGATTTCCACCTAAGTGACTTGGCAAGGGCTCAAGTCTTGAACACGTAGGTGACCATTGGTCAGCAAAACATACAAGATCCAGCAATTGGAGTAATCAAGAATGAAAACATTTACCAAGAAGATGTGGTAAATTCTCTAGTTTATACGACTACTCTACATTTCGTAGGTACTACAGAATTACAACATGATAGGTCTAGAGAACTCTTAATGAACCTCAAGTGTCCAAACTTGTCTCATTTTAGGTGGTATAAGGATGTGTTCTACTCTAAGGTATTCACTAGACAGGACTGTAATGCTGACTTTTGGAAAGAGAAATTTCTTTCAAAATTACCACTTCTATTCATTGAAAAGGTTATGAATAGAATCAAAGAGAAAAAATGGTGGTGTCATTCCTTACGGGTCTTATACCTACGGGGTATTGTCCTCTGAAATATGTGTAGAAGGATAAACCCTTTGCACGGATATGAAATTAAGAAAACAACTTGATAAGAAAAAGACCCTAGGAAGAAAAGAATTATGAGACTTTTGTGAACAATTTGGTTTTGAACCAATAAAATCATATTCACATAAACCACATAAAAAGGGAAAGAAATTTGGGGGGCGCAAGACTAAGAAATATGACAAATATGAGTCTAAAGTATGAGCCAAAGAAGCCTTACAGAACTTTTAGAAAAAGGCCTTATAAAAGGAAAGCCTCCAAGAAAGCCTCTAAGAAAAAGACTTCAATCCCAACATGTTACAGATGTGGAAAAATAGAAACATTATAAGTCTGATTATAAGATGAAAGAAAAGATTAATAGCTTAAGCATTAGTGAAGAATTGAAAACTCAACTTTGTCAAATAATTGTTAACTCTTCTAATTCTGAGCAAGATAGTGATAACGAACTAGTTCAAATTGAAAATGAGGAATTGTTTGAAATTGATACTGATACTAGTTCAGATAGAGAAAAAATGAATGCGCTTGTCAGTTGAAGGATCTTGGAATATGTGTCTTAACTAAAGAAGAAAGTATGATAGTAGACTTAATTGATAAAATTGAAGATCTTGACAAGAAAAGAGAAGCGCTAGAAAATTATATTTCGCTAGCCAAGGCAGGTTCAAGCAGTGCGCAACAACCTGTAACAAGTGTAAGACAACCAGTTGAAAACTATAGCTTTAAAACTATAGTAAATAGGATGAACGAAAAGACTCATAGAAAAGAACCTACTCTTAACGACCTTCAGTGTGAAATGCACGATGTCAAGGACGAACTGAGAGAGTTGACAAAACAAGGTTAGAGTCTTAGAACTTCACAGGCCATTCTCTAAAAAAGATGAATGAAAAATTGGAACAATTAGAGTTTGAAAACTTGATGGGAGATTTTAGGGAAGAAATGAGACCTGTAGAAGAAGAAACCCTAGAAAGAGAACAGCTCAATACGATGAAGTTCATTCATAGCATTGATAGGGTCATAGCCAAGAAATGGTACACCTTGATAACTATTATGATTAATAAAACTTATAAATTTACAGGAGAAGGTCTGATAGATCAGGAGCTGACCTTAACTGTATAAATGAAGGAGTCGTACCTACTAGAAGGCACACAAAGAACTCCATCAATAGATAAGTTTGGACCCAGAGATGAGGAACCAAGGCCACTGATTTTTGCATGAGACCCATCAGGAAGATCAACAGTGGAGTTGAGTGGGGTAGTAAAAGATAGCTCAGAAGGAAGCGCAATGTGATCAGTGGCTCCATTGTCAAGTGTCCAAGGATTTGTGGATGATGAGCCCATGAGGGCACAAAAAAAAAGAGACAAAGAAAACACACTTCCCAAACTTAAATCAAACAAAAACGACAAACGGAAAAAGGAAGCACAGTTCCCTAACTAAAATAAAACAAAGATAATAGCCGAAAGGGAAAGGCAAAAACACAAAGCACCAGAAAAACACGGAAGTAAAAATAATAAGAAAAGTAAAGTGAAAGTAAAGGTGCTTCCCCTTGAAGCGATTAGGTCGAGCATGCCCGGGAAATCCGAAATGGTGTTGGCTCTCTCTCATCAGCATATGCCTATTTAAACCACATCTCTGCAAGCGGATGATACCCAACATTTCTTCCTGCAAACTCAAGGAAAAACATCAAAAAATTCAGAAGTAAAACAAATGGCATCCTCATGCACTCACCTTGATGATCTCAACCTTGAGCTCTCACTTGCACCACCGAATGCCTAAATAAGGGCTCCTCCAAATCCTGCTCTTCCCAAACTCCACATATCATCACGGTACGGCCTCAAACTTTGCTGAGGTAATACCGAACTTTTTCTGAGGCTGTGCCGAAGGAGCAGTGCTCCTGGGCAGCATGATTGGCAGTGAACTCACATCGGCAGGATCACCTGCATATGGCACAGAGGTCCAACAAGGCTGCAGTGGAGGAGTCTCACAATTTAACGGTGCTCCATGCGGTCTCGGCTACCAATTTAGGCATGCGATTGTTGGCGAGAACACGGGAGTGTGCCGCGCTGAGCGAGGAAGTAGCTTCCTAGAAGGCTATGGTGGCGGACCTCCAGAAGCGGCTTCCTTGCCAATCAGCACGTGGAAGCACTGGAGAGAAAAATGAGGACCATGTGGAGCTCCTGAGATTCTGCAAGTGCGAGACAATAGAGGCATGCCATGAAGATGAAGATGAAGATGATGAAGATGTTGTTTTTATTTTTAATTTACTTGAATGTTGTTGTTTGTTTGTTTTTTTTTTTTTTTTTTACTTTTTCTTTGCAGTGAAATAAAAATGTGTTTTTAACACTAACTAACCACACCACGTAAATAAATACATAAATTAAGTTAACAAAACAAAACAAAAACAAAGACTATATAGAAAATAAAACAAAGAAAATTAAAAAAAAAAAAAAAAAACTTGATTTAAAAACACACGAATATACAAGCAACTCACGGATCACCAGTTAAGGGCCTCAGAAAACACAGCCAGGGGATCCGGGAAGGTTGGAGGGGTCACTATGGTCCCGCTTAAAACCCAAACTTCTTAGACACCGAAGGTGTCGCCTAAAGAACTCCTAGACACTGTATTGACGGAAGTGCTTATTGGAGTTACCATAAGTCAGCTCATATGAAAAATCTTTTTGAATTTTTGAATTTTGAATTTTTAGTTTTTAAGATAAGAAAAAAAAATTAAGATAAAATGAGACAACAGACCATAAATGAAAATGAACTAAGTACTCTAAACAAACTCAAACAAATGACATAAATTGTTGTACTAAAAGAAACAAACCAAGAAATAAACAGAATTTAAAAAAGAGAAAGGATTGAAATGCTCCCCCTTGAAGCGATTAGGTCGAGTATGGATGCATTTGGAGGTCGCGACTTCTCCCACTGCTCCACACTTCCCATTCTTATGATTGAGGTTGCCATCTCTCTCCATTTTTATTAAGCTGTCATAAATTGCTAAAACAAACACACAAACTTGAAATGGAATTAAAAGGGTTAGGAAATAAAAGGAAAATCAACACACATCCAATTTCATGCTTCAAGCAACAAGCAACAAAGTAAATTAAACTAGTTTACGAAGTTCGTTCTTTCTCAAATATGATTATCCATATGGTGTGTGGTTTTAATCAAGTATTCAGAAAAAACATTTAGCTATATATGGTGTTTAGTCTAAACACAAATTTCGAACCCATTAAGAACAAGAAGAACAATAGAGAACTAAGTAGACTTTAAACATGGTGTTTGTCTTCAATATCTACCCATTCATTCACTAATTAGTCCAAGAGTCATATGGTGTTTATGTAAACTTGAACAAGATATTTAATTAAGAGCAAGTGAATGAAACCATAAACTAGAAATAACCAACATACTACTTGAACCTCTTTTGTGTTGTGTAAGCTGGGACTCAAACCCAGTTCTCTTGCTTGTCAGGCAATTGTCCTTGTCCGTTGGACTACAAACACAACTTGTCAATTAACGTCATTAACTTTAAAACATGAAACTGTCTAGTTATATACAAAAAATAAAAATAATAAAAAGTAAGAAAACCAAATAGAATCAAACAATGTTACCGATCCCCGACAGCGGCGCCAAAAACTTGTTGCATAGATTTCAGCTGCACCAAATGGATTCAGCTGCATCCTCAACTTGTGATACTCGCAAGTGCACGAGCCGTTGGTAGTTTAGCGTATGTAAGTGCGAGGTCGATTCCACAGGGATTGGTGATTGAATAATCCAGTTCAATTTTCCTACACAAAACAAAAATGAAAACAAAAGAAACAAAATAAGAAGAAAGAATGTACATTACAAGAAAAATAAATTACAACTTAGAGAACATTAAAGAGAGCATTTGAGGAAGGAAGGAAAGTGTTTGAGAGATTTGGAGAATTTTGGAAGAGAAGGGAAATGTGGAAGAGAGTAGAGAAAGTGTTTGAGAACTTGGAGAATGTTTGTGAACTTGGAGAATTTGATAACTTAGGGAAGGGAGAGAAAGTGTTTGTGAAGTGTTTGAGACATGGAGACTTTTGGAAGAGAAGGGAAAATGGTGTTGAGAACTTTGTGGATTTTGGAAGAGCATGTGTTTGAGAACATGGGAAATGTTTTAGAGCATGGAGAACTTTGAAAGAGAATAGAGAAGTGTTTGGAGAATTTAGAAGAAGAGAAAAGAAAAGTAGAATGATCTTATTACAACAATTGAGAACTACAAAGGGAAACTAAGAGAATTTGAGGGAGAGAAGGGAAGGGAGCTCTAGAGAAGTGTTTGAGAGCTCCCCCCTTGGGGTGTGTTTACAAGCTTAGAGAACTTCCCTATTTATAGGCCTAGGGAAGTGAAAATCTGAATATACAATTGAATTCACTAACCACACTAACTTCACCTAACACACAATTGCATTTGAAAACAATTCCTCTTGTCTTTAGGCTTAGTGTTGCATCATCCACTTCAACATCTTTCAATTCATTTGGTTGCTGCAAAATTCCACTCAATTATAGGAATTGAATACGCCTATCAAGCTGCTCTTGAATTCTTTCTCCTATATGTTCTATATTAGTCCCCTCCGCTTAAGAAGGACTCGACCCCAGATCATGGTACAAAGCCTAATATCACCATGGAACTCATATAAGTCAGCAACATGTAGGTACTAGAAATCCCCATGGAATCTGGAAGATCCACCACATAAGCATTATCATTGATGCACTTAAGCACCCAGTATGGACCATACTTCCTTGGCTTCAATATATTGTAGGTACCAATTGTAAACTGCTCCTCCCTCAGGAACACCATCACAAAGTCTCATTCCTTAAATACCTTCACCCACCTATGTTTGTTTGTAGCTGCTTTGTACTTGGCATTAGTTTGCTCCAAATTAATTTTAACCTCTGCTTTTAATCGGTTCATAATTGTATATCATTTTGTACCCTTCTAACTTATGATTTGGTTATGGTTTTGAGTTAAACTTGTGCTTTTAATTCATTTTGTGTTTATGTTTCAGTTAATTGAGATTTAGGTAACAATGATGACTTTGGATAGGAAATGATGCAATTCATGCATGTTAAGGGCTGATTGGCATAAGAGGAATATGAGCTTAAAGACAAACTCATTTTAGCTACAACCCATTTCCAGCCCAATTTCGTAGGTCAACTTCTTGGCCTTGGATCAGCATGCTATGGGGCTTGGATGAGGTGAAGATCTTCATGAAACTTGTTCCAATGGGTGTCTAGTACAACATATCCAAATGTCAGCCCAATTGTACATGTGTGGAGTGCTCAGTCCGTCCAACACTCAACCTTGCTCAAGAGGATTTTCAGCTGCCAGCTTTTTGCCATGTGCCTCTCCTTAGCTATAATTGACTTTGTACTCAACATAATGAGTGAAGTGGGGAGGCATTCCAGCTATTAAAGAGAAAGCAAGAGCATATTTGTGAAGACAAAAATACATGATGGCAAAGGGGACAAGGAAGAGACAAAGGTTAAAGTGCCATTGTGGAGAGGAGAGAGAGAAGAATGAGGAATGATGAGAGGCATTTTGCTTCAGCCTTTGAACATGGGAATTGAATTGACAGATCACTTTAGAGCTGGAGATCAGCTTTTGAGCTACTAAAGAGAAGCATGTGCATGCATGTGAAGCAAAAGAAAGAAAAGAAATGAAATGAAGTCAATTCCAGTCCCTGTTTCGGCAGCCAACTTGCAGTGGCCAAAACGTATACTTCTACTGCTCCGATGGGAATACTTTCTTCTTAGAAGTTGTTCCAATGGGTGTCTAGTATAACATATCCAAATTTCAACCTCATTGGATACGTTTTGAAACCTGTGGCCTTCCTACACCAATTCTGGTTCAGAAGAATCGTTTTTCAGCAAGTAAAAGGCAACCACATGGGTTGGCAGCAAAAGGCAGCCACAACACCTTTGAACCCATGTGAAGAAAGCTGGAGGTGCAGCAAATGAAGTATGGGATGAAGTTGATTCCAACCACACTAACCTAGACAAGATGAAGTGGGAGTTATGGGTTGTATTAAATGAGGAATGGTGGTGTTGGATTTCATCATGTTGTTCCTCCCTCTTAGCCCTATAAATACAGAAGCCTTCAAGCTTCAAAACACACCCCAAGGGGGGGAGCTCTCAAACACTTCTCTAGAGCTCCCTTCCCTTCTCTACCTCAAATTCTCTTAGTTTCCTTTCAAGTTGTCAATTGTTGTAACAAAATGAGTTTACTACATTTTCCTTCAAGTTTTCTTAGTTCCACTTTACTTTTATTTGTAATGTACATTCTTTCTTAAGTATTCAAGTTTAATTAGTTTCCAAGTTTCACTTATGGTTTTTGTTCTTATTCATTATGCTTATAAGTTAATATGCTAGTTTGAATGATTGATCACCATTTAGGTTTGCATGTTACCTATCTTGGTTTGAATTAAGAGTATACACCATGCTTTAATTCGAATTGAACTATGAATAGGAAGAGTATGTATGGACATTCGACAACAGGGATTAGATACATACTTGGTTGTTTAAATTGTTCTTCTATGCTTAATGGGTTCCTAATGCTTAATTTTAGGTTAGACAACAAATGATCAAATTAGGGAATTAGGAACACAAGGTTTTGACCAAACACCATGGCTTAATCATACTTTAGCTAGAATCAATCCGTTAATCTAATTGAACTTGGAAACTTATTTGCTTGAGTTATTTCCTTTTTTTCTTATTTTATTTATTTTCTTTTTCATTTCTGTTTTGTGTAGGGGAAATGAATTGGATCATTCAATCACCAATCCTCGTGGGATCGACCTCGCACTTACATATGCTATACTACCGAACGGCTCGTGCACTTGCGAGTATCACAAGTTGAGGATGCAGCTGAATCCATTTTGATGCAGTGAATCCGACACAACAAGTTTTTGGCGCCGTTGCCGGGGATTGGCAACATAGTTTGGTTCTATTTCTTTTCCCTACTTGTTTTACTTTTATTTTCATTTTCATGTTTTTCTGGACAATTTCATGTTTTGAAGTTAATGGCGTTGATGAACAAGTTGTGTTTGTAGTCCAACGGAAAAGGACAATTGCCTAACAACCAAGAGAACTGGGTTTGAGTCCCAGCTTACACAACCCATTGGTGTTTGTTATTTTGAAGCATGGAATTAGATGTTTGTGGTGAAGTTGAATCCCTAATCTTGATGTTTTAGTTTAATTTATCCTTTTCATTTAATTTATGGTTTCCTCATCCTTTAAATCTAAAAATCTGTTTCAAGTTTCCTTGTCTTTCTTTAAGCATTTCTGAAGTAGCTCAATAAAAAAGAGAGAGTGGAGAGAGATGACAACCTCAATCATAAGTATGGGAAGAGTGGAGTAGTGGGAGAAGTCGACCTCCAAGTGCATCCATGCTGAACCTAATCGCTTCAAGGGGGAGCATTTCAATCATTTACTTTCATTGAATTGTGTTTTATTTCCGTAGTTGTTTTTGCCTTTTGGTCCACGCTGTGTTCTTTGTTTTTCTGTTCTGAATCCAACCATATAAAGAACGTGAAATCTGGACTTACGGTTTGAAAGTTATAGCCTAAACACTTAACATAGGTCGAAGCCGAAAAAACAGAGAAACGAATCTGTCCAAATGGTGATAAAAGGGTGATAGAAAGTGCTGTTTGTGTTTTTTTCTTTGATTTCTTGGTTTGTTTCTTTTAGTACAACAATTTATGTCATTTGTAGTTTGTTTAGAGTACTTAGTTCATTTTCATTTATGGTTTGTTGTCTCATTTTATCTTAATTTGTTTTTGTTTCTTATCTTAAAAATTAAAAAAATTCAAAAAGATTTTTCATATGAGCTGACTTATGGTAACTCCAGGTAAGCACTTCCGTCAATACAGTGTCTAGGAGTTCTTTAGGCGACACCTTCGGTGTCTAAGAAGTTTGGGTTTTAAGCGGGACCATTGTGACCCCTCCAACCTTCCCGGATCCCCTGGCTGTGTTTTTCTGAGGTCCTTAACTGGTTATCCGTGAGTTGCTTATATATTCATGTGTTTTTAAATTAAGTTTTTTTTTATTTTCTTTGTTTTCTTTTCTGTTTAGTCTTTGTTTTTGTTTTGTTTTTGTTTTTGTTCTGTTAAGTTAGTTTTTGTATTTATTTTGTTTAGTCATTGTTTTTGTTTTGTTTTTGTTTTTGTGGTATGGTTAGTTAGTTTATTTCTGAGTGTTAAAAACACATTTTTATTTTATTTCAAACACTGCATTAAAAACAAAAAACAAAAATACAAAAATACAAAAAAAAAATACAAAAAAAAACAACAACAACAACAATAATAAAAATAAACTTCTTCTTCTTCTTGTTTTTCTTCTTCATCTTCATCATCATCATGGCTTGCCTCTATTGTCTCGCACTTGTAGAATCTCCAGCAGCTCTACATGATCATCATTTTTTCTCGAAGTGCTTCCACATGCTGATTGGCACAGGAAAACCGCTTCTGCAAGTCAGCCACCATTGCCTTCAAGGCAGCCACTTCCTCGCTTAGCGCTTTGCACTCCCGTGTCCTCGCCAGGAGTCGCATACCCAAATTGGTAGCCGAGACTGCTTGGAGCACAGTTAAATCGTGGGACTCATCCACCGCCATCTTGTCAGGACGACGTGCCACATGCAGGATGACCCTGCTGGAGTGAGTTTACTACCAATCAATGCTCCCATCAGCACTGATCTATTCGGCATTGCCTCAGAAAGGTTTGGTATTGCCTCAGCAAAGTTTGAGGCCGTGCCATGATGATATGTGGAGTTTGGGAAGACAGGAGTTGGAGGAGCCCTTGTCTGGGCATTTGGTGGTGCAAGTGAGAGCTCAAGGTTGAGATCATCAAGGTGAGTGCATGAGGATGCCATTTGTTTTGCTTCTGAATTTTTTGATGTTTTTCCTTGAGTTTACAGGAAGAAATGCTGGGTATCATCCGCTTGTAGAGGCGTGGTTTAAATAGGCATGTGCTGATGAGAGTGCGCCAACACCATTTCGGATTTCCCGGGCATGTCTCAACCTAATCGCTTCAAGGGGGAGCACCTTTACTTTCACTTTACTTTTCTTTTTTCTGTGTTTTTCTGGTGTTTTATGTTTTTGCCCGTTACTTTCATTTTCTAGTGCTTTGTGTTTTTTCCCTTTCGGCTATCATCTTTGTGTTATTTTAGTTAGGGAAATGTGTTTTCTTTTCCGTTTGTCGTTTTTGTTTTATTTTAGTTGGGAAGTGTGTTTTCTTTTTCTTTTTCTTTCTGCAATCTTACTCTTTTATTTCCAAAACAAAATAACAAAAATAAAAACAACAAAATAAAATAAAAACAACAGAGAGCTGTAGAAATCATTTCTTCTCGGTGGTTGGTGTCTCGACCATTGGAGCTTTGAGTTTGGCCCTCTGGCTGTCCTCTTCCAGGGCTTCACGCACAGCCTCTTGGGGCTCACCACTTGAGCCCCCAAAGATCGCAATCTTAGCTTGAGCACAACTACTCTCGCGATCTGCTTGCTTGCGTTTACCCGGTCGATCTAGGTCTTCCAGCTGCTTTTGCATGTCGCGAGAGTACAACTCTACCATCTTTGTTAGGCTTTTATTCTCATCCCGCAATACTTCTAGCTGGTGTCGATTCACCTCCACTATCCTTGCCCTCTCCCTTTTCAAGTTTTTTATAGCACTCTGACACTCTTCAACCATACTTCGCTCCGCCGCTCACTGACCTTTTAACACCTCTACCTCATGGGACTTCGCAAGTAGACGATGACCCAAACTTGCGACACATGCTGGACTCTGCACGCTCAGTGCCAGGGCATCACTTGCGACCCGATTGTCATCCCTTGTCCCAAACACACGTATATCTTTAGGAGTCATCAGATTTCTGCCCACTCCAATGGCAACATCGTTGTCCAGGAGTATTGAGTCAGTTGACCTCACAGGCCCCCTTGCGGAGGCGAAGTAGGGCACCCATACTGGTGCCGCTGCTTGGCCTCGTGTCTGAGTCGGTGGAGCTAGGTTGAGATCCAACGAAAATGGGTAGGAAGAGGCCATTTGATTTGTCTCTTTTTTCTTTTTCTTGCTTCTTTTCTCTTTTGTGTTTCTGAGTTTGTGTTTTTCACCCTTTTCTTTTTACCTTTTATCGACTTAGTCTGCTAAACCCTAGCCGCTGCGGTTATAAGTTCTGTGCGGCCCTTACGGCTTATCTCTATATGTCGCCGCACCCGTTTCTCAACCCCCCTTAATTGCATTTTCACCTTTCACCACCTTCAAGTGAAAAATTTGTCGCAACTTGCTTTGTCTGAACGGACGCGTTTAGCAAAGTTGTCTTTGCGCCTTTCCATGGTGCCCGTAATTTGCGCTTGTGGAGTCTGCGGCGCCTCTACGAGTCGACACGTGTCTCGCCCTGTCAGTTGGTCCCTTACATTGAACCGAGACATCACGACCCATATTCTTTTAAATAAAAAATTAAAAAAAGTTGAAAAAAAATAATAATAACAGGTGGGCTTCGAATTTCATTGTGGGTCGGGTTTTCACCGTTGTTTAGGTTTCAAAGTGGGCTAACTTTCTTTTAGGTTGAGTTATCAATCGTTTGGGTTTGGGTTTGCGTAGGACTATTTGTTTAGGGTTTTCTATTTCGAGTGTTTTTATTGTTTCATTTCTTTTATTTGTTTGTTTTGTAATTTTTATTTTGTAATTATTTTATTTTTGTATTTTAATTCTTGTGTGTTTTGTGATTTTTTTTTTATTTGCTTTAATACTTTCATTTGTTATTTTTGACATTGCTTGTGCCTAAATTTTAAACATTGAGGACAATGTTCATTTCTAGGTTTGGGGGTATTGGAGTTTAGCATGTAAATTTGGTTTTTTCCTTAATTTAATTTTTTTATTTGTTTGTTTTTATTTTTATTTTATTTTGTTTAAGTCTTGCTTTTATTTTTATTTTATTTTGATTTTGATCTTGAGTCACTTTCCGAACACATTTGATGAGACTGTGATAAATGTTTGCATGATTGAAATGAAAATTGAATTTTTATTTATTTATTTATTTATTATTTATTATTTATTCTTTTTTTGTAAATTTTTATTGTATAAAAAAAAAACTTAAAATTTAAATGTAAATAAAAAAAATTTGGCATTGTTCTAGCATGATATGTTTGAAACCTTCTTTACACTTGCCATTTGTTTCGTAATTTTCCAATTAAAGGATTTGCATGACCCTAAGAATTGTATCAAGCAGAAATTAGACTTATATAACCATATAATGTGAGCTTTTGAGCCTTGTGCTTCATTTCATGAGTGTTATACACATACTCTTATTTTCTTGTCATCAAAGTTGTTGTTTGATCTCATTATTCATTGATTTGGTTGAACACTTAAAAGTCATTCATTCTTATGCAATTTGATTTCATGATATTTAAGAAGTGATATTAAGGCCCTCTTTTGATCGTTTGTGCCTTTCAAGCTAACCTTATGCATGCTTAAGCATGATTTTCCATTGTTAACCATTTTGAGCCTACATGTAAACCTTTTCTTTCATTTTACCAATTATATTTCCTTGCCTTAGCCCGAAAAACAAGAATTTACCTTTCTAAGGAACTCATGAGCTCTACTTCGGATGTGTTTTTCATGCTAAGTTTGGGAAGAGATATTACATTAAAAAATAATTCAAAAAAAAAAAAAAAAAAAAAAAAAAAAGAGAGAAAACTTCACACAATTGGTGAAGAAAAAAGAAAGTTGTAATTAAATGGTAGTTGAATGAAATTTCGTTTTTTGGGTTTCATTGGTGTTTGGAAAGGAGTTTAAATCATTGTAAATGAAGGTATAAGGAGTTTTGATCATGTAAAAGAAAAGATTCTCATTGTGATGATTCGAAGTCTTGTAAACAATTGTTTTATGCTCTTATATTTTGAGTTCCTTGGACTTTGTTTTATCCATACCCTTCATTTCTTACTCACCTTACACCCTTGGCCCCATTACAACTTATAATAAAGACCTAAATTGATCTTAAATGTCATATGGTTGAATTGCATGCATTTTCTTACTTTTAAGTGTTTGGCATTCTTCTTGAGATCATATTAATGCAAGTTCTTTGTCTTCCTACTTTTTTTTTATGAACGTCTTCCTACTTTGAGTTAAGTCCTTTATGGTTTAACTCTAATCTCATGTTTATAACTGAGTGTTGCATTATAGCCCTCTTCTGAGTGATTCATTTGTGAGAGGACAACTTTGGTGAGATTTGAAGTTGCATTTGTGCTTGGTATGATTTTTGAAATTGTGTGAAAACTAAGATTGGAGAATTTGTTGCATTTGGCTATCACACTACTACACTTTGAGCATGTTGTGTTTTGAACTTTGCCGCTTTGTAAATAATGTCTAAAATTGAGCTTTTAACTTTTGAGTCATGTGCATGAGTCATTTCTCTTCACAAAATGTTCGGAAAGATTGTTTTGAGTTTTATTTATATTTTTGTCTTTATTTTTATTTTTATTTCTTTTATTTTTGTTTTTATTTTTTTGTAATTATTTTTGTTTTTGTTTTTCTTTTATTTTGCTTAAGGACTAACAAATCTAATAAGTTTTCTAACCACTTTGTTTTGTAGAGTTAGTAAAACGTTTGTGGGTATCGTTTCTGTTAAACCCTCAGGAGACACAACTCCTCCTCTACTAGGGATGCCTAGAGGTTTAAAGGCTTGTTGCATGCGCTCAATGCAATCGAGTTACCTACGAAAGTGGTCTAGTTAACTTCTTGTTTTGTTTTTATCTTTGTTTTCCTTTTGTTTTGCTCGAGGACTAGCAAAATCTAGGTTTGGGGGTATTTGATCGGTTCATAATTGTATATCATTTTGTACCCTTCTAACTTATGATTTGGTTATGTTTTTGAGTTAAACTTGTGCTTTTAATTCATTTTGTGTTTATGTTTCAGTTAATTGAGATTTAGGTAACAATGATGACTTTGGATAGGAAATGATGCAATTCATGCATGTTAAGGGCTGATTGGCATAAGAGGAATATGAGCTTAAAGACAAACTCATTTTAGCTACAACCCATTTCCAGCCCAATTTCGTAGGTCAACTTCTTGGCCTTGGATCAGCATGCTATGGGGCTTGGATGAGGTGAAGATCTTCATGAAACTTGTTCCAATGGGTGTCTAGTACAACATATCCAAATTTCAGCCCAATTGGACATGTGTGGAGTGCTCAGTCCGTCCAACACTCAACCTTGCTCAAGAGGATTTTCAGCTGCAAGCTTTTTGCCATGTGCCTCTCCTTAGCTATAATTGACTTTGTACTCAACATAATGAGTGAAGTGGGGAGGCATTCCAGCTATTAAAGAGAAAGCAAGAGCATATTTGTGAAGACAAAAATACATGATGGCAAATGGGACAAGGAAGAGACAAAGGTTAAAGTGCCATTGTGGAGAGGAGAGAGAGAAGAATGAGGAATGATGAGAGGCATTTTGCTTCAGCCTTTGAACATGGGAATTGAATTGGCAGATCACTTTAGAGCTGGAGATCAGCTTTTGAGCTACTAAAGAGAAGCATGTGCATGCATGTGAAGCAAAAGAAAGAAAAGAAAAGAAATGAAGTCAATTCCAGTCCCTGTTTCGGCAGCCAACTTGCAGTGGCCAAAACGTATACTTCTACTGCTCCGATGGGAATACTTTCTTCTTAGAAGTTGTTCCAATGGGTGTCTAGTATAAAATGAGTTTACTACATTTTCCTTCAAGTTTTCTTAGTTCCACTTTACTTTTATTTGTAATGTACATTCTTTCTTAAGTATTCAAGTTTAATTAGTTTCCAAGTTTCACTTATGGTTTTTGTTCTTATTCATTATGCTTATAAGTTAATATGCTAGTTTGAATGATTGATCACCATTTAGGTTTGCATGTTACCTATCTTGGTTTGAATTAAGAGTATACACCATGCTTTAATTCGAATTGAACTATGAATAGGAAGAGTATGTATGGACATTCGACAACAGGGATTAGATACATACTTGGTTGTTTAAATTGTTCTTCTATGCTTAATGGGTTCCTAATGCTTAATTTTAGGTTAGACAACAAATGATCAAATTAGGCAATTAGGAACACAAGGTTTTGACCAAACACCATGGCTTAATCATACTTTAGCTAGAATCAATCCGTTAATCTAATTGAACTTGGAAACTTATTTGCTTGAGTTATTTCCTTTTTTTCTTATTTTATTTATTTTCTTTTTCATTTCTGTTTTGTGTAGGGGAAATGAATTGGATCATTCAATCACCAATCCTCGTGGGATCGACCTCGCACTTACATATGCTATACTACCGAACGGCTCGTGCACTTGCGAGTATCACAAGTTGAGGATGCAGCTGAATCCATTTTGATGCAGTGAATCCGACACAACAGCTTTCACAACATGTACTTCTTCTGCCATATTATCAATTGCTACACTTACACCATGGCTTTGAATCTTAACATAAATAAAATAAAATAATAAAATAATCATTTACACCCATTTCACATTACTTTATGGTTCACATAAAACCTTGACCATCGGGCAGAGAAGAAACTAGGTTGCGAGGAGGATCCCGAAAATTTATTTGATTAGAATCAAATCTTGTACACATCATCTACACATACTCCATTCACACCAAATTTGTGACTTGGGTGGTGGCACGCCTACCCACTCGACCAAGAAAGGAACGAAACTCCTCCCATCGATTGGAAAGAGGGAACAATCACATTCAATTGAAATATAAAATTCAATTCAACTACTCAAAATTATAAGTTAATTTGACAAAACTAATAAAAACCATATAATTAAAAAGTCTAGTTCAATTTGGTTTACACCCTTTAGATTCAATTTGCCTTACAACCTTTCACTTTTTGTTCCTATAAATAATACCCAATTTTAATAAGTAAAAACCCATGACTAGGATCCAACTCATCAATTTACCGTATTAAGCTCAATATCTGATTTATTATAATTTTGTGATTCCCAAAATACCCCTATTTATATTTCAAAGTGTAATGAGGTGGTATTTTAGTTTTTAGTTCACCAATTTATTGTAATGATTCCCTCTAAATTTTTTGTCAACAATTAATTATCCATTTTATTATTAAAATTCATTAATAGAAATAGTCAACAATGAGTTGGCCGGAAAGGGCTTAGATTTCCTTATTTGATAATAGTCTACCTATTTGGAACTTGGATTTCATTTATTGCACCTAGTTTCTCATGGATAATAATTTACCTATATTTTTTTGAAATAATAATGTACATATTTCATGACTTATTTATTTAAATACAACATTTATATATAGTTTTTTTTCCTTTTATGAAAGATAGTGCCTATTAAAGTTTTTTTTTTCCGTTTATTTTTGGTATGACAGAAGAAGGTGAAAGCAAATAAGGGCAATAGGGATAAGAAGACTCTTCTCCATCATTCCGGTTCCAAGCCATTCTCATATAGGATGGAGGCGCGCGCGGGTAATAATTAAATCGTCTTTTTTATAAAAATGTTAATATGTCATTAATATGAATTTGTTTTTTTTGTACTAACAATTTTCTTCTCTTGTTCAATCAAGGGGGGGTCCAAATTCCCGGAGATCGACGTCTTTGGCGACGTTTATGTTCGACCAGGGAATGAGTTGGCGGAGTCCCTTCATGTAAGTATTCTTTAATTTTAATTATTGTTTTACGCATTCAAGTTCATGGTTATTATATGAGTGTTTTAATTAATATTTTATGTTATGTTAAATAGACGACCATGATGGAGAAGAGCCAGTTGGTTCTTCAAGAGTCCGCCTCCAGCTTCCTCCCGATACTCCGCTCGATGTTGTGGATCCTCCACCGGATGCGGGGTTTCGATATAGAGACGAATACCTTAGATTAGACTCTTGGGAGGAGGCCAGGGACATATTGTCGAGGGATGGGGAATGCCAAACGACGGGAATCTAGAGCCCCTCCATCGTCCCAATCAGACAGTGAAGTGATTGCTTTGAAAGCAAAGGTGGCCGAGCTTAAGACCCAAATGGCTACCCAAATGGCCTCGTATAATACCCAGATGTCACAGCTTATAGAGTCCCTCTCTCGGTCCGGCATTCCACTCCCGTCACATTTTGGTTCCTCGTTGACCTCCGAGCCCCCTCAACCAGAGCATGGCCACCACACTTCTGCCCCTGTCGACCATGCCCAGACTTTCGAGCCGCATTTGCAAGACGACAACATAGATGTTGCTACATTTTTTAATTAGTTTTTAACTCTCTTAATTGTTATAAAGTCAAAAGATGAAGTCCACATAAATAAAGCTAGGAGGTATTAGTCAAAAGATGAAATTATAATGTTGGGAAGAAATCATTATGTCTCCCTTAGGCATTATATTTGCTTGTAAACACACACACGATTATAGAAAGAGAAAAGAGCGAGAGTCAGAGAACAAAAGAGAGAGTGAAGTCTATCTGAAGAGAAATTCTGTTTGTATAAACACCACAAAAGAGAAACAAAATTCCACTCCAAATATTCAGTGGTAATTCCCATACTCTGATTATTTTATTTTATAACACGTTCTGAGGATCGACAGTCTCTCCACCTTTAAATTTTCTCAGCTCAACACTATGTGGTTATTTCTCTTTCTCCTCTCCGTCATATGTCTCCTCTCACTATACTACCACGACGACATGCAAACTTTCTTTTTTGTGCTCTCACAATTTTTGTGCTGTTTCATCCATGTTTGTTTAATTTATTTCTTTGTAATATAATTTGGAATGGCGCGGTTTTATACCCCATTCCATTATTTTATGGTGGTGTAATTTTCATTACCCATCGCGTTGTAACACAAGTTATCATAATAAAATGATGGTGTGATCTTAAAACCCATCTATTATATCCTGAATAGTGGTGCAGCTATATTGCCCATAAAATATAATATATACTTCCTACATTTTTAGTGGTGGTTTTATCCCCACATTTACTATGGATGGTTTTCACCTCCTATATTTTTAGTGGTGGTATTATCCCCACACTTATTTTATTTACTGTATGGTGTAGGTTCATTACCCATACGGCAGTATTTATTTAAAGTGTGGTGCGGACTTATCGTCCACACAACTGCTCTTATTTAAAAGTATGGAGCAGGATTAGTGCCCATACAAGCACGTTTACTTTACCGCACATTTACTTTTATTTAAAGTATGGTGCGGGATTAACGTCCATACAACAAGCAATTTACTTTATGAATTTACTTTATCGCACATTTACTTCCATTTAAAGTATGGTGCGGGATTAACGTCCATACAGCAAGCAATTTACTTTATGAATTTACTTTATCGCACATTTACTTTCATTTAAAGTATGGTGCGAGATTATCGTCCATACCAGCAAATTTACAGCATTTTATTTTTATAATCAAAATAAGGACCTGGAGTTCCTCAAACAATTATAGGGCCTGAAGTTCCTAGTAATAAATGGCTTAATGTCCCAGATCTCGAGCTTGAAATTTTGGGTAAAATATGCATGATATCTTTGGCCTGAAGTTCAAAAAAAAAATATATTAAGCCTGAAGGTTATTGCGAATTCTAATGCATGTCATTTTTCTTTTGAAGATGGCAAATTTGGCAAAATTGGAATTCGCTGCCCTAGACATTTCTGGGGACAACTACCTATCATGGGTCCTGGATGCCAAGATCCATCTGCGTGCTAATGGCCTTGGAAAAGCAATTGAAGATGGAAGTGATGCATCACCTGAGGAAAATGCGAAGGCCATGATTTTCCTTCGTCGCCACATTCATGAAGCGCTGAAAAGCGAATATGTGGTGGTTGATGAACCACTGGTCCTGTGGAAAGCTTTATGTGAGAGATATAATCATCAGAAGACGGTGACTCTCCCAAGAGCCAGATATGAATGGACACACTTGAGATTTCAGGATTTCAAGACAGTGTCTGAATACAACTCAGCTATGCATAGGATCACCTCCCTTATGAAATTATGTGGTGAGAATATCTCTGAGGAAGATATGCTTGAAAAAACTTTGAGTACATTCCATGCCTCAAATGTGCTCCTGCAGCAGCAATATAGGCACAGTGGTTTCACGAAGTATTCAGAACTTGTATCTTGCCTCCTGTTCAGAGAGCAGAACAACGAGCTTTTATTGAAGAATCACCAATCTCACCCAACGGGCTAGAGCACCACTTCCTGAAATAAATATCGCATCTCGGGAAGTGAATGCCACCTCATCTCATGGCAATATCCACAAACGTGGGCGAGGAGGCAAGCGTGGCCAAAGGCAAGGGAGTAGAAAAGATCGTGGTGCTCATTCATATGGCTTGAGGCCAAAGAGCAATCCATCCACGAATGGCAAAAATGCATCCAGAAATAAGGGAAAAGCACAAGCAAGCCATGTACCCAGAAATGATGAAAGCACTTGTTACAGATGTGGTGCAAAGGGACATTGGTCGCGTACATGTCGTACGCCGAAGCACTTGGCGGATCTTTATCAAGCTTCACTTAAAAACAGGAAAGTGGAGGCAAATTATGTTGAACCAGATCCGCCAGCCATAGAAGGCTCATCGGAAATATCGCATCAGTCGAGACAAGACGCATCTAGATGTTTCCGATTTTGTAGCCGAAGGGGGAAATGAAGTTTATGGATCCGAAATGGATTAGATTCCTTCATGTAACATTTGTATTATCTGAAGCACTGTTTTTCTTCCTGTCTTCATTTCAATCCAATAAAAGTGGCAATGTTTGAATGATTGTTTATTGATTCAACTTATTTTATTTATTTGAAGGCATGGATGTAAATTATGGATGCCCCCAAAACACGAGCTCTAGCAAAGATACTTGTCTTGCAGACAGTGCGACTACTCATACAATCCTCCGAGATCGAAAGTATTTCTCAAACTTGATGCCAACAAAGGAAAAGGTAACAACCATATCAGGTCCTGCAGTTCTGATTGAAGGCTCAGGAATAGCCCAAGTTATGTTACCAAATGGAACAATATTGTCCATTCAAGATGCCTTGTATTCATCTAACTCCAGAAGGAATTTGTTGAGTTTCAAAGATATACGTTTGAATGGCTACCATGTTGAAACAAAGAATGAGGAAAACATGGAATATCTTTGCATTACTTCCAGTGATACCCCGAAGCGTATACTAGAGAAGCTTCGTGCGCTCTCATCAGGATTGTACTATACAACCATACGGACAATTGAGGCACATAGTGTCATGGACCAGAAGTCCATTGACACAAATACTTTTAAGCTTTGGCATGACCGGTTGGGTCATCCTGGATCCACCATGATGCGTAGGATCATCACCAACTCTAAGGGACATCCCTTATTAACAAAACACATTATGGTATCAAGTGACAGCTTTTGCCAAGCTTGTTCACAAGGGAAGTTGGTGATCAGACCATCACAACCGAAAGTTGATGTTGAGTCCCCATCAATTTTGCAGAGGATCCAAGGGGACATTTGTGGACCTATTCATCCACCCTGTGGACCATTTCGGTACTTTATGGTCTTGGTGGATGCATCTACCCGATGGTCACATGTTTGCCTTTTGTCCACTCGGAATATGGCATTTGCTAGGCTCTTGGCTCAGATAAATAAATTGCGAGCCCAATTTCCAGATTATCCCATTAAGTCAATTAGACTCGATAATGCTGGTGAATTTACATCTCAAACTTTTGATGATTACTGCATGTCACTAGGCATTGACATTGAACATCCTGTTCCCCATGTTCATACTCAGAATGGCTTGGCAGAAGCTTTGATTAAGCGTCTTCAATTAATAGCACGCACATTGCTAATGAAAACAAAGTTGCCAGTTTCTGCTTGGGGATATGCCATTTTACATGCAGCATCTCTCGGTGCGGTTGAGGCCCGTCGCCAACAATCAATGTTCTCCAATACAACTTGTGTTGGGTAATCAACCAAATATTTCACATTTAAAAATTTTTGGTTGTGCGGTATATGTGCCTATTGCACCACCGCAACGTACTAAGATGGGCCCTCAACGCAGATTGGGAATATATGTTGGCTTTGATTCACCATCTATCATCAGATATCTGGAACCCCTACGGGTGATATCTTTAGGGCACGATTTGCGGATTTTCATTTTGATGAGACAATTTTCCCACTATTAGGGGGAGAAAAATCTGTTCCTAAAGAACAAGGCAAACTCGTTCCTGAAGAACGACGTGAATTATCGTGGGATGTACCCACTTTGTCTCATCTCGATCCTCGTACCGCTAGTGCGAAAACGAAGTGAGAAGGATCGTTCACCTCCAAAGTATTGCAAATCAGATACCAGATGCATTTAATGATGCAACAAAGGTGACGAAATCACATATCCCAGCTGCAAATGCACCTGCAAGGATTGATATTCACAATGGACAAAGTAATGCGCAGCAAATGGCTCATCTGTTGCACGCCTGAAGCGTGGCAGACCACTAGGCTCGAAGGACTCAGTTCCCGAAAGAGGAAGTCGATGGCCAAAATGAATACAAATGAAATAAATGGAGAGCCCACAATTCATGGTTCAAATCCCTCTCAAGAGGGACAGGTACTTCCTGAAAAGGAAAATGTCCTTGATGAGACACGTGCTCCTGAAATGGTAGATGTACCTGAAAGTCAAGAAATCTCCATAAATTATACATCCACTAATGAATTATGGAACAGAGATGAGATAATCATCGATAATATATTTGCATTCTTAGTGGCTACTGAGATCATAAAAGATGATGATATTGAGCCTTGCTCCATTGATGAATGCACACAGAGACAAGATTGGCCTAAGTGGAAAGATGCAATACAGGCAGAATTAGACTCTTTGGAAAAAAGGAGTGTTTTTGGGCCCATTGTTGCAACTCCACCCAATGTGAACCCTGTAGGTTACAAGTGGGTATTTACAAGAAAGCGCAATGAGAAAAATGAGATCGCGAGGTATAAAGCACGACTTGTTGCGCAAGGATTTTCACAAAGGCTTGGAATTGATTATGCGGAAACATACTCTCCAGGAATGGACGCAATTACGTTCCGTTACTTGATAAGCTTAGCGGTTTCGGAAAAACTTGAAATGAGACTTATGGATGTCATTACCGCATACCTGTATGGAGAGTTGGATACAGACATATACATGAAAATCCCATAAGGACTTAAGCTGCCGGAAGCAGCTAGAAATAAACCATGGGCCATGTTCTCAATCAAATTGAGAAGATCATTATATGGGTTAAAACAATCTGGGCGAATGTGGTGTAATCGTCTCAGCAAATATTTACTAAAGGAAGGATACACAAATGATCCTATTTGCCCATGTGTGTTTATTAAGAAATAAGAGTTCTGGATTTGCGATAGTGGCAGGATATGTCGATGACATGAATCTAATTGGAACTCCTGAAGAACTCCAAAAGACTGCTGATTATCTCAAAACGCGAGTTTGAGATGAAAGACCTTGGAAAGACAAAATATTGTCTTGGCTTACAGATTGAGCACGGTACTGATGGAATTTTGGTGCATCAATCAAATTATACTGAAAAGGTATTAAAGCGGTTTGGCATGGATAAAGCCCATCCACTTAGCACTCCAATGGTCGTCCGGTCGCTTGACACTAAGAAAGATCCATATCGTCCAAAAGGGGATGATGAAATGATCCTTGGTCCAGAAGTACCATATCTTAGTGCAATAGGTGCTTTAATGTATTTAGCACAATGTACCAGACCTGACATAGCATTTTCAGTAAATTTGTTAGCAAGATACAGCTCTGCTCCAACGAGCCGACATTGGACCGGCGTTAAACATATTCTACGATATCTTCGTGGAACGACAGACATGGGCTTATTCTATTCCAATGAATTGACCAATGCCCCAAGTATTGTTGGGTATGCTGATGCAGGATACCTCTCTGACCCACATCAAGGGCGCTCACAAACGGTGTATGTGTTTACATGTGGAGGAACTGCAATCTCATGGCGCTCAACAAAGCAAACGTTGGTAGCCACATCTTCCAATCACTCAGAAATACTTGCCCTCCATGAAGCCAGTCGTGAATGCGTTTGGCTAAGGTCAATGATTCATCACATCCGAAGCACCTGTGCGTTGCCCTCAACAACGGACACTCCAACCATCCTGAATGAGGACAATGCAGCTTGTATTGCTCAAATCACAGGAGGGTACATCAAGGGTGACCGGACCAAGCACATATCACCCAAGTTTTTCTACACGCATGAACTTCAGAAGAGTCAAGAAATCAAAGTCAGACAAATCCGTTCAAGCGATAACTTGGCAGATCTCTTCACCAAGTCTTTACCCAAGTGCACATTCCAGAAGCTAGTGCATGGCATCAGATCCGACAACTCTGCAAGCAATCAAATTGGAGTATGCAAAGTCAGGGGGAGCATTCAAGAGCCCTCTAACACAGGACATAAGCGCGTTGTACTCTTTTTCCTTCGACTAGGGTTTTTCCCACTGGGTTTTCCCTAGCAAGGTTTTAACGAGGCAACATGAGCGCACTTCACATTACCCTAATGTCCCAAATGATGTTGTACTCTTTTTCCTTCGCTTAGGTTTTTTCCTACTGGGTTTTTCCAAGCAAGGTTTTAATGAGGCAACCAATTAAGGGATTAGTGGCCTTCAAGGGGGAGTGTTATAAAGTCAAAAGATGAAGTCCACATAAATAAAGCTAGGAGGTATTAGTCAAAAGATGAAATTATAATGTTGGGAAGAAATCATTATGTCTCCCTTAGATGCCATTTGCTTTGCCTATAAATAGGCATTATATTTGCTTGTAAACACACACACGAATCAGAAAGAGAAAAGAGCGAGAGTCAAGAGAACAAAAGAGAGAGTGAAGTCTATCTGAAGAGAAATTCTGTTTGTATAAACACCACAAAAGAGAAACAAAATTCCACTCCAAATATTCAGTGGTAATTCCCATACTCTGATTATTTTATTTTATAACATTAATTACATTTTAAACATTTTGTCTTGTATTATATAAATTTATATTATCTTTCCTCTTCATTATGGTTTTTCATTGCAATTTTATTCTATTACAAAAAAAAAAATTAAAACTAAATAAAATATATTGCAAAAAAAAAAAACATACAATTAAAATTAAAATTAAATATATTTTATTACAAAAAAAGGGTAAAATTAAAATAAAATAAAATATATTCAATTTTGCGCGACGACAATTTTCGTCGCGCTAATACAACAGTATAAATTTAAATTAAATTTGAAAACTCTATATTTATTTTTACGCGACGAACAATTTTCGTCTCGGAAAAGACAAGGCGACTAATAATTTCGCCGCACTAAAGTTAGTGCGAGTACAGTTCCTAGTCGCGCATATTTTCGTGACGCCAACATTGCGACGAGTTTTAACCGTCGCAATTGATGTTGCGCGACGATTAAGTAGTCGTCGCGCTTATTGTTGTGAGACGAATGTGTGCGACGAATATTAACCGTCGCTCTTTTGCACGACTAATATTGTTCTTTGTCGCAATATGCGCAATGAAAACAATTATTTGTCGCGCCAAGTCATTCTTTACAACCTTTGCGCGACGGTGACTGTCTCTGTCCGCGCGTAACCTAGTGCGACTCTATTGTGCTTTGCGACGACATATTCTCCGTCGCGCAAATGGTTAAATGTAGTAGTGCAAGCATGGAATATGGGAATCCTTAAGAGCTTGAAAATTTCATGCTCCTCAAAAATGTCAAATTCGTGTATCCTGCAGCCGTTATGTTACAATTGAAAATCAAAATAACAAATGTTCAGTTAAAACCTAAAAATAAATGAAAACAACCTCCTGAAGTTTAAATTGACATCAATCCGAGTAGCAAGCCGAGGGATTAGCGTCACAGCATCATTCGATTCTCTGTTGTTGATGCTGTTGCTGTCCACCATCATTCTAAAATGGCAAAAAGAATTCTCAACTTCAACTTACACAAAGAAAGATAAAACCAAAAATGGTTGCAAGCAAATCATTTAGCATACCATCCTCAATTGTGCAGCAACTAGGGTTCTGAGGTCGTTCATGGTTTTTGCTTTTGAAGTAGACCCCAACTTGTTCATCAGCGAGAGAACATTAGCTGTAACAAAACCAAATACAAACCGATAAAATTTAGCACTGAGTCAGTATATTTTTGGTCGAGAATGAGAATTTTATTAAAAGATTACGAGGGTGTTTCCCTCTTTTCAGCCGGGTAGGCCGATGGAAGGAGTTTTTGGTCCTTCTTCTCTTGAGATGAGTAGGCGTGCCACCACCAAACCACTTGATGGCTTGGATGGAAAGATTGTGTGAGTGTGTTTGCACTTCTGACTTCTTAATCAAACGATTGATCGACCAAGCAAGGAACTTCCTCTTGGTCTAGGTTCTTTTTCTTCCTTGAGGTCAAGGATGATTGAGCTTTATATGACTATTTTTAGGATTTTTGTGATAAGTGTAGTGAATGTAAATGTAGGAAATGAAATGACAAAAATCTAAATGCAATTAAATAGATTAAAGCGATAAAGACTTGAATTAAATTCAAATGTAACGACAATTGGAATTAAATTGCAAGAAAGTAACCTTACACTAGAAAAACGAAGAACTCGGATAATCTGAATAGCTTGAAAGATAAAATCCTAGACTATGAATTGAAAAGTACAAGATAAAGAGATAGATTTTGTGTGTTCAGTTGGCGGTCCTCTTCTCTTCTTATGACGACCAATTTATAGAGCTTCCTTCAGCTCATGGGTTTGGCCATTAAATGGCCTCAACTAACTTTCATTGAAAATCCTCCCGATGTTAATGCCTTCCGGAGCTCTAGGCACGAACCACCCGATGTCTTGGAAGTCTTCCCAACATTAATGCCTTCCGGAGCTCTAGGCGTGAACATCCTGACAATTTTTTTCTCTCACACCCTTGCTCAAACACCTTGGAGAACTCAATCTACCCTTGGTATTTCATGCACTTACTAGCTTCCAGCTACTTCACCTCTCTCTCACAACTGCACTTTTGCCTCTATCTTAGCCTAACTATATCTTCGACCAAAGATGAGAACATCTTGAAACAAGTCCTCAAATTAGGCTTCCATGTTTCCTGCAGGTTGTTCTCTCCTTGGCCAATCAAAAGCAACTTACAACAAAAGCCCTCCATGGAAAAACACCCAAGGAACCCAAAGAGAGGTTAAAAACATGTAGAAAAAATAGCACAGCAGAAACTTGACGGCCGGTTGCTTTTCTTCAATTCCTTGTATCTTTTAGTTGAGCCAACTTCCTCCAACAGATCTTTCCATCCAACCAAGGATTTTTCCACTCAACCAAGGATCTCCTAGTTAGACCGAGGATTTTTAGTTCGACAGAGGATTTTTGGCTCGACAGAGGATTTTTTAATTGGACCGAGGATTTTTGGTTCGACAGAGGATTTTTTAGTTCGACAGAGGATTTTTTAGTTCGCAGAGGATTTTTGGTTCAACAGAGGATTTTTTAGTTCGACAGAGGATTTTTGGCTCGACAGAGGATTTTTTATCACACATAGTGGGTGGGTTTAATAATACCAATCAATCATGACATATATATATATATATATATATATATATATATATATATAAAGTGACCATAATCATGCAAACACTAAAGCTTTGCCATCACTTTCTCCCATCATCACATTGTTTTATATTACAAAAGTTGCAATCCTCCACCTTGTTGAGCATCTTTCCTCATCTTTTTGTAGAAATCTCACGCCTCTTTCATCAATTGCATCTGCTCAACACCAACTCCAACTTCTCCATAGCTGTGTGAGCTCCTCCATAGCCAGTTAATCCATCAACAGGTAACACGCCAAATTCTTATCATACTTAATTTAAACTGATAACAACAGGCCAATTGATGGCCTTTGAATTATTTTCAGATTTTAATGCATTTTTTCCTCTCAAAGGCATTGTCTGCATATATATATATATATTTTGGCTCCTCTCACAGCCATTGTCTGCATATATATGGGGGCGGATCCGTGGCACTACGTTTTGGACAAAATTTTGGACACAATTTTTGGGCCATAAGATTACTCAACTTTCAATGGATGAGATTAAATCTGACATGAATTTTTGACATAAAAAATAAATTAAAATGGTTTTCTCTCTCTTCTCTCTATTTTCTCGGGTTGGTAAATTTCTCTCACTAAAGTTTTTTTTTCCTCTCCTCTTTCTCTTCCCATCACGTTGTCTGCTAACGCTTTCTTTTATCAGACAAAAAAAACCTTATTGATCTCTCTCTTTCTTTCATTCTATTTAACTGCAAGAAGAGGTACCTCTCTTCTCTAGAGATGAAGTTATTCATATCAATGGGTTTCAAATTGTTGTTAATGTTTCTGAATCTTTGGGTTTAGGATTTATGGATTTTAATCTTCTCTTTCAACTTTGAACCAAGCCATTAAAAACCTTAACACATAATATCCCCCTGGTCTTGTATAAAGAAACTTGTAAATTGAAGTTATGCGAATCAATTTTACCACCATTTCTCAAGTCTTACAGATAGTAGCAGTAAGGAAGTTTGTGAGAATTCAAAATATTATTTCGGTATCATTCTTCTTCACCATGATATCCAAGCTTGTTGAAAGGTAATCCAACTTGGCATTTTTTATATATATATAAAAGACGAAAAATCAAAGTAAAACTTGGGAATTTAAACCTAATATGTAGGATTTCATTAGAACATCTAGACACAAGGGTTTGAGCAGCTGAAGCAAAAAAATTGAAGAGATAAACGGAAAGAAAGAAACAGCGAAGAGCAAGGTTTTTTGTTGGGTTTGTTGAGAGAGAGAGATAGTAGAGAACGTGTTGGGAAGAGGAAGAGGAAAGAGAAAAAAAAAATGATTTATTGAGAGAAATTTATCTTTCCAAGAAAATAAGGAGAAGATAGAGAAAATTACTTTTATTTATTTATTTATTAAGTCAAAAAACCATGTTAGGTACAATCTCATCCATTGAAAGTGGAGTAATCTAATGGCCCAAAAATTATGTCAAAACTTGTGTAAAAAACATAGTACCACGGATCCGCCCCCTATATATATATATATATATATAACTTAAACAAATGGCAATAGGCCAATTAGTGGCCTCTCAGTCATCCTCAGCAAATTCTCACGCCATTTTTGTTCTGAGGATTCCTTCCTTGAAGGGCATTTGCTTGCTCTAACATGTGCTTCGCAAAAGATTGGTCTTGAACTTCCTCTTTGTTTCCTGGAGGGCCAGTCACTGCCTGTTGAAGCAAAGAACACATAACATCAAGTTTTGCAGCAATCTCATTATTAGTACTTACCTCAGAGACCACAGCTTTCATAGGAGCTCCTCTTCCTTTATTGTAGCTCCATTGTTGAGAGTTAGCACTCAAAGATTCAAAGAGAGTAAAAGCCTCATCAGCTGTTTTGTTCATCAATCCTTCTCCACTTGTTGCATCTACCATCATCCTTTCGGAATCAAGCAAACCTTCATAGAAAGATTGCATTTGCATCCAACTCTCTATATTGTGGTGTGGGCAAGAACTCATCATCTCCTTGTATCTCTCCCAGCATTCATGAAAAGCTTCTCCTTCTCTTTGTGTGAAACCAAGAATTTCCTTTCTAATCTTGTTAGTCTTTTGAGCTGGAAAGAATTTCTGCAAAAACTTATTAGAAAGCTCTTCCCAAGTACGAATTGAAGCATTAGGCAAAGAGTATAACCAAGACTTAGCCTTATCTTTTAAACTGAATGGGAATAGCCTCATCTTAATCTGCTCATCATCAAGTCCTTGAATTTTGATTGTAGCACATATTTCAAAGAATTGCTTAACATGCATGTACGGATCCTCAGTGGTATTACCATAATAAGTTGGAAGAAGATGAATCATACCACTTCTAAGCTCAAACCTGTCAATTGTGAGTTGAGGATAGACGATGCACGAAGGTTGATCAGTGACTTTGGGAATGGAAAATTCACGCAGGGGTTTCCGAGGTTGGACAACAAGCGCACCACCTCCTTCATTATTATTGTTGTTGTTTGGAATCTCTGCCATCTTGCTTGAACCTTCAGATTCGTAGCTCATAGATTCAGCACTTGAAGAACTATAACTCCTCCTCAAACCAGCACGTCCACAGGCAGCAGCTCTTGGTGATAGTGGCTCAGTTTCAGATTCTGACATACATGCACACACAAAAACCAAATTAGTGCCTTCAAATGGAGATAACAACTAAAATGAAAAACTGAATACAGAAAGGGAAACCAACAAAAATAACAAATAAAACTAACAAAAACAAAAACACTCAAAGCAATCTAACTATAGCACCATCGTTACCGGTTCCCGGCAACGGCGCCAAAAACTTGTTGAGCCTATTCTTAACAACTAAAATGAGTTATTAAAAACAGCAACTTTAATTCTCGCAAGTGCACGAACCGTTTGTAGTATAGCTTATGTAAATACGAGGTCGATCCCACAGAGAATGGTAACTTGGTTGCGAGTTAAATTACTTAGAATGATGGACAAAACAGAAAAGGAACAAACAAACAAACTGACAATGGCAAGGTCTAGGACAGAATCCTAGCACCACACACGCACTCGAAATGGGGGGGTTTTGTTGTTGAGATGAAAATAAGATAATGAAATGGAAGTGCTAGAAAGTAACAATGGCAGCAATCAACAAGTTGTGAAACAATGATTGAGAAGTGTTAGAGCCTTGGAATCTACCGCTAGTCTTCCTATCCAAGTTATGAATGCATAGAAATTGACTCAAGCTTCATTAACAATAGATTATCGCATACAAGCCTATGGTATCTAGGTGCAGGATGCATGATTCTCCTAAGGCATGTAATTGTGCATGGTATCTACACAACACGTGATCTCTAATATGCAACCTAAGCATGGTATCTACTTAGAATAAAGCATACAAGAGTCATTAAGTTCCCTGAGAATATGATAATCACACAAGTCCTAGAACATGGTATCTGTCCTAGTCAACCTATGGTTATTAACCCCTTGAATGATTCTTAGGCCATTCATGTGTTGCTTGTGAAAGGAGAGTAGAATTGGTGAATCTAAACCCCTTCCCAACCTGTGCTAGATGCATAAAATCCTAGTTAGCTACTCTAAGAAAACATACATCAAGCACATAATAAACTGGAGATTAACAACTTGGCAATGAAAGCAAGGAAATCAATTAACTATGAAATCATCCATAACATTGAATATTCATGACTAGGGCTTCATCCTAAGCCCTAACTTAATGGATTAGTTACACATGACTAAGACAGAAAATAAGAAATACATAGATAGATTAAAGAGAAGAGAAGAAGAACTAGTTGGTGGCAGCAAGGTAGTTCCCAGGACAGCTCCAAGCTCTCCCTCCTTTGCAGCTAGCTCTCTCCTCACTTTGTGGTGAATCTGAATGTGTGTATGTGTGAGAGGGGATTGTGAATCTCAGGATATGAGTTGTTGAATGTGGAATGGGAGTGGTATTTATAGGGAGAGGGGAGGGATAAATCTGAATTTAATATGGTAATGACCTAACACACTTGCATTAGATAATCAGAATTGGTTGGTGCACTTCACCAACAAATCCCACCAGCAGCCCTAGCTCATCAATATGTCAGCATGACCAAGCATCCATCCATAAACCAATACCTCATGCCTAGCTCACCGTGACCAAGCATCCATCAGCTCATCCTTATGTCAGCATGATGTGTATTTTCATGGGCTTACGAATTGGGTTTGGCTGAATCAAATGACAACTTTAAGATGTCCATTGTGAAGTTCAGAATGTCTCTGATCCAACCACACAAGTATTGGCCCAATCCAAGCTCGGATGAAGAAGATAAGCCCGAAATGAACTTCTAACTCAATCTCCAGTTTTTGCACGTTTTTGTACCATTTTGCTTCAAATGCCTCAAGTTGTAATCCTCTCATGCCAATCAGCCCTTAATATGCATGGATTGTACCAAAAGTGATCTCTTGCTGCCTTAACCTACATAACACACAAACATAGGTAAGTGACTCGAAATAAAGAGAAACTAAACAAAATTACTAAGTAACGAAGGCATGCAAATGTGTGAAATTATGAACTTATCAAAGTTCTTGCAAATGGCGAAACAGTGGCCTTGGGTCCCATCTTCCTGGGATATCTCTATAGAGGCCTTCACCAAATGGTGTCGCCTAACCCCGTGTCATGCAATGTTTCGGGCCCAATATGGCTCTTTCAATTATGGCTAAATATTTATTTTCCGGAATGGGGACCATCTGAGGTCATATTCCAGAGTCACACACTTCTAGGCTTGCCAATAGCTCAACTTCCTTTACAGAAGCATCACGTCGAGGATTGCTTCGACTTCTTCTATGAATGTTCAGAAAGGTCGCCTAATGATTTTTCCATCTGTCTTGTGTTGTGTAGATTCAGCTGCACCAAAATGGATTTAGTTGCATCCTCAACTTGTGATACTCGCAAGTGCACGAACCGTTGGTAGTTTAGCGTATGTAAGTGCGAGGTCGATTCCACAGGGATTGGTGATTGAATGATCCTGTTTAGTTTTCCTACACAAAATAGAAATGAAAACAAAAGAACATAAAACAAGGATTTTGTACAACACTTGAGAACATGGAGAGTTTTTGGAGAGAACGACAGAATGTGTTTGAGAAACTTAAGGATTTGGAAGAGAATGTGTTTGAGAACATGGGGAATTTGGAAGAGAAAGTAAGGTGTTTGGGAAGCTTGGGGAATTTGGAAGGGAAGAGAAAGGTGTTTGAGAACTTGGAGAATGTTTGTGAACTTGGAGAATTTGAGAACTTAGGGAAGGGAGAGAAATGTGTTTGTGAAGTGTTTGAGACATGGAGACTTTTGGAAGAGAAGGGAAATGTGTTTGGGAAATTTGGAGGAGAGAAAGGAAACGTGTTTGAGAACTTTAGAGAATTTGATGAAGGAATGGGAGAAGTGTTTGGGAACTTTGAGAATTTTGGAAGAGAGTGGGAATTGTATTTGGGAAATGTTTTAGAGCATGGAGAACTTTGAAAGAGAATAGAGAAGTGTGTGGAGAATTTAGAAGAAGAGAAAGGGAAGAAGTAAGTGTTTGAGATTTAGTGAAAGGAAAATGAAAAGTGTTTGAGAATTAGTACAAAGATCTTGTTACAACAATTGAGAATTACAAAGGGAAACTAAGAGAATTTGAGGGAGAGAAGGGAAGGGAGCGCTGGAGAAGTGTTTGAGAGCTCCCCCCCCCCCCCCCCTTGGGGTGTGATTACAAGTTTAGAGAACTTCCCTATTTATAGGCCTAGGGGAAGTGAAAAACTGAATTATACAATAGAGTTCACTAACCACACTCACGTCACCAACTTACAACATTTAATTCACCTAACACACTATTGCATTTGAAAACAATTCTTCTTGTCATTAAGCTTAGTGTTGCATCATCCACTTCAACTTCAATTAATTCATTTGGCTGCTGCAAAATTCCACTCAAATATAGGTATTGAATATGCTTCACCAAACTTTCCTACAATCAACAACACTTCATCATGCATATGTCATGCATGACAATGCATTGCAGCCAGCTTGTGGGCTCGTTTTTGGCTTGTGGCTCCATTCTGAAAAATCTGGAAAAAAATGAATCTTGAAGCTCTTTGAATTATCTTTCCAAGCATATGCAGCCCAACTCAAGTAAAAATCGGGAAGGCCTTCAAATGTGATATTTGGCCCAGGAACGCAGATGCTGCTGAATTTGACCTTAAGTTGCCAAAACATGTATAACTTTCTCTAGAAGACTCGGAATCATGAACTGTAAAATTCTACAGAAAATAAACTTCCGTAGCTTTCCAATGATGTATGGGTCATTATCTGTTTCTTCTTGAGCAAGTACAGTCCAATCCGTGAAGTTGACTGATCTGGAGACACGTTTTGAGCTAACTTGTCTCCAAAATACAATTAGTGAGTCTCAAGCTTATTACACTGAAACAAACACAAAACTTATTAAAAGCATAAGTTTAACTCAAAAACATAACCAAATCATAAGTTAAAAGGGTACAAAATGATATGTAATTATGCACCGATAATCTTGATCGTCGTTACCCAAGCTATTTGGCCATGGATCTTGCCACCCCAGCTACTTTGGAGAACAGAAAAGAACGGCAAGAGCTTTGGGCTAGCATTCTCATCAACCGAGACCTTCCTTATGGTCTTGTGGTGGGCGAAGGAAAACAATATCATTGCGGTTGCGAGATCTATTACCCTGCCACTGTTGGCCGCCAATTAGGTTTTATCCAAGGCGTTCCAGCTCCCATGATTGACTCTCTCAATCATTTCTCTTCGTGGAGAGTATCTTTCAAGAAAAAGGATGAGGTGATTTCCTTGGTGAATGATAATCGTGAGTTAGCTGCACCTTTTGTCTTTCCAACTAGGGACCCTCAATTTGGTTTTACTGATTTCTTCAAGTCCTGGTGGGAGAGGATGTCATCCACCTGGTTCTCGCTACCCTTCAAAGCTGATACTACGGGGATCTTCCAAGGTTGTCCTTGTTCATCCTCCTACAACTAGTGGAAGACAGGTAAACTTTTAATCTTCGCTCAATTTCTTTTATATTGACTATAAGTTTTATCGATACTTTGTATCTTTTGTAGCTAGAGCTAGAGAGATGGGGTCGACGGCTCTTGCCGACTCCAATTCCAATCAAGGCGAGAAGAGGGCACTTTCTTCTGGCAGTGGTAAGCCGATTTCTGTTGAACTTTAGCCCTTTTATTTATTTTTTATACCTCCTATATCTTTCAGGGACAGCTAAAGATGGGCACCTCTCCAACCATGATATTGAGTTTCCACCAGCCGACAATATTTCACTCGCTCGAACCCAGCGAAAAACCCGAAAGAACCCACATCCTACAGGCTTGGGTGTTGAAGACTCAATAAGGTTGGTGGAAGTACCCAACCAATTTCATTCAACTGTGATTGCTCAATCAGCTGTTTCCTCTGCAATTGCTCCAAGTGAGTTCATCTCTTACCTCGTGTTTCCTATTTAATTTTTTAGCAAGTTCCTTAACTTGTAGTTTAATATAGGATTCTCACGCTTCCACGCTTGAGCTCGATCTCGGTGGGCTGACTACGACTTCTAGTCATGGAGTTGAGGTAAGTTTCCTTTTATCAGTTGGGCTTTTTATACTTTGCCTCACTCTTACATTCCGTGGTACTTTCAGAATGAGGTGGCTGTCGACGACATGGGAGGTGTATGCGGGGCCGCCCTAACATTTGGACACTGCACTCCTGAGGCCTATCATGGGGCAACTCAGGTAACCTCGAATTTGTAATTTTTCGATTCTTTTAAAATTTCTCCTGGACGTTTCACCAAAATCCTCAATTATTCAGGGTACAGGGTTTGGATGTGGCAACACCCAGCCGCTCAACCGGCTATTGAGATAGAACTTCCAGCTTCTTTGAATTCAATCTCAACCCCACAAAGAGACCCAGCTGATTATTTCATGGAGACGGGGACAGAAGGTCGACCTTCTCAGATTAGTCTAGACACCACTCCACTTGTCCTCTGATGATTTTGCATTCTTATGAACCACCTTTATATATATATTGCAGGCCGTCGAGGATATCTTTGCCTATCTAGATCAATGGGCTGCCTCAACTTCCAAAAATGATGCTTCCACCCGACTAGCTACCTCATCTTTAACTTTTGGGATGTTACGAGATCCTGGAGCTGAAGCTTTAGTTCGAGCCTACCTAGATCGGGATTATACTTCTTTTGCCGACGTGACTGAGCAAGCAAGACTCAAAACTTCTCTTGACAATTTGGCTGCTTCTGGCTTTTTTCCTGGTCGGATCACAACTAAAGCATTCACTCATCTCTTCGAAGAGGCAGGAAAGAAAATTGTCCGCTATTCTATTGCCCCAGCGGAACTAGAGGCAGGTCGAGCCCTGAAGCATAAGGTTTCTTCGGCCAGCGCCGTTTTATGCGGAGGGTCGAGTTGGGCCAAAAGAAGCAGCAAGAAGTTCTGAGTATTGATGGAGAGGTGGAACGATCTCGTGAAAAAATTAAGCAACTCCAGGATCAAGTTGAGCAAATCCAAAAGCACATTGAGCAACTTGAGGAGAAGAGGAATGCTATCATCACTCAAGTTTCCGAGGATGTTCGAAATCATAGATCGCTTCAGGCTCAACTCCAACAGGATTCAGAAGTTGCAAGGTGGTTCGGGGAAGACGAGACGAGCTTGCTAGCCATCGTAGCAGACGGGAACCGAGCATGGGAGAACTTCACGGGATCCCTCCGTGACTTTTTCCCTAATGCTTAGATTTATGTTAGGCCACTAGTTGGCCTGTTTTATGCTTAGCTAGACTTGCGTTTATTGTCATGCTTTATTTCGCTGGTTTATGTAATTTGATAAACTCTTTGACCGTTGTTCGGCCTATCGTGTGATGACTCTATTTTGTAATGAATGTTTCTTGGAAAAATCTTTTCATTTGTCATACACATTTTCTCGTCCTTAACATGACCATGATGGATCAAGTCCCCATCATCTCCCAAGAAGTAGGGTAATATTTTTTCAAAAAACGGCCATTGATGGGTGAATCATGGAGACGACCATTCTCATAACTCAACCTATATGCTCCTTTTCCTAAAACTTGGTTGATGGGGAAAGGTCCTTCCCAGGTTGGAGACCATTTACCAAAACTACGATCTCTCGTTCCTAATGGGAGAATAGTTTTCCATACTAAATCTTCAACTCCGAAACTTTTGGCCCTAGTCTTCTTATCATACGCCCTGGCCACCTTTTCTTTTTGGGCCTTTAATTTATCCAAAGCCTCAAGTCGGACTTCGTCAAGATCGTCTAGCTCTTGAGCCATCGCCTGATTATACTCATTCTCACTCCATTCAGCATGGCGAGCCACCCTTAAAGATTTTACCGAAATCTCAAGAGGTAAGACGGCGTCATGGCCGTATGTGAGTGCAAATGGTGTCGTCCCCGTGCTAGACCTTTTAGAGGTCCTGGACGCCCAAAGGGTATTGGAGAGGAGAGAATACCATTCTTTAGGATTTTTCTCAATCATTTTTTCCAGAATACCTTTTATCACTTTGTTGCTGGCCTCAGCTTGACCATTTGATTGAGGATTGTATGGGGTGGACTGAACCATCCTAACTCCCCAATTTTTTGCGGCTGCCTGACAGCCTCTCCCACAAAAGCCGTTCCTCGGTCAGTCATGATAGACTCTGGTAATCCGAATCGATGGATGATAGATTTCTCAATAAACTCTATCACCTCAGCTTGGGTAACTTGCTTGAGTGGTACGGCCTCTACCCATTTTGTAAAGAAGTCTGTGGCCACTAAAATGAACTTGTGACCTTTAGATGATTTCGGGGGATCTGGCCAATCACATACATCGCCCAACCCTTAAAAGGCCAAGCCTTCACAATAGGATTCATGGGCCCGCGCCGGAACATGCCTTTGACAACCTTGGCACCCTTTGGTGTAATCAATGCAATCTTTCAGGATGGTTGGCCAATAATACCCATGCCTCCTCAGCAACCATCTCATCTTGATGCCTGCTTGGTGAGCTCCGCATATTCCTTCATGAACCTCAGTCATAACCACCATCTGATCAATCTTTCCAGACGTTTCATGAGTAAGTCGTCAGAGCCAATACGAAAGAGCTCTTCATCCCTGAGCACATAGTTTATGGCCCTTTGCCGAACCTGCCGGCAATGCGAACCACTTGGACATTTCAGATACTCCACAATGTCATGTCTCCAGTCATCCTGGAGCTACAGTCAATGCCATGACCTCAATTAGTATTCCTCTTTCAAAAACCGAGGGTAATGATCGTTTTTCAACTTTGAATAATTCCTCAGGAAAGCCCTTCAGAGATCTGAACCCCAAAATCCAATTGGGCCATTGCATTGGCCTGTGAGTTGTGCTCCCTTGGTAGGTGAGCGAGTCTTACTTCATCAAAACCTTCTATTAGTTGGCTGGCCAAGGCATGATAGCCAAGCAATGCTTGGCTGGTTACCTTATAGTCACCGGATAGTTGTTTCAGAACCAACATCGAATCCCCCATGATTGACACATTATTTATTCCAAGTTCTCTCAAAATCTCCAACCCAATGATCAAGGCCTCATATTCGGCCTGATTGTTGGTACAATCAAAGTCTAATTGAAATGAATAACGAGTTCGGAATCCTTGGGGTGATTCAATGATGACACCTGCTCCCCCCATATTTGATGTTCAAGATCCATCGAAATAGAGACGCCATGGGAATAAACTTATCATGTCGACTTTGAAGAAGTCCATGTCCTCTATTTCAACACAAGGGTGAGAGGCCAAGAAGTCAGCCAAGGCTTGCTTCTTGACGGCCTGCTGAGGTACGTATCGGAAAGTGAATTCTGCTAATGCCATCGTCCATTTCCCAATCCGCCCTCTAATGATTGGCCGAGTGAGCATGTACTTGATCAAATCAGTCTTGGCGATTATATGCACCACGGAAGGCAACATATAGTGTGTTAACTTTGTTGCGGTGAAGTACAGGGCCAAACAAAGTTTCTCCACCGGTGAATACTTTCTTTCGTGGCCGTTAGAATTTGGCTTAGGTAGTACACTGCTTGCTCAGTTTTCTCATCGTTGTCTTGGGCCAACAGACTTCCGATGGAATTTTCTGCAGCCGAAATATATAACTTCAAAGGTCGGCCTCGCTTCAATGGGATTAGCACCGGTGGCTTAGTTAAATACTCTTTGATGGAATCAAATGCCTTTTGGTGAACTTCTTCCCATCGAAATTTCTCCTCATCCTTGAGTTTTAGCAAAGATGAAAAAGGCTCGACTTTCCCGGCGGAATTAGCTATAAACCTCCGGAGGAAGTTTATTTGGTATAGCAAGCTTTGCAATCCTTTCTTGTTTTTTGGGGGAGGTGCATCAATGATGGCCTTAGCCTTATTTTTATCAATTTTGATCCCCCTTTGATGTACCAAAAATCCTAGGAAATTTCCGGCGGAAACCCCAAAGGCACATTTCTTTGGATTCATCTTCAATTGATGCTTTGGCATTCTCTCGAAGGCTAATCGAAGGTCACTCAAATGGCCCGGTCTCGACTCTGACTTCACAACCACATCATCGATATAAACTTCTAAGTTTCGACCGATCATGTCATGGAAGATGGCATTCATTGCCCGTTGATATGTGGCTCCGGCATTCTTTAGGCCGAAGGGCATCACGACATATTCAAAGGTTCCAATGGAACCCGAACATCTAAAGGCTGTCTTGTGAATGTCTTCTTCAGCTATGAATATTTGATTATAGCCGGAGTGTCCATCCATGAAGGATAGAATTTCATACTTGGCCGCCCCATCAACTAAGAGGTCTGCCATAGGCATGGGATATTCATCTTTGGAAGTTGCAAGATTAAGGTTACGAAAATCAACACAAATTCTTATGGCTCCCATTTTCTTTTTTACAGGTACAATATTAGAAAGCCACTCCACATATCTTGCTGACCTAATAAATTTGGCTTTAACAAGCCTTACAATTTCTTCCTTGACCTGTAATTCTACTTCCGCCGACATTCGGCGAGGTGGCTGCTTGAAGGGCTTGAAATCCTCCGTTGTTGGCGGACGGTGCTCGACCAAGTCACGACTTAGTCCAGGCATCTCAGTGTAATCCCAAGCAAAGTAATCCTTGAACTCTCTTAAAAGCTCTTCCATCTTGGCCCAAAGTTCTGGCTCCAACAAACCACTGATGTAGATTGGCCGACGATTGTCTTCCGTCCCAAGTTGATTTCCAACAAAGGGTCTTGGACTTCCGCCTTTGAATCATCCATCTGAGTTGGTGCCAACTCCACTTCCTTAATTTCAAGCGCATCATCTTCAGGGCCTTCGTGGAGGAATTCCACCAAATGAGCGGTGGACCCATGCTCGGCCGCTCTCTCGGCCCAAAAACCATATAGCAGTCTCAAGGTATCTTCCACCGCGGCTCTATTCTCTTCTTTCATGGTTGTATCAATCATTAAGAGAGAAAAAATCAGACATCATGGGGCGCTCCCCATCTGCTTGGGCATCGTGTGGCCCCAAGTCTATCAACTTCTTGGCCGAGACTCCCGTAGGTCGGCCGTTCACATCTGACCCTCTGAAAATAAAGAGGACCAAGATCATCCTCATAAAACCTGGCCTCCACCGCGTTGGATGAAGCCATGAAAGGCCGTGAGTCAGCCCGAACCAATTCCACTCTCCCATCCTCATGCCAAAACTGTAGAGTTTGATGGAGCGAGGAAGGGACACACATATTTCCATGAATCCAATCTCGACCTAACAATACGGTAAAGTGAGCTGTTGTTTCCACCACGAAGAAAGCTATCACCCTGACCTTTTCCCCTACTCTGACTTGGAGTGGGATGATTCCTTTTGATATTGTGGTGTCTCCCACAAACCCATTGACCGTTGTCTCAGTTGGAATTAGTTCTTCTGAGCTTTTCTTCAATTTCCTCATCACTGAAGCTTGGAGGATATTCACCGTGGCTCCCGTATCAACTAGAACTCTGCTCACTAGAACCCCATCAAAGTGAGCATTTACGTATAAAGGTTTAAGGTGGGAAGACATCTTCTTGGTAGGCATTTCAAAGCACACTTTCTCTGGCATTTCCTTCTCCCCACTTGGCATCACAATTTGAGGTTTAGCTACCTCTGCCTTTGGAGTCTCCCGAATTACCTCGATTTCCTTTGGTTCTCCCATCTGAACCATGGACTCGACTTCATCAAAAACATCTCCCTCCATGGAGTTTGGTTGACCTGGCTGAGCTTCGAAAAATAGTGGAAGTGTAACCACCATAGCATCGACCTCGTCGAAGTCCCCAAACCTCACATTAGTCTTATTTGTCTTCAATTCAGTTTCCAACTTCGTAATCTATTCCCTACACTCATTAGCTAGTTGCTCCATAGCTTCTTCTGGGAGGTCTTCAAAATACTCGTCATCACCATACTCTTCATTCTCCCCATAAAGTTCTTCATCATTGGCTGAAGTGCCTCCTAGGTTTTCTGAAGTCTCTTTAGTCTCTACGTTGGCCGTTGGTTCGGCCTTTTCTTCCACTACGGATGTTTGGACATCGACCATGACTTGGTCCTCCTCCATCGTCAGCTATCTTCTGTCATCTGGGGTTTTCCTCTGACATCCTCGACCATTTCATGGTTACTTTCTCTTTTCTCCTCGACCACGGGTGGTGATATTACTTTAATTGGTATTTGCTTCCTGGAGGTCGAAGGATTGGCCTTGGGTTGAATCTTTTTAAACTTCTCAACTTTTGATGGTCCATCATCCAACACTTTCATTGGCTTGCTAGATTCCGCCTTGAGATTGTTTGCTTCAAAAGCTCCGGTCAAATGAGCCTCAAACTCCAACATTGGCTCATTTAAGGCTATCACCACAACTTGACCATTCACCCATTGTCGATGTATTTTCATCTCCTCGGGCCGCTGCTGCCTCTAACGAAGCCACGACATCAGCTTTGGCGAACTCCAACTCTTCCAGTCTAAGCTTCTCTCGAAGGTCGACCAATCGGTTAAGTTGGGCTTGCCTCTCGTTCGCCCACTCAAACTCCGCTTTACAAGTGGCAGCATATTGTCTCTGAGCCCTTCTTGTTTGAGTTTTGCTCAATGGTATCGGAGGCAACTTCGAACCTCTACTCCTATACCATTGTCCTGCCTTTGTGTTTGGCATCTTGAAAGTTGGGACACCACTACCATTAGATGGGCGAGGTCTTGACACATAAGCCACATCTCGATTCTTTCCTTCTCCCATCGAAACCCACATGCTTCTATTTTTACCTTGGCTTGGGTTCAGCAGATCAACATCTTCATACTTTAGTGGCATCTGATGACCTCTTCTCTTGGGCTGATATCGTGGCCTCTCGTACCTATCTTGGTACTCATGCAATGGTCGTTTGTTTGGCCTCATCTCCATCGTGCCCCTTGGGCTATATGGGCCGTAATTCCTGGCCGAACTTTTGATCATGTTTTTCCCAGCACTTCTTGATCTACCTGCCTGGGCTTGATCCTTGATCATCTCCTTAGTCAGTTCCCTGGCTGACTCTTTGGGTTTTGGTAGAACTACCTCCACTGAGACCTCACATTGACATCGGCTGCTTAGCACAATAGCCTTGGGAGGTTCTTCCATAATTGGCATTTTCTCATCTAGAGCCTTTGTCACTTCTGGGTACATTTTGGCCTTACCCTTCGCCTTAGAATCCATCAGGTTCTCTCTTGCTCTTCTCTAAGCTGCGCTTTTCCGGAACCACCCAAGTCTAATCTTGGTCGAGGTTGATCTGGCCTTGGGAAGTTGGCATTCACCATGTTGCCCTGAGCATTTGGGAATGGATTCTGATCAACACCCATTGTAGCTTTCTTTGGAAATTTCAAGATCTTTAGATCAACGAGATCCTGCACAACATTCCGAAAAACAAGGCAATTGTTAGTCGTGTGAGACCATACATTATGCCATTTGCAAAAAGTCTTGTTCCTAAGTTCATTAGCCGATGGAATATCATGACCATTTGGCAATTTTATTATCTTTTCTTTTAAAAGTTGGTCAAAGATTAGTTCAGCTTTCGAAATGTCAAAGGTATAGGACTTGGTTCCGACTCCCTTTTGAGAAGTTCCGCTAAACTTAGAAATCTGGACCATTGTCGACCTCTGATCCTTGGAGGCTTTGAACAAAGCCTTGCATACGCGTGGTTCGCTGACCACGATTTCAGCCAAGTTTATCCCCGCCAATTCTTCTTCCTCTTCCAGGAAGACTTCATCGTCTGCCTGATTTGAGTCCACATTTTCTACATCCACCGCGTGGACAGCCATGGTTCTAGATGTGGAAGGTTTTGGCAGATCTTTATAGAAAGTCGGTCGATTGTCGACCGATTCTTTTGTTGTTCCTCCTTTGAAAGAGCTTCATATCGATGCACCCGAAGTAGGAGGTCATAAATATCGCGGAATTCAATACCCTCGAACTTCTTCCGAAGGTCGAGCAACAACCCACCTTGAGCAAACTTTGCAAACTCATGCTCAGGCATGTTGACCGTACATCTAGCCCTTGCTTCTCTGAATTTCCCCAATTATTCTTGGACTGACTCGTTTGGTCCTTGGCGCATCTTGGCCAAGTCGGCCATTGACATATCTGGCTCCGGCCAATAAATTTGTTCGTGGAAGATTTGCTCCATGGTCTGCCAATTTGGAATAGAGTTCTGAGGAAGTTTGACATACCATGAAAAAGCAGCCCCCGTGAGGGTGCTCGGGAATAGCCTTAATTTCAAGACCTCGCGATGTCCGATTTCGGCACATTGAGCAGTCCATCTCCTAAAAATAATGCAAAATCCGGAACTTTAAATCCTCGTGGAAATTCATCTTGATCAAAATGCTCCGGATATGGCCTCCTGGAGACAGGTCTACCAATTCTTCTAGCATGAGCGACCATATCTTGGATCATCTGCTCGACCGCTCCTCGGTCGATTGCTTGATTTCCTAGTAACGGATTATTCCCACCAAGATTATTCCATTCACCCACTCCGGTGAATTGGTTTATATGAGGCCCAGTGAAATTGGCCCCTGCCCCCTAGTGAACTTGTGGGCGGAATTGGTTGAACTGCAGGAGTCCTTGGAATTGATTGGCCGCCGCATATGGGTTATTACCCATTGGCAGAACATTGACCGTTGGGGCTGGGTTGCCCCCAGCCGGTGCATTTGGTTGAGGCAGATTCGCCCCAAAGATGTTTGATTGGGCCTCCACTTGAAGCCCCACCTGGCACTCCATTTGCCGCCTGATTTCCATTTTGGCCATTTCGTTGGCCTAACAATCGATTAAATCTCTCATTGAACTGAGCATTCTGAGTGGTCATGGTTTGAGCCAAAGTTTGAGCAACTGTTTGAGCAATAGTTTGAGCTGCCTCTTGCATTCTCTGATTGCTCGACATTTTTATCGTACGGAAGAGTTGTTGGAGTTCCAAAGATGTGGCCAAACTTTGTCTCAAGAACGGTCCTTCGGCGGCTTCCACAACATCTTCGACCACCACGTGGTCGAGATCAACGGCCGCATTTCAGCCAAGGCCATTTGGGCCTTGCTGATTGTTCGGAACATCTTGTGGCTGAGAATTCGTAGGAAGTGAACCAACCATGCTCAACTCTTGATTCCGAATGAAGTCTAGACCACTTGATGGCTTGGATGGAAAGATTGTGTGAGTGTGTTTGCACTTCTGACTTCTTAATCAAACGATTGATCGACCAAGCAAGGAACCTCCTCTTGGTCTAGGTTCTTTTTCTTCCTTAAGGTCAAGGATGATTGAGCTTTATGTGACTATTTTTAGGATTTTTGTGATAAGTGTAGTGAATGTAAATGCAGGAAATGAAATGACAAAAATCTAAATGCGATTAAATAGATTAAAGCGATAAAGTTGAATTAAATTCAAATGTAAAGACAATTGAAATTAAATTGCAAGAAAGTAAGCTTACACTAGAAAAACGAAGAACTCGGATAATCTGAATAGCTTGAAAGATAAAATCCTAGACTATGAATTGAAAAGTCAGGATAAAGAGATAGATTTTGTGTGTTCAGTTTGGCGGTCCTCAACTCTTCTTCTGACAACCAATTTATAGAGCTTCCTTCAGCTCATGGGTTTGGCCATTAAATGGCCTCAACTAACTTTCATTGAAAATCCTCCCGATGTTAATGCCTTCCGGAGCTCTAGGCACGAACCACCCGATGTCTTGGAAGTCTTCCCAACATTAATGCCTTTCGGAGCTCTAGGCGTGAACATCCTGATAATTTGTTTCTCTCACACCCTTGCTCAAACACCTTGGAAAACTCAATCTACCCTTGGTATTTCATGCAGTCACTAGCTTCCAGCTACTTCACCTCTCTCTCACAGCTGCACTTTTGCCTCTATCTTAGCCTAGCTATATCTTCGACCAAAGATGAGAACATCTCGAAACAAGTCCTCAAATTAGGCTTCCATGTTTCCTGAGGTTGTTCTCTCCTTGGCCAATCAAAAGCAACTTACAACAAAAGCCCTCCATGGAAAAACACCCAAGTTCCTAAGAGGACACAAATTAATGTGCAAACAACCAATTAAAAATACCCGCAAGTGCACGAGTCTATTGAAGTATAGATTATACAAGTACGGGGTTCGATCCCACGAAGAACTTGTCGGTTTCCTATAAGTTCTAATTCGAGTACAAAGAGAACACTTATTTAACACACCACAAATGCAAAATGGAAATTAAAAATGAGTAAATAAATGTAAAAGAAACAAACAAAACAAAAGAAGAAAATGTGCTGTGAATAGTACAAGCGACCGGTCGTTGGATGCAAAGCGACCGGTCGTTTTTTTACATAATCGAAATTCAGAAATATATGACGAGCGACCGGTCGTTTGATACTTGCGACCGGTCGTGAACACTGACTAGCGACCGGTCGTTGGCTAAAAGCGACCGGTCGTTTTTTCACAGAATTGAAAATTGAGAATTGTGTGTTGAGCGACCGGTCGTTGAGACGCTCAGCGACCGGTCGTTTTTTTCCAGAATCGTTTTTTTCTCTGTTTTTCAATTCTGACCTCTGTTCAGTTTTCGACCTATAACTTTCCAACCGTACATCCAAAATTCACGTTCTTTATACGGTTGGATTCAGCACAGAAAATGCAAGAACACAACGCGGACCAAAAGTCCAAAACAATTACGAAACAAATAAAATTCAGTAACAAAGACACATAACGTGTCGAACACGCAACTCACACACACATTTTGGGGGGGGGGTTTTTGATTTGGTTCAAGTGATCTATTTCTATTGCATGTAAGTAAATGGACTTCAAATTTAAATGAGAATGGCAGAGATGAATTATCAAGATGTGAAATCAAAATGTAACAAGGAGAACCCATTAAGTTCAAAGAGAATATGAACATCACAAGAATCCTAATAGCATGGTGTTTACATTAGGTATTCAAGAAACCAATTCACATGGATGATTCTTACTTCATCCATTTATTGCTTAGGATAACATGAAGATACACATAACCCCAACAATCTCAAGAAGCATGCTTTCAAAGGTGATCAATCAAAGAAAAACACACATCAAGGATAGATTAATTTGGTGAATTGGAATTCATCAACAATATCCAGAAATTCATACACTCAAACATCAAAACAATAAGGTAATCATGTTTAGGGCTTCAACCTAAGCCCTAGCAAATTAAGAAGTTACATTGAAACTAAGAAAATACAAGAAACAAACAAAATGAAAGAAACTAAGAACAGAGAGGGAAAGAGAATGCATCTTCAACTCCTTGGATCCTTGCCGTAAGGCTCCCCAAGGCTCTCTCCAATTGTTATGCCATTCTCCCCTCTCTTGCTCTCCAAAAACCTCTTGTCTTCCTCCTTGAGCTCTCCCTAGCTCCCAGCTTCCAGAAAGTCTCTGCAAATTGGAATAAAAACTGAATGAATGATACGTTGCTTAGCTGCTGGCCTTTCAATCTGCCCAAAGTCAATTGATTCCTCTCTATGCTCCTCTCTCTCTCCTCCTTTCATCATGGCACACTTTTGCCTTTTGTTTTCTTGTCTCCTCTCATGATGAAGTTTTGTCCTCACAAATATACTCTCAGAAAATTCCACTTAACTAAAGTAAATTATTGTTACCAAATGGCATGGTAACAAGTAGAAGTAAGATCACACTAAGTGGAGGTGAAAACTGGCCAAGTCGGATTTCCAGAGCTGTGGTAACATGCTGAATTGGTTGGATAGGCAATACTTATCCAATGGAGCTCAAATTTGGATATGTTGTAGTCAACATCCATTGGAACAAGTTTCATGAAGATCTTCACCTCATCCGAGCACCGGAGCATGCTGATCCGAGGCCAAGAAGTTGACCTACGAAAATGAACAAAAACAGAATTTATCACTAATAATGCACTTTTAGCTCATTTTCATTATAACCAAGGTAAAACCTATTAAAACACAAAAAAGAAGTAAAAAGCTATAAAATGTCAAGAACTAACTCAAAATAAGAGGTGAATAACATGAAAAATCATGTGTAAAAATGAACCGAACAAACTTCCCAAACTTATCTTTTGCTAGTCCTCGAGCAAAACAGAAACTAAAACAAGACTCGAAACAAAACTTTCCGAACACTTTCCAAAGAGAGAGTGACTTATGCAACTGACTCAAAAGTTTTCACAAGAAAAACTCAGTTTAGACATCATTCACAAGGCAGCAAAGTTCAGAACACAACATGCTCAAGTGTAGTAGTGTGATAGCCAAATGGAACTCATTCTCCAATTTCAGTTTTCACACAACTTCAAAAATCATACCAAGCACAAATGTAACTTCAAATCTCACCAAAGTTGTCCTCTCACAAATGAATCACTCGGAAGATGGTTACAATGCATCACTCAATAATAAATATGAGAATAGAGTTAAACCATACGGGACTTAACTCACAATTAGCAAGATGAAAAACATGCATGAATATGATCTCAAGAAGGATGCTAAACACTTAAAAGAAGAATGTGTGCAATTCAACCACATGACATTTAGGATCAATTTAGGTCTTTATTATAGGTTGTAATGGGGCTAAGGGTGTAAGGTGAGTAAGAAATGAAGAATAAGGATACAACAAAGTCCAAGGAACTCACAATGTAAGAGCATATAATCGTTGACTAAAAGACTTTGAAACATCACGCTTGAGATTTTCACTCTTTTTTTTTTTTTTAGGTGATCAAATAGACCACAAAGCCTTATACCTCCACTAATTATGATTCACACTCCTTCCTTCCATTTGAACAACCAAGAAACATGGAATTGAATTTGAAACCATTGCCACTTAACCACAACTTTTTTTTTTCTTTTCTTTCACCCTTTGAGTGAAGTACTCTTTTTTTTTTTTTGAAATGTAAAAACAAACTTCCCAAACTTAGCATGAAAAACACATATAAATTAAAGCTCACGAGTTCCTTAGAAAGGTAATTTCTTGTTTTTCAGGCTAAGGCTAGAAGTGAAAATTGGTTACTTGAAAGGAAAGGCATACATAAAGGCTCAAGGTGGTTAACAATGGAAAATCATGCTTAAGCATGCATAGGGTTAGCTTGAAAGGCACAAAAGGTCCAAAGAGGGCCTTAATATCATTTCTCAAATGTCATGTAATCAAATTGCACAAGAATGAGTGACTTTTAAGTGCTCAACCAAATCAATGAATAATGAGATCAAACAACAACTCAGATGACAAGAAAAGTAAGAATATGTGTATAACACTCATGAATTGAAGCACAAGGCTCAAAGCTCACATTATATGGTTATACAAGTCTAATTCATGCTTGATACAATTCTTTGGATCATGCAAGTCCCTCAACTAGAGAATTATGAAACAAATGGCAAGTGCGTAGAGGGTTTCAAACATATCATGCTAGAACGATGCCATTTAGTGAATAACAATTTTTTTTTATACAAAATTTTCAATCAAGTCATGTAAACATTCATCACAATCTCATCATATATGTCCGGAAAGTGACTTGAAAACAACAAGACTCAAAACAGAAAAGAAAACAAAATAAAAGAAAGCAAGAATTTAAGTGAATGAAAAAGACTTGCTATCCCTTCCCAAACTTAGAAATAAACATTGTCCCCAATGTTAAAGAATTTATGCATCAACAATGTTATAACAAGAAATAAAGGGAATAAAGCAAGTAGAAACAAGAACAAACAAGAAATACAACTACAACACGGCTGCAAAACAAAACGAAACAAAACAAACAAAACCAAACTGAACCAAACAAAACAAAACAAGCAGAACAGTAAGCCCTAACAACAGTCCTACGCACGCAGAAATCCAACCCAAAGAAACGCACAAACCAAAATGAAAGCCCAACCCAAACGAAAGCCCAAAAGCGAAGGAAGTATATAAAACAAAGAAACTGAGTCAGAAGCACAAAGAGCGAGGACTCAGAAAAATAGAAAAAAGTGGGCCCTGATGTCTCGGCTCCTGTGAGTCACGGGTAACCAAGCGAGAGACGTGCCGACAAGCAGAGGTCTCTCTCACGGTCCCAAGCCAGGAATTATTGCCTTCATAGGAAGGCGTGACGACTTTTGTTTCTTGAAAGCGCTGAAAGGCGGAAATGCAATTAAAGGGGTTGGGGGACAGGTGAGGCGATAGAGGGGGATAGGCCGCAAGGGCCGCGCCAAACCAGGAAGCGCAGTGGCTAGGGTTACGTAGAAACTAACTCTATAAAAGAAGAAGAGAAAGAGTTGGGGAAAAACACACAAGCTCAGAAACACACAAAAGAGAAAAGAAAGAACAAAAGAAAAGAAAGTTCAAATGGCCTCTTCCTACCCATTCTCGTTGGATCTCAACCTAGCTCAACCAACTAGAACTTAGGGCCAAGCAGTGGCACCAGTGTGGATGCCCTACTTTGCCTCTGCACGGGGGCACGTGACAGTGAATGACTCGATACTGCTGGACAACGATGTTGCCCTTGGAGTTGCTAGAAATCTAGTAACTCCCAAGGATATACGGGTGCTGGGATCAAGGGATGACAACCGGGTCGTGAGCGATGCTCTGGCACTAAGCGTGCAAAGCTCGGCAACAGTCGCAAGTGTGGGTCATCGCCTAATTGCGAAGTCCCATGAGGTGGAGGTGCTAAGAGGTCAGTTGGCGGGAGAGCGAAGTATGGTTGAAGAGTGCCAGAGTATTATTAAAAGTTTAAAAGCAGAAAGGGCAAGGATACTAGAGGTGAATCGACACGAGCTGGAGGCGTTGCGGGAAGAGAACAAAAATCTCTCGAAGATGGTAAGTGTTTACGCCCATGATATGAGAAAGCAGCTGGAGGACTTAGACCGACCGGGTAAACGCAAGAAAACAGATCGTGAGAGTGGTTACGCTCAAGCTAAGAGTGCCATCTTTGGGAGCTCGAGTGATGAGCCCCAAGAGACCGCACCTGAAGCCCCGGAAGAGGATAGCCATAGGGCTAAACTCAAAGGTCCTATGGTCGAGACACCGAGCACTGTGAAAAAATGATTCTAATGTATTATTGGTGTGCCTGTTTGTGTTGCCCTTTCCGTGTAAGTTTTTTTTTTTTTTTTTTTTTTTTTTTTTTTTTTCCAGAAATAAAAGAAATGAAGTTGCAAAAGAAAAAATAGCACACTTCCCAAACAAAACAAAGACGAAGCCGAAAGGGAAAACACACTTCCCAAACTTAAAATAAAATAAAATAAAGCACAAAGCACCCAATAAAAAAAAAAAAAAGTAAAGGGGAAAAAACAAGAAACACCAGAAAAACACGGAGGTAAAAAGAAAATTAAAGTGAAAGTAGAAATGCTCCCTGCTAAATGCATGCGACCGCAAAATCCTCGTGAAACGGAGATATCGAGAGAAAATGGCAAAAAGCTGGACCACAAATCCCTCATCAGGAGACGTCTATTTAAACCACGCTTCTGCAAGCAGAAGAGTACCCTGCAATTCTTTCTGCAAACTCAAGGAAAACCATCAAAAACATCCAAAAACAAAACAATGGCATCCTCATGCACTCACCTTGATGATATCAACCTTGAGCTGTCGCTAGCACCACCAAATGCCCAAAGAAGGGCTCCTCCAACCCATATCTTCCCAAACTCTTCTTACCACCACGGCTCGGCCTCGAATTTCTCTGAGGCCGTGCCAATAAGAGCTGCTCTCCCGGAAGGTGTAACTGTGAGAAGACTCACACCGGCGGTGCATTTGCATATGGCACGGCGGTCGGACAATGTGGCAGTGGAGGAGTCCCAAACTCTAAACGTGCAACACGCGGTTTCTGCCACAAATCTAGGCCTGCGCCTCCTGGCGAGACACGAGAGTGCGGGGCACTGAGTGAGGAGGTGGCGGCCCTGAAAGCTCAGGTGGCGGACCTCCAGAAGCGGCTCTACAATGCCCACCAGCATGTAGAGATGCTGCAAAAGAGGAATGAAGATCATGTAGAGCTGTTGCAGGTTCTACAAGCAAGAACAGACAGAGAGGCAATTAGCGGAAGCCTCAGGTGGCGCAAAATGCAACAATGAACATGTGATTAGGAATTTTATGTATGCATTTTCAAGTTTAAATATGTAATCACATGTTATGAAATAGAATAAGCATTTGAGCCAAAATCCTGAGTGTGCAATCATGAAGCAATCTACTTCCCAAACTTAACAACAAAATAGAAACACAAACAAGAAAAAGAAAGAAAGAGAAAGAAAAACAAAGAGAAACAATAAGAAATTCGAAATTACCTTGGTTGGAGATTGAAATCCTAACACAAAAATAAAATAAATAAAATAAAATAAAAGAAAGTTTGAGTCTAGAGAAACTCCACTTTGAAGCGATTAGGACGCCAACAAACTTCTTCTATTCACCTTGGGTTGCCTCCCAAGAAGCGCTAAGTTTAAAGTCTTTTGCCGGACTTCCAACATACTTTGGTCACTTGGGGGGTTTTGGCTCAATCGCCTCCTTGTGCCGAACAAGAACTTTCTTCAAATCTTTTTGCCATCTAATCAACCTCTTTCGTATTCTTTTCTTTTTAGGCGCATGAGTAGATTTCAAAAGCAATTTTAAGCGCTTTTCAATACGTGGATTAGATGGAGGAGGCACATATTTAGGATCGGGTGGCCTTCTCACTTGAGTAGAAGGAATGACATTGAACATATGATTGGTACTTGGAACATGAATGTTCAGCTTGTCTTCCTCTAGTACTTCAAAAATAGAATAAGACATTAGATTAATTGAAGCACCTAAATCAATTAAAGGTTCATCAAACAATTTATCACCAATTACACAAGGAATTGTGAAACTTCCTGGATCTTTCAACTTGGGAGGAAGCTTCCTCTGGCAAAAGGCAGAAACCTCTTCCGTTAATGCAACAGTTTCGCATTCCTTGAACTTGTTTGCATCCAAGAGAGGAATGTTGACTTGCACCTGCTTGAAAGTTTCCAATATGTCCTTGGCATGTTGATCTTTTTTAGAACCCATCAACCTGTGAGGAAAAGGAGCATGTAAGATTTCTTCATCAGTAGGTTCACGACTTACCTTTTCCTTTCTTGCCCTTCTTGCAATTTCATGCTTTGGGATCCATTCGGATGGAGAAGCTGCTTGTTTATTTTCCTCCATGTTGATTTCATCTTTTTCCTTAGGCCTAATCACTTGCTCAACCTGCATCTCATCATCAATTTTAATTAGACTTTCAGAATTATCAACCTCACAAATTACCTTACCATTTTTCAAGATAATTGCTTGAACATGCTCATGCTCGGTTGGTATCACTTGTTGGCTAGGCATCATCCCAGCTTCCCTTTGATTCAAAGCTGTGGAAATTTGCCCCACATGATTTTCTAGATTGGCAATGGCCTTATCTGTTTTCTGCATATGGGAATCATTCCTTTGCATGTAGCTTTTTGTCTCAGTGATGAAACTATCTGTGTTTCTAGCCATTGAAGCAACAAGTTCTTCCAAAGTTGGTCCTTGAGGTTGTTGGTGAGATTGGCTAAGTGGTGGTGGATTGTAATGTTGAGATTGACCATGAGGTGGACAAGTATTATGTTGGCCTTGATATGGTTGATATGGCCCTTGTTGAAAATTTGGATTGTCGGTCCACCAAAAGTTCGAATGATTTCTCCACTCCGAATTGTATGTTTGTTGGAAATAATCATTCATAGTCAACTCATTCTGAAATGAGCCAAATGCATTTGTTTCCTCCATCACAAATTTATTGGAGTATTCTTGCATAGTAAGTTCCACAATTTCAGTTGCGGCTGCCATTGGTGATGGTAGAGGTGACTCGTCGGATGTTCCTATAAGAAAAAGAAACAAAAACAAATCAAGATAAAATGAAACAACAATCAATAAACAAAAATAAAACTAAGTACTCTAAACATACTCAAACAAAACAAATAAGCAACCGTGTCAGTTCCCCGGCAACGGCGCCAAAAATTGTTGCATTCCTAAGAGGACACAAATTAATGTGCAAACAACCAATTAAAAATACCCGCAAGTGCACGAGTCTATTGAAGTATAGATTATACAAGTACGGGGTTCGATCCCACGAAGAACTTGTCGGTTTCCTATAAGTTCTAATTCGAGTACAAAGAGAACACTTATTTAACACACCACAAATGCAAAATGGAAATTAAAAATGAGTAAATAAATGTAAAAGAAACAAACAAAACAAAAGAAGAAAATGTGCTGTGAATAGTACAAGCGACCGGTCGTTGGATGCAAAGCGACCGGTCGTTTTTTTTAGAGAATCGAAATTCAGAAATATATGACGAGCGACCGGTCGTTTGATACTTGCGACCGGTCGTGAACACTGACTAGCGACCGGTCGTTGGCTAAAGCGACCGGTCGTTTTTTCACAGAATTGAAAATTGAGAATTGTGTGTTGAGCGACCGGTCGTTGAGACGCTAGCGACCGGTCGTTTTTTTCCAGAATCGTTTTTTTCTCTGTTTTTCAATTCTGACCTCTGTTCAGTTTTCGACCTATAACTTTCCAACCGTACATCCAAAATTCACGTTCTTTATACGGTTGGATTCAGCACAGAAAATGCAAGAACACAACGCGGACCAAAAGTCCAAAACAATTACGAAACAAATAAAATTCAGTAACAAAGACACATAACGTGTCGAACACGCAACTCACACACACATTTTGGGGGGGGGGTTTTTGATTTGGTTCAAGTGATCTATTTCTATTGCATGTAAGTAAATGGACTTCAAATTTAAATGAGAATGGCAGAGATGAATTATCAAGATGTGAAATCAAAATGTAACAAACACTAGGGTTTCGAATCCACCCTAAACAATTCTACCTATGTTCATAAATACTCAAGTGATGAACTCTAAACATGTTGATGAAGATGTTCGCAATCAAGACCATGGTTCGTGGCTCAAGACGCATTGATTCTCTCTAATGTATGTAAAGTGCATGGTTCGTGCTACAATACTTGTGCCCTCCCCATAACCGAACCTAGGTATGGTTCGTACTTCAATTCAATTACAAGGAGAACCCATTAAGTTCAAAGAGAATATGAACATCACAAGAATCCTAATAGCATGGTGTTTACATTAGGTATTCAAGAAACCAATTCACATGGATGATTCTTACTTCATCCATTTATTGCTTAGGATAACATGAAGATACACATAACCCCAACAATCTCAAGAAGCATGCTTTCAAAGGTGATCAATCAAAGAAAAACACACATCAAGGATAGATTAATTTGGTGAATTGGAATTCATCAACAATATCCAGAAATTCATACACTCAAACATCAAAACAATAAGGTAATCATGTTTAGGGCTTCAACCTAAGCCCTAGCAAATTAAGAAGTTACATTGAAACTAAGAAAATACAAGAAACAAACAAAATGAAAGAAACTAAGAACAGAGAGGGAAAGAGAATGCATCTTCAACTCCTTGGATCCTTGCCGTAAGGCTCCCCAAGGCTCTCTCCAATTGTTATGCCATTCTCCCCTCTCTTGCTCTCCAAAAACCTCTTGTCTTCCTCCTTGAGCTCTCCCTAGCTCCCAGCTTCCAGAAAGTCTCTGCAAATTGGAATAAAAACTGAATGAATGATACGTTGCTTAGCTGCTGGCCTTTCAATCTGCCCAAAGTCAATTGATTCCTCTCTATGCTCCTCTCTCTCTCCTCCTTTCATCATGGCACACTTTTGCCTTTTGTTTTCTTGTCTCCTCTCATGATGAAGTTTTGTCCTCACAAATATACTCTCAGAAAATTCCACTTAACTAAAGTAAATTATTGTTACCAAATGGCATGGTAACAAGTAGAAGTAAGATCACACTAAGTGGAGGTGAAAACTGGCCAAGTCGGATTTCCAGAGCTGTGGTAACATGCTGAATTGGTTGGATAGGCAATACTTATCCAATGGAGCTCAAATTTGGATATGTTGTAGTCAACATCCATTGGAACAAGTTTCATGAAGATCTTCACCTCATCCGAGCACCGGAGCATGCTGATCCGAGGCCAAGAAGTTGACCTACGAAAATGAACAAAAACAGAATTTATCACTAATAATGCACTTTTAGCTCATTTTCATTATAACCAAGGTAAAACCTATTAAAACACAAAAAAGAAGTAAAAAGCTATAAAATGTCAAGAACTAACTCAAAATAAGAGGTGAATAACATGAAAAATCATGTGTAAAAATGAACCGAACAGGAACCCAAAGAGAGGTTAAAAACATGTAGAAAAAATGGCAGAGGAGAAACTTGACGGCCGGTTGCTTTTCTTCAATTCCTTGTATCTTTTAGTTGAGCCAACTTCCTCCAACAGATCTTTCCATCCAACCAAGGATTTTTCCACTCAACCAAGGATCTCCTAGTTAGACCGAGGATTTTTAGTTCGACAGAGGATTTTTGGCTCGCAGAGGATTTTTTAATTTCAACCGAGGATTTTTGGTTCGACAGAGGATTTTTTAGTTCGACAGAGGATTTTTTAGTTCGACAGAGGATTTTTGGCTCGACAGAGGATTTTTTAGTTCGCAGAGGATTTTTGGTTCGACAGAGGATCTTTTAGTTCGCAGAGGATTTTTGGCTCGCAGAGAGGATTTTTTATCACACATAGTGGGTGGGTTTAATAATACCAATCAATCATGACATATATATATATATATATATATATATATATAAAGTGACCATAATCATGCAAACACTAAAGCTTTGCCGTCACTTTCTCCCATCATCACATAGTTTTATATTACAAAAGTTGCAATCCTCCACATTGTTGAGCATCTTTCCTCATCTTTTTGTAGAAATCCCACGCCTCTTTCATCAATTGCATCTGCTCAACTCCAACTCCAACTTCTCCATAGCTGTGTGAGCTCCTCCATAGCCAGTTAATCCATCAACAGGTAACACGCCAAATTCTTATCATACTTAAATTTAAACTGATAACAACAGGCCAATTGATGGCCTTTGAATTATTTTCAGATTTTAATGCATTTTTTCCTCTGACAGCCATGGTCTGCATATATATATATATATATATATATAGATATAAAACTTAAACAAATGGCAATAGGCCAATTAGTGGCCTCTCAGTCATCCTCAGCAAATTCTCACGCCATTTTTGTTCTACACATATATATATATATATATGAATGAATTCTGCCATGCCATGCAAACATTGCCCCTTCCAGTGTTGTGTAAAACCACAGTGGTCAGAGCCCACTAACTTTGCCTTTTGCATGCTGAGTGCCGCATGGACCAAATGTTTGAATATACTGTGGCTCAAAACCAATGACAATATTATAGATAGATAGCCGATGTTACTGGGCGAATGGTACTGGGCGTGTGGATGCAGACCACACGATGGCTATACATCATTGATAAATATTGTTTGAGTGCCCCAACTGGAATCATAATTGAAAAAGCCACACCATTGACATCATGTATTGGGATATTTCTGGATATAAAGGCAATCCATTGAGTGCATTTATATAAATGCATTAGTTGTGGCTAACAAACCATTCTATCAGATGCAACTTGATCTGATGTGCCTTCTGCATGAATAGATATGAATAAATATATTGGTGCACCATATTGTTGAGGCTCAATTATGTATTGTTGAAAGGGGCACCAATATGTATTTATTCATATCCGATGTACAACAATTAAATAGATGCATTTATATTGTTGAAAGCATTCTTATGGGTTGTAATTAATTGCTGTGAATTTTCAACCACACTCAAACAGAGGGAAACAAACACTAGCAAACAGCCCAAACAAAGGAACAAAAGAAGAGGCCAAGATCAGACCAATAACACAAACTAAAACCAGGACTAAAACAAGACAAGGATGGATCCAAATCCAGCCCCGTCTGATGTTTCTGCCCCCAATAAAGAAAAAATGATAAGCAACATCAGCAGCGCTAAAAATAGAAAAGTCAACTCCTAAACTCCAAAGACAAGAAGAAATTAATTAGCACAGGAGCACCTGATATTGACTGTGTGTGAGAGAGAGAGAGAGAGAGAGTACCAATGGCAACAAGAGAACAGGCATCGCCCTCAATCTTCTTCTGGTAATAAATTAGACAGTGGCGTCCCTCAAATTCAAGTTCTTTGCTGTATATTTTCTCTTCCCAGGACTATGCCATTGTAGATTATTGTTTGTAAAAATAACTAAAATCCAAAAAATGAAAAGAAAAAAACCAATAATTAATCTTCATTGATCACATAAACCAGCTACAAAATGATGTACGTACACTATCATTAAAATATCAATATTAAGTGTCGAATCAAAAGCTGATGGTAAGCATTTATATGGTAAATGATACAACAAACAACCAAATGGAGTACATGGACTTTCATTAAAACACAATATTAAGTGTCGAATCATAAGGTGATGGTATACATTTACATGGTAAATAATACAGCTACAAGATCACAAATATTCAAAGAAAAGCACATCATTCAATTTATTGAGCCAGTCTTGAACTTAGTGCACCTTCTAAACAGTTCTGTTAGAATCCATTACAAATGAAAATCTAATGCCCCAAAAATTATATAACATATCTGTTGCTAGAAATAGAAAAACTGGTTTTTGGCTTCCATTTTTTGTACTTTACAATGAAGTAGACTAATAGGCAACATAGGAAAACACATGCACAGAAAGTGAGTAAATGAGAGAGAGAGAGAGAGAGAGAGAGAGAGAGAGAGAGAGAGAGAGAGAGAGTTCATTTAAACATGGAAATCACAATTTTCCAAATACACTTGAAATCCTTTCCATTCACCAAAAAGCAGGAATCAACATAAACTGCCAGACTAATCGTACAAAACCAAAAACATTACATTTGATCAGTTTTTTTTCCACTTCACACATCGAGATTCCATAATAATGTCAAGATATGTGCAAAACATATTCCCAGAAATAAAAATGTTTACTTGTACAACTCCTCAGAGCTAATTTACCAACTTCAAATCACAATACCCATTAACAAAACAAATCATTCAATTCATTAATTAGATAGAATGAGTTAAAGAACACCCATCATTCATTCTCCAACATGAAATTTTCTACTTCGATGCCATATACAAGACAACATGCATGATAAACAGCCAAGTAATTTTCCATGAAATAAAATATTATCATAAACTGTTGGACGACAATCCTGTTTATACCCAGAATTAACAGCCAATAAAGACAAGACACGTGGAGGGGATCGAGCCTACCAGGGTAGCCTTCGGCACCCGACCTACCGATCGCTCCGTTAGGGCAACGCCCTCCCTCAGGACACGTGGCGCGCTAGGATCGACGTCCACAGTCCCACATCGAAAAACTACAAATAGTGCACACCTCCCAAGGCCTATAAAAGGGATCAGCCATCCCAAAATAGAGGTAATCAGAACGATCGGCATACTGCTTAATTGATCTGAAAGTAAAACTTACTAAATCCCGAACTTACTTAAGCTTCGGAGAGCCTTCGGCCGGTACCACACCGGTGCCCTTGGCCTTACCGAGCGTTCCTCTATTTTTACAGGTCACGCTCCCTCCGAGGCTTCCAAGGTACCGAAGGCAACAAAATTACTAAGTTGACCCTAAAGTCTCAAGACCACTTTTTGGCGTCAACAGCGGCGCGCCGTGGGAACGATTAAACAAATCGACCCTTCGTCCCGAACATATGGGGACCACTGAAAAAACTACGTTCGTACCACGAGAAGGGATACCGTACGGTATGTCAAGCGGGGTAAGCCCAGCGCCACCCCATACACGCCAGCACCTAACCCTCCGGCACCCCAAGTCACGGAGAGTGCGGAGCTTTTAGCCCAAGTCTCGTCCCTTCGGTAGGACATGGCTAGGCTACAGGAACACAACAACTTCCTGTCATCGAGAGTGGATGAAACACACCAGTTGCTGAACCAGCAGCAGACACAAAACATACAGACCGCACGGTCTTCAGAGAGCTACAGACCCCCGTCGCAGAGAGGAAAGGCAAACAAACGGCAATGGCAACCCCCGCGCCGTCTGAAACAGTTGATAGTCCCTGCGCCGAAGGACAGGCCCCACGGGCCAAGCAAGGTCTATTCCGATTGTCGCCATAGGCTGTTAGATCGGGAAGGCGAACGACATACCGAATGGCAGGCATCGCCCATTAGGATCAACGCACGCCTGGAGAGGACCCCCGTCTGAAGGGTCTAGGGGAAGTCTCTGATACGGAGGATTCCAGTTCTGGAGTCCACGGCGGAGTCTGACCCAGAGTACGTCCCTTCCACGCATCGGACATCCTCCTACCGTTCGGCAACGCCAACGAAATTCTCCGAGGTTAACCCTTTTGGGCTCAGCAGCGATCGGTACATCATGACGATAAGGATATACCGAATAGGGACCCCGCCATTCGCCTCCTAATGCAGAGGGTGCAGAAGATGGAGGACGACAGAACGCGCTCACAGGAGCCGGATTGGGGAAGGCTTCGACCGGGCCCCTTCACCGAACGCATAAGGAATTCACGGCAAGACAGGGATGCGCATAACCCCATACACGGGAGTGGAAGATCCCCTGATGCACCTCCACTCTTTCCAATCGGCTGTGGGGTGCCGAGGGCTAAGCGACGAAGGACTCTGCCTCCTGTTCCCCTCTTCGCTCACCGAGGCGGCTTTGAATTGGTTCTACCTACTGGAGCCAGGGGAGTCGATTCCTTCGACGAGTTGAAGCAAATCTTCCTGAATCATTTTATGATTCAAACGGATAGGCTGTACTCTGCGACGACGTCTGTATACCATTCGACAGGGGACGACGAACCATTGCGCGAGTATGCCGCACGGTTCAGCCATGAATACTCTAGATGTCCGGATACCGATGACAGGGCAGCCTACGGCGCCTTCAAAAGTGGCCTACGGTCATCACACTTTCGGTATCTCGTGCATAGCAGCAATTGGCGCACATACGATGAACTCATGAAGCAAGCGGCAGTCCACGCCAAAGCCGAATATTCCATTCGAGGGCCGAGCCTACGGCTCGGCAGGGTGAACCTATACAGCGGTCCTCCAGGCACAGGCATCGCAATTCACACCAACTGCACAAGTTGCCGAATACCCTGACAACCTCAAGCGCAAAGATGCCGAATGCTCCCAGAAGGGACATTCCAAGAAAAATAAGGGCAGGTACGGGGGAGGGATAACCACCGAGCGCCGCTGCTGGCTCATAACCAGGGATCGAAGTATTCACCCTGCTCAACACCTCCTACGAGGCGGTGCTGATGAACGAAAACGAGATGATCCCGAAGCCAGCGTTACGAAAGCCCAGCGGCAGGACGGCGGGACCCGGAAAATTCTACCAGATACCATCAGGAGAACAGCCACAACACCGAAGACTGCATAAGCCTGCGAAAGATTGTGGAGAGGCTCATCGGGAAGGCAAACTGGATCAATACATAGCCAGGCCGCAACGTTCGCGTGCCGAACGGCAATCGCCAAATCAATATCATTCAGCACGACCAGATGAGGCCGACCCTTGCCGGGGCATCTAACCGGTCGCTGAAGCAATATGTCAGGGCGGCCCAGGACCCTCAGGTCCTCGGCATCGAGAGTAGCCGGCATGCGAAGATGCTGAAGGTCAGGTGGGAACCTATCACTGAGGAAGAGAAGGAAGGAATCATCTACCAACATGACGACCCTATGATCATCCGAGCCGAAATTGCCGAATTCGATGTCGGAAGAATCCTGATTGACACTGGAGTTCGGTAAACGTCATCTTTGTCGATGCCTTCAGAGAACTGGGATAGACGACAGCCAAGTCAACAGGCAACTCTCGCCTCTCCTTAGTTTCTCCGGCGACTTGGTCCAGTCGGTCCGCAGTGTCCAGCGCCTCCGAATGCCTTCGGCACAGCCCCACGGAGGACCATGGTCTACGACCAGTTCCTTGTGGTGGACTGCCCAACGGCGTATAATGTCATAATCGGCCGAACGGCACTCACGGCGATCAAGGCCCACTTGTCCCCCCACATGCTACTCATGAAATTCCCAACCTGCTACGGCACGGGGCAGTGGGGGGCGACCGGATAAGCGCTCGAACTGCTACGCCACAACATTAAAATCGGCAGCCCCTCATAAACAAAAGGAAACCCTGGCTGTCGTGGACTTGCCGAACGGCAGCGACCTGTGGATGATCCTAGGGAGGAAACACCCACACCGGTGGCACAACCCGCCGAAGACCTCGAAACCGTAGCGTTGGATGAAGGTCGACCGGATCGGTGCGTAAGGATCGGCACCATGCTGAACGCCGCCCTCGTGCCGAATTCATCCAGTTCCTTCGGCAGAATTCGGAAGTCTTTGCCTGGTCTTACAACGACATGACAGGCATATCCCCCGACGTCATCAGCCACAAGTTAAGCATCTCACCGGCTTTCAAACCCGTCAGGCAAAGCGCCGATCCTATGATGCCGAACAGTATGAAGCCATGAAGAACGAGGTGGACAAGTTCACGGCTATAGGCTTCATCCGGGAGGCCGTATATCCCGGAACTGGCTGGCAAACTCTGTCATGGTTCGGAAGGCAAAGGGCGGATGGCGAATGTGTCAAGATTATACCGACCTCAATAAGGCCTGTCTGAAGGACAGCTTCCCGTTGCCACGCATCGATCAGCTGGTGGTGGACGCCACGCCGGACACGAGTTGCTCAGGTTCATGGATGCATACTCTGGATATAACCAGATCTTCATGCACCCTGCCGACATCGAACACACGGCATTCATAACGGACAAGGGCTTATACTGCTATAACGTCATGCCGTTCGGTCTGGAAGAATGCGGGGCAACCTATCAGAGACTCGTCAACCGAATCTTCGCTGAGCAGATCGGCAGGCACGATGGAGGTATACGTGGATGACATGCTAGTAAAGAGCCGAACGACAGGAGAACATCTGACGAACCTTTCCCTCATGTTCGGCGTCTTGAAGGAGTACCGAATGAGACTCAACCCAACGAAGTGCACCTTCGGCGTGTCTTCCTGGGAGATTCCTCGGTTTCATGATCAGCCAGAGGGGTATTGAGGCAAACCCCGACAAAATCAAAGCCATAATCAACATGGAGGTACCCTCGACACAGAAGGACATCCAGAGCCTTACCGGACGAGTGGCAGCCCTCACTCGCTTCATCTCCAAAGCCACAGATAGGTGCACACCGTTCTTCAAAGCCTTGAAAGGGGGCAAACACCATATAGAGTGGACTGCCGAATGTGACAAGGCATTTCAAGACTTGAAGGACTACATGGCCAGGGCGCCACTGCCATCGAAGCCCCTACCTGGAGAAATTCTGTCTATATATCTTTCGGGTATCCCGTCCTGCCGTCAGCTGGATGCTCATACGGATCCCAGAGAAGGCAGAGCTACCGATCTTCTACGTCAGTAAGGCCCTACAGGGGGCAGAATCTCGGGTACCCCCCGCTCGAGTAGCTGGCTTTAGCCTTGGTGATTCTGCCGGCGGTTGAGGCCCTATTTTCAGGCCCACGTCTATCGTCGTCCTAACCAACCACCCCTTCGGGCAGGTTTTCCAGAAACCAGAAACTTCCGGGAGACTGGATCAGTGGGCGATCGAGCTAGGAGAGTTCGACGTCCAGTTCAAACCTAGACCTGCCAAGAAGGGACAAGCAGTTGCCTGACTTTATCGCTGAACTGACGCCTTCGGAGCCATCGGAACCTGGGGAAACCCCCCCATGGTGGGCTTATCGAACGGCAGCCTGTTGGACCAGTCCATCCCTATCTGGAACCTGCACGTAGACGGCTCGGCAAATCAGGCAAGGATGCGCAGCCGGCTTAGTACTCACTGCCCCCGACGGAACCAAGATCGAATATGCCATCAGATTCGCCTTCGAACGTCGAACAACGAGGCTGAGCACGAAGCCCTCTGGCCGGCCTTCGGCTAGCCAAGAGCATGGGGGCTAAGCAGGTCAGCATTCACAGCGACTCGCAGCTCATCGTGAACCAGGTCACTGCCGATTTCGCGGCAAAGGATGCATCCATGATAGCCTACCTATCGGCAGCCCTCCGATTGCTACGGAAGTTCCTGGCTTACGAGATTCGGCAGGTCCCGAGAATCAGAAAATAGTGATGCCTATGCATTAGCCCGACTAGCTTCGGCAATCAACGACAAAATTGGCCGACGGGTCCCCGTCAAGATTTTAGCCCAGCCAAGCACCACCTCTCTTGACGTATGTACCGTTCGGTACGTGGACACCAGGATGTCACAGATCTACACCTACCTGGCGAACGGTACCCTTCCAGAGGACAAAGCCCAGGCAAGAAAGCTACGCTACCGGTCGACAAGGTACATCGTCATCAATGATGTTTTGTACAAACGCGGCTACACGACCCCCTACATGAAATGCATTACCGAAGAGGAGGGCGAGTACGTCCTTCGGGAGATCCACAGTGGTGTCTGCGGAGACCACTCCGGTTCCAAGTCCTTGGCCCACAAGGCCTTTCGGCAGGGATACTCACTGGCCGTTAATGCATCGGGATGCAATAACGATGGTAAAGAAGTGTGACAAATGCCAACGCTTCGGCAATATTCCATATCCGCCCGTCGAACCACTCACACCGATCATAAGCCCATGGCCATTCGCCCAGTGGGGACTTGACCTGATCGGGCCCATGCCGCAAGGCAAGGGACAGGTTAAGTATGCGGTCGTTGCGGTGGATTATTTCACGAAATGGGTAGAGGCCGAAGCCTTGGCCACCATTACTGCCGCAAGGATCGAGGAGTTCGTCTGGACCAACATCTGTTGCCGATTCGGCATCCCATACGCAATTATCACCGACAACGGCAGGCAGTTTGATTCGGAACTCTTCAGGAAGTTCTGCACTGGCCTCAAAATCAACCTATTTCGCCTCCCCAGCTCACCCTCAGTCGAACGGGCAGGTAGAGGCCGTGAACAAAATTATCAAGAAACTCCTGAAACGGCAGCTCAAGTGCTAAAGGCGCCTGGCCGAGAGAGCTTCCCGGAGCTTTGTGGGCCATCCGAACGTCCTACCGAACCTCGCAGGAGAGACCCCGTTCAGGCTTGCATTCGGCTCGAAGCCGTTGTCCCGGTGGAGATCGGCGAGTCATCTTACCGAACGGAAAACTTCGAGCCGAAGGCGAACGAGGCTGCGCTTGCGATAAGCCTGGACCTAATCGAAGAACGCCGAACGGCATCTAACCTTCGGAATGAAGCCTACAAGCAGCGCGTCTCTCGGTATTACGACTCGAGAGTCAAACCCCGCTCCTTCAGAATCGGGGGACTGGGTAATGCGCAAAGTTTCGCTTTCGACCAAAGACCCAACTCAAGGAACCCTCGGACCTTCCTGGGAAGGGCCCTATGAAGTCATCGGTATCCTTTGGTCCGGTACCTACAGGCTCCGAGGTATAGATGGGAAGACCCTCGGTCATCCATGGAACGTGGACCATCTCAAGAGCTACTTTAAGTAAAATCCCCTAGCCAACGGCAGGTAAGGAACTTGTATTTTGGCCTACGACACCTATATATAAAACGAGATTATTCAGATCATTTTTTCCTATCTATAATTTTCACACAAATCATTTCGGTAGGGCTCATCAAAATGACCCACGGTAACGTTGCCTACGGCAATCAAAAGCTACGCATTATACGCCGCTACCCGGCTATCGGTACCTACGAATTGCCCATGGCATCTCTATAGACGTAAGGCTATTGGGACCTCGCCCCTACCGATATCTGCAACACTTCCCTTCGAGCGTGATTATCCTACAAACAGTTATTAGCCTACGGAGGTAACAAACATGGATAAAATTCAAACGCAGAGGTGCAAATGATGAAAGCAAAATATTACTTGAATAAATAAGAATGCCCTCGGCATAAAGATGTTCGGAAATATCACACACATGATCGAAATACAAAACAAAATAAAACAAAATAAAGCTCAAGCGCCCTCGGCAGCGGGCCATCGTCGGCAGGAGTGCCATCGGCATCATCGGCGTCACCGGGGCGTCCTCCCCTCGTACTCCTCAATCATCTCTTCAGGAACGTCTTCCGGTAGAGGGGGGGATCGGCAGCAAAATTGAGGTTCAGCTTTTGCCCGGGATTGTACCGTTTGAAGCGGTAGATGAGATCCGCCATCTCAGTGCCCACCTCATTATCCAAAAGATTGGTAAACTCTGAAGACGAACGGTAGCTCTCGACCGCCTCACGAACGGCAGTCCGACCTCTGCCGCTTCGCCCGCTCGAAGCTTCGAGCGCCGTCTCTGCCGCACTTTCGCCTCCTCGGCATCCCTTCCAGCCTCCAGGAGATGGGCGTGGTCCTGAAGCACCTTGCCAGCTTCGGCAACCTTGGAGCGGCCCTCTTCGTACAGCTTCCTGTTGCGTTCGGCAATGGCGAGGGCCCGCTTCATGCACAACCACATGTCCATGGACGCCTGTAAAATGGAAATCATGAGTCAAGTGCCAAACGGCAGGAAACCAACGAAAGGAGAATCAAAGGAATTGGGGGGTGGAGTTACCGAAGCCTGGAGTCGGAAGGCGCGCCCGGCCTCTTCCCGAAGTGATTTCCTCGGCAGCTCCTTAATGTTAGGCAGATTCATTTGCGAACCCACGATCATGTGGTTCGCAAACTGAACTGTCTTCGAGGGACACGCGAGTGTCACAGCTTCGGTAGGCCCCTCTTCGTCCTCAGCAGCGAAGACGGCCCTCGGGTGATCGACGAGCCGCACCCGCTTGGGGGTGGAGGCGGCATCCGAGGATCCACGGTGAGCGGCCGCTTACCGGACGCCGCGGGTGCCGGAGTACCTTCCCCCTCGCTCGGCACCGGTTCGTCCCCCGGCACCCTTCTCGGCACGGGTTTGGCAGCCCGCCGTCGCTGCCCGGTCGGAGAAGGCGGTTCCCCAGCGCTTGTCTCAGCGACGCGCTCTGAAGATGCCTGAGGTTGGCGCCGCTGTTTCTTCCCTTGGTGGCCACCTGGAAGCGCCGCTTCGAGGTCTCTGGACATCTTCTTCGCCTCGGCAGATTTCCTGCTCTCGAACACTATAAGTACCGAACATCAAAGTAAGAGCAGGAACTCAAGCAAACAAAAAAGAAACGAAAAGCGAAGTGGACTTACTCTCGGCAGGGCTGACAAGGGCAGGGCTCGGACAAGATTCTCGGTAAAGAGAAATTGAGGGTACGTCCTCTCAACGGCAGGGACCTTCAGCCTCACCTTATCCGATCTGATGAATCTCAGACTGGAGGGCGACTGGCTGCTTCAGTTTACCTGCAAACATGATAAACATCCAGAATCAGTGTACCGGATAGAAATAATACAAACTTACCTACCGAACGGTAGGAAGGTAACCTCCCGGCGATTTGGAAGGTAGTGGGTATATTGAAACGGACGAGAGTGTCGACGGTGACTCCCAGTCTCCCGACAGGCATCACACGCCGATTCCTCCATGTCTTCTGGAACGTTGGAAGGGCATTGATGAAGTGACCACGCTCGGAAGCCTTAAGGCAGTTCGCCTGGACCCAGCCCCCGTGGTCAACCTTCTTGGATTTGGTGATGCTGGACAGATGGGAGAATTGCTCGTAAGAGGGGTCCCCTTCTCCAGCAAGCCTAAATGCCGTTATCACCCCCATCAGAGCCACCCAGAAGTTGGGATTGTACTGGCCTGGGGCATACCCAATCCGCGCCAGAATCCTTTGGACGGGATGCTGCAACGGTAGCCTAACGCCATGCTGAAGGATGGGTGTAAAAAAGGCTACTTCACCATCCTTGGGCTTGCTCAGGGATTCCTTAGGACCAGGGATCCTCATCCTTACTCGAACTGGGAATCCTATATTCGGCACGAAGCCTATCTAGTTCCCGAACGGTTAACTTATTGGACTCCAGATAGTCCACACCGAACAGGTTATCTTTCGGCACCCCCATGGGCACCCTAGGATTTCCTCGATTGACCACCGTCACCCTCGGCCGGGAAGAAGGCTCGGCAGTCTCTTCACGCCCGGAAGTAGAAGCTTCCGAACGGTAACTAGGCGGCTCGGGCGCTTGTGCGTGCCCCTCCTGGAAATCAGAAGGCGGGACTAATCCAATATGGGTGCCGTCTTTGTACACTACCGATAACGGGGTCGGCTGACTGGTCATAAGCCCCTTCACAATGCCGTGGGTGGGGGCGGATCTGGACCCCTCACCCACAACTTCGACAACAGAACTCCCGTCGCTTTCGGAACCCTGGTCCGACTCCCCACTATCGGTACCCCTTCCATCTTGGAGAGTCTCCGTCGAACGCATTGGGCTCGCTCTCGAACCCAGATTCGCTATCATACATCTACAAAAGAAAAGACAACAAAGGAAGGAAACTAAGGGGGCATACAGAGGGCTAACCTACGGTTGCCTACGTCTCTACCTATAGCAACTAGACTGCCGAACTACACCCCACTTGCATAAAGTTCTAGTCTAGTGCAGCCCAAGGAAAGATGTATGCATGGCAAAGGGAAAGAGATAAGGTAGAGTGCCGAACGGTACCTTTGAAGAAGTAAAGGATGGAGGTTCGTAGCGTCAATAACCGAAGCACCTCGCCTGAAATCGCCTTTTCTACCGATGCACTTCGCCTGAAATTGCCTTTTCTACCGATGCACTTCGCCTGAAATCGCCTTTACTACCGAATGGTCTCGCCTGAAATCGCCTTGGCAGAGCTCTAGCAACTCTCAAATGTGAAAGTGGCCCTCGCCTCAGAGGCCACTCCAATTTATAGGGGAGGATGCGCAACGGTACACCTCGGGATACGGAACGACGCATTGAGAGCGCCGCCCGCGTGATTTGACACGCCACGCGTCGCACAACGAACTGGAGGGACTGACACTGCGCAGGTTCGGAAGACGAAGCGTCACTCTGCCCCATCGCTCGTCGCGCGACTTGGGACGCGAGGAAATAGCCAAAATTTGCCCAAGTCAATAACTGATCGGTACTCCGGTTCGGACTCCGTTCCGCACTCCAGGAACCGCCGAACGGTAGCCCACTCGGTGGCAACTCTTGAGCTCCCATGCGAGACTTCCGAATGGTAGGGACCTCTGGCGACTCAACCGCCTCCTCCTGGAAATCTACCGAACGGTAGGCATCTTTATGGTGACTCGAGCGCTTCCTCCTAGCAATCTACCGAACGGTAGGCACTTCTATGGCGGCACGAGCGTTTCCTCCTGGCGCGACTGCCGAACGGAAGGGCGACTAAGGGACTGCCAACCGAGAGCAAATCAAGCCCTCACCCGAGTATCCTCGGATAAAGGCTTGGGGGACTCCTGTTTATACCCAGAATTAACAGCCAATAAAGACAAGACACGTGGAGGGGATCGAGCCTGACCAGGGTAGCCTTCGGCACCCGACCTCCCGATTCGCTCCGTTAGGGCAACGCCCTCCCCTCAGGACACGTGGCGCGCTGGAGGATCGACGTCCACAGTCCCACATCGAAAAACTACAAATAGTGCACACCTCCCAAGGCCTATGAAAGGGATCAGCCATCCCAAAATAGAGGTAATCAGAACGATCGGCATACCTGCTTAATTGATCTGAAAGTAAAACTTACTAAATCCCGAACTTACTTAAGCTTCGGAGAGCCTTCGGCCGGTACCACACCGGTGCCCTTGGCCTTACCGAGCGTTCCTCTATTTTTACAGGTCACGCTCCCTACCGAGGCTTCCAAGGTACCGAAGGCAACAAAATTACTAAGTTGACCCTAAAGTCTCAAGACCACTTTTTGGCGTCAACAAATACAAATTCCACATTTTGTTTTCCAGTTACAGATTTTCTTCCTTTGACATTGAATGTTAACCGACAATCTTTTCATACACTCTTTAACTAGGCACCCTCTTTTCTTTAGAAATATTTGCCACCAAAATACCTACCCAACCAAATATCAGGAAACACAGGTCCATTTTATTTTTCTTTACCTTATTTTCTTAGAAACAAAACATAGCGCAAAAAGAAGGTTGTTAGGCAAAAATAAAAAAGCCCTAAAATTTTCACAAAGTTTTCATGCACACAAATGTGACGGATCTAATATTCTAGAGAGAGAAGGTTCAAAAAGGGTTTTAGAGAGAGAGAGAGAGAGACAGTGAAATTAAAAGCACAAGACGCACTGAAACAGATTTTTGTGAACATTATACTCCGACCTACATTGCTAGGGCAGGAAAAAAAAATTATTTAAGCAGAGACTCAAAAAATTACACAGATACATAAACAAAGCTCGCAAGTACATACACATATCTTGCTAGAGAGAAAGAGAACCCTAATACAAGAATGGAAGATAGATACGGCGATATTTATTCAGAGAAGTGAAGCTTCAAGAGAGATTACCTGAGGGGGGCAGAGCCGATCGTTGTCCGGAAAGTGACTACTTGGATGGCGGAAACGGAGGGGTTCGTCGCAATGGATGGCGCAGGCGACTGAGAATTACGCGCTCGCCGACAGAGGAGAGTGAGAGTGAGAACGAGAAGAAATCGCGTCAGAAACTCTTCTGAAAGACCATGCCTTTCATTCCGAGTCAAGTCTGCAAGCTTCTCTTGGGTCCGGAATCCAAATTATTATGAAATCTCGTTAATCGAGGACATATGTAGTAAAATCTTTTTGATAGTTTTTTTTTATGCCGGATTTTTTTTTTTTTGAGACTATCCTTTTTTCTTTTTCTGTGTTTTTTTTTTTTCCAGAGTTGAGAGGATCCTTTTGATAGTTTATTTTGTTTTATTGTTCTATTTTCCAAAAAAATTTGCAGATATGACACTACTAGTGACAGTGTAACCCAACGAATTTTTCATAAACATGTCCATCATCACTTGTTACAACTTGACAACCACTTCCCTAAACCCTGTAAATACTTTTAACAACAAAAGAAAAAAAGAATATATAAATGGACATGTTTATGAACTGATACATATTCACAACCAAAGCTAATGACTTATGAATATGTTTACTCTCAAATATGAACAAGGGGTTAATTACTCAAATGGTCCTTAAACTTAATCTCGATTTACATTTCAGTCTCTCAATTAAATTATTCATTCAAATGGTCCATCAACTCTATATTATTCGATCAATTGGTCCTGCCCTTACATTATGTCAATGTTGCTATCAAATGTAAGGGTAAAACCATCAACTCTTTGAATACCAGCCAATCTAGCTAGAATAAGAGCTTTCTTTCGTTTCAAGTGGCCAAAAATATTTTGATTCCACTGTTTTAGAGGAGCAATTAACCCATAGGAATTATCAAGAGCAGAATCATGAGTCTTCCCCCATTTTTGCGTCATAAAATCTTCGAAACTTATGTGCTACGTCCACATCACTTCAAATCTAAGGGGTCTGCCATTATAAAAGCAAACAACAAACTCTTTCCTTAGGCTATTGGTTGCTAGAACATCGGTTTGTAAATTTGTAATTTCCTTCATGATATTAAATATCTAATCCGATTTTTTTTTTTATGGAGATATGTCCTACTATAATGCATACTACCTTTTTTATTTGCTCATAGCGCACGAAGTAAAATCATTTTATTTGTTATTTCTAATCGGTTCATAATTTTATATCATTTTGTACCCTTCTAGCTTATGATTTGGTTATGTTATTGAGTTAAACTTGTGCTTTTAATCCATTTTCTGTTTTCATAAGTCCATAATTTCATAAACTTGCATGCCTTCTTTACTTAGTGATTTTTCTTAGTTTCTATTTAGTTTGAGTTACTTACCTCTGTTTGTGTGTTTTGTAGGTTAAGAAAGCAAGAGATCACATTTGATGCAATCCATGCATGTTAAGGGCTGATTGGCATAAGAGGAATATGAGCTTAAAGACAAACATATTTTGGCTACAACCCATTTCCAGCCCAGTTTCGTAGGTCAGCTTCTTGGACTTGGATCAGCATGCTATGGGGCTTGGATGAGGTTAAGATCTTCATGAAACTTTTTCCAATGGGTGTCTAGTACAACATATCCAAATTTCAGCCCAATTGGACATTTGTGGAGTGCTCAGTCCGTCCAACACTCAACCTTGCTCAAGAGGATTTCCAACTGCCAGCTTTTTGCCATGTGCCTCCTTTTAGCCATGTGCCTCTCCCTAGCTATAATTGACTTTGTGTTGTGTAGATTCAGCTGCACCAAAATGGATTCAGCTGCATCCTCAACTTGTGATACTCGCAAGTGCACGAGCCGTTGGTAGTTTAGCATATGTAAGTGCGAGGTCGATTCCACAGGGATTGGTGATTGAATGATCCAATTCAGTTTTCCTACACAAAACAGAAATGAAACCAAAAGAAGCAAAAAGTTTTGTACAACACTTGAGAACATGAAGAGTTTGGATGAGAATAGAGAGAAGAGTTTTGGGAAGTGTTTGAGAACTTTGAGAATTTGGAAGAGAAGGTGTTTGGGAAGCTTTGAGGATTTTGGAAGAGAAAGGAAAGTGTTTGGGAACTTGAGAATTTGGAAGAGGAAGGAGAAGTGTTTGAGAACATGGAGACTTTTGTGAACTTGGAGAGATGTATTTGAGAAATGGGGAATTTGGAAGAGAATGTGTGAGAACTTGGGGAATGTTTGTGAACTTGGAGAATTTGAGAACTTAGGGAAGGAAGAGAAAAGTGTTTGTGAAGTGTTTGAGACATGGAAACTTTTAGAGAAGAAAGTAGAGAGATGTTTGAGAACTTTGTGGATTTTGGAAGAACATGTGTTTGAAAGCTTTAGAGAATTTGATGAAGGAAATGGGAGAAGTGTTTGGGAAGTGTTTGGAGAATCTCGTGTTTGAAGAATTTAGAAGAAGAGAAAGGAAAAATGCTTGATATTTATAGTACTAGGATCTTGTTACAACAATTGAGAACTACAAAAGGAAAACTAAGAGAATTTGAGGGAGAGAAGGGAAGGGAGCTCTAGAGAAGTGTTTGAGAGCTCCCCCCCCCCCTTGGGGTGTTATTACAAGATTAGAGAACTTCCCTATTTATAGGCCTAGGGGAAGTGAAAATCTGAATTATACAATAGGTTTACCTACCACACTCACTTCACCAACTTACAACACTTAATTCACCTAACACACTATTGCATTTGAAAACAATTCCTCTTGTCTTTAGGCTTAGTGTTGCAACTCCCACTTCATCATCTTTTGGCTCATTGGGCTGCTGCAAAATTCCACTCAAAAATAGGTATTGAATATGCTTCACCAAACTTTCCCACAATCAACAACACATCATCATGCATATGTCATGCATGACAATGCATTGCAGCCAGGTTGTGGGCTCGTTTTGGGCTTGTGGCTCCATCCTGAAAAATCTGGAAAAATATGGATCTTGAAGCTCTTTATCTTATCTTTCCAAGCATATGCAGCCCAACTCAAGGAAAAATCGGGAAGGCCTTCAAATGTGATTTTTGGCCCAGTAACGCAGATGCTGCCGAATTTGACCTTAGGTTGCCAAAACATGTATAACTTTCTCTAGAAGACTCGGAATCATGAACCGTAAAATTCTATAGAAAATAGATTTCCGTATCTTTCCAATGATGTACGGTTCATTATCTGGTTCTTCTTGAGCAAGTACAGTCCAATCCGTGGAGTTGACTGATCTGCAGACACCGTTTTGAGCTAATTTGTCTCCAAAATGCAATTAGTGAGTCCTAAGCTTATTACACTGAAACAAACACAAAACTTATTAAAAGCACAAGTTTAACTCAAAAACATAACCAAATCATAAGTTAAAAGGATACAAAATGATATGTAATTATGCACCGATCACTTTGTACTCAACATAATGAGTGAAGTGGGGAGGCATTCCAGCTATTAAAGAGAAAGCAAGAGCATATTTGTGAAGACAAAAATACATCATGGCAAAGGGGACAAGGAAGGGACAAATGTTAAAGTGCCATGGTGGAAAGGAGAGAGAGAAGAAGGAGGAATGATGAGAGGCATTTTGCTTCAGCCTTTGAACATGGGAATTGAATTGGTAGATCACTTTAGAGCTGGAGATCAGCTTTTGAGCTACTAAAGAGAAGCGTGTGCATGCATGCGAAGCAAAAGAAAGAAATGAAATGAAATGAAGTCAATTCCAGTCCCTGTTTCGGCAGCCAACTTGCACTGGCCAAAACATACACTTCTACTGCTCCGATGCGAATACTTTCTTCATAGAAGTTGTTCCAATGGGTGTCTAGTATAACATATCCAAATTTCAGCCCCATTGGATAGGTTTTGAAACCTGTGGCCTTCCTACACCAAGTCTGGTTCAGAAAACTCGTTTTTTCAGCAACCAAAAGGCAATCACATGGGTTGGCAGCAAAAGAAGACCACATGGGTTGGCAGCAAAGGCAGCCACATCTGACCACCTTTGAACCCATGTGATGAAAGCTTTAGGTGCAGCAAATGATGAAGGATGGTGTGGGAATTCATCATGATGTTCCTTCCTCTTAGCCCTATAAATAGAGAAGCCTTCAAGCTTCAAAACACATCCCAAGGGGGGGAGCTCTCAAACACTTCTCTAGAGCTCCCTTCCCTTCTCTCCCTCAAATTCTCTTAGTTTCTCTTTCTAGTTTTCAATTGTTGTAATGAAATTCTGAAATTCTGATTAAGTTTTTCTTACTTCCACTTTACTTTTATTTGTAATGTACATTCTTTCTTAAGTATTCAAGTTTAATTAGTTTCCAAGTTTCAATTATGGTTTTTGTTCTTATTCATTATGCTTATAAGTTAATATGCTAGTTTGAATGATTGATCACCATTTAGGTTTGCATGTTAGCTATCTTGGTTGTTTAAATTGTTCTTCTATACTTAATGGGTTCCTAATGCTTAATTTTAGGTTAGACAACAAATGATCAAATTAGGGAATTAGGAACACAAGGTTTTGACCAAACACCATGGCTTAATCATACTTTAGCTAGAATCAATCCGTTAATCTAATTGAACTTGGGAACTTATTTGCTTGAGTTATTTCCTTTTTTTCTTGTTTTATTTATTTTCTTTTTCATTTCTGTTTTGTGTAGGGGAAATGAATTGGATCATTCAATCACCAATCATCGTGGGATCGACCTCGCACTTACATATGCTATACTACCGAACGGCTCGTACACTTTCGAGTATCACAAGTTGAAGATGCAGCTGAATCCATTTTGATGCAGTGAATCCGATACAACAATTTCTTCGCAATTGTATACTAAGAAAGGGGCCTCATTTAGAATATGGCCTACGGCCACCCAAAAGTCTGGGCCGGCCCTGAGGGCCAGCACCTGGAGTACTAAATCTTTCTCCTTCTGGTCGCTCACATGCAATTTGGAAGGTCAATTAGCGGTGTTTGTGAAAAGTTTTGAATTTTACAAGCATGATGGACAAATGAATTAAGTTTCCCCACAAAACTTGCAGGGTGTTGAAGAAATATTTTCCAAACTGCATGCACCATTTTTAATATAAGCTGAATGACACCAATTTTGACATACGTACCTTCCCAACACGAGGAACTATAAGCCATGCAAGAGTAACAGTAAGTAGCCCTGTAACAAGCAGAATTCCGGTACCTTCCACCGCCCACTTGGTTGCAGGATTTTCAGCAGGGACAACGACAGTATTCAGAGGTTGTTCTGATACAGCTTGCGAAATTGCAACAGAATTACTATTTGTATTGTCATTACTGTTACTATTATTATGTGGGCCAGACCATAGTGAAATCTCACTAAGTTGTTGCTTTCTGATAGCAGCTACAACATCAGGATCTATGCATGTATTAACCTGCGTGGCCTCCGGTTCCCCTTCTTTCCCTCAATATTTTGTATTCCTTCAAAAGTTATTTAGGTGATTTACTTCCTTGTTTCATAGTTGACACCTCCTTATATAATTAGGATATATTCTCCTAATTAATTACTGTATCTATTTTCTTCTAAAGCACCCTTGTAAACTCCTATATATACCCCTTATGGAGAATAATACATTTTAACCTAAAGTATTGAAACCTTATTCATATTTTAGCATGGTATCAAAGCAACCGATCCTAAGTTCTCTCTAAGCCCTCAAATCATATCCTCAAATTCAAACACAAACCCTAAATCAAATTTCTCAAATCAAATTCCTTAAATCAAATTCCTTAAATCAAAACCCTTCATCAAATCCCTAACTCCAAACCCATTCCCTTTTTTTGAGAGTTAGCTTTTTTTTTTCTTCTTTTTTTTAAATCAGTATGTGAGTTTTAATTGTGGTTATTTAGTTAACTTTTTCTTACATAATTATTCGCATATCTTCGATGCACATGGCTAATTTTTAATGCAAATTACTTTTGACTTACAGAATTATGTGGAGATGAAGTGTAGACTTGATAACCCGTATGAGTTTTTGAGCTTCATGCATAGTCTTCATTAAGAGTTATATCTCTTTTCATGATTGCATTATCATTCACTAGAACTTGCTCTTATATTCATTGACACGTTTCAATAACCATACAATCCTAAGGAAGTGATTTTGGCCATGTTTGATTCGTTTGAGCATTTCTAGCCAACCCTTATGTGTTATTCATCCCTAATTGGCCCTTTGAGCCTTATAATAAGTTTTTTTCCTCAACCAACTTTCATACCTTATTCCCCTATTAAACACATATCTCACTAGTAAAAAAAACCCCTTGCGCAACCAAACTTTGCGCGACGAAACACAATTCGTCGCCCAAAGTGACTTTGCACGACGAAAATTAAACTTCGTCGCTCAAAGTCTTACGCGACTACATTTTGCACAACGAAACACAAATTGTCGCACAAAGTCACTTTGCGCAACGACAAAGAATCGTCGCGCAAAGTAACTTTGCGCGACGAAACACTTAAATTCGGTGCACAAATTCTTGCGCGACGAAGTGTGGTTCGTCTTGTAAAGTCTTTTCAAAAATAAAATAAATAAAAATTTATTTTTAAAAATCTATGCATGACTTAGCGCGACGAAACACTTAAATTCGGTGCACAAATTCTTGCGACGAAGCGTGATTCGTCTCATAAAGTCTTTTCAAAAATAAATTAAATAAAAATTTATTTTTAAAATTCTATGCATGACTTTGCGCGACGAAACGGTTAAATTCGGTACACAAAGTCTTGCGCGACGAATTCTCGTTCGTCTCGCAAAGTGTTTACAAAAATAAATAAAATAAAAAATTATTTTTAAAATTTTTTGGATGACTTTACACGACGAAATAATAATCTTCATCTCGCAAAGTCTTTACAAAAATTTTTAAAAATAAAAAAAAATAATTCTGTTAGAAAAATATATTATTGTAGTTCGGATTGGGTTTTTGTTAGAAAATATATATTTTAAATTGACGATCGAATTGGTTCATTGTATTCATATAGGGTCAAGGACTGTAGCTGTAAAAAATCATTAAAATCGAAATTGAAATAGCCGTTAAATCGTGATTTTTTGTTTATAACCGTCGAAAAGTTTTGTCCTATTACTTGATCTCTGATTGTTTATTTTTTCCGATTTTTGGCGTATATGATCTCGAAGTGTAAACAAACAAGTTTGACAGTTGGATTGTTGAAACTAGTTTCGTAGAATGCGTATGCTATCAAAACAATATATTCACTAATAATTAAGAGTTTATTTATACTTTCATTAAATACAACATAAGATTTTGTGGTATCACTAATGAAAATATTTTAAATTAAAGATCAAATTGAGTCATTGTATTCATATAGGGTCAAGGAGTGTAGCTGTAAAAATATCATCAAAATCGGAGTTAAAATAACCGTTAAATCGTGATTTTTGTTTTTAACCATCGAAAAGTTTTGTCCCATAACGTGATCTCTGAATGTTTATTTTTTCTGATTTTTGGGGTATACGATCTCAAAGTATAAACAAACAAATTTGACGGTTAGATCGTTGAAACTAGTTTCATAGAAAACATATCTCATCCAAACAATATATTCACTAACAATTAAAAGTTTATTTATACTTTTATTAAATATAACATAAGATTTTGTGGTATCTACTAGTGTAAATATTTTAAATTGACGATCAAATGCATTCATTGTATTCATATAGGGTCAAGGAGTGTAGCTGTATAAAATCATCAAAATCAGAGTTGAAATAACCGTTAAATCTTGATTTTTCTTTTATAACCGTCAAAATATTTTGTCCCATTAATTGATCTCTTAATGTTTATTTTTTCTGAATTTTGGCGTAAATGATCTCGAAGTATAAACAAAGAAGCTTGACGGTTGGATCGTTGAGTACCTTTAAATTTGTTTATTTTGTACGTATAACACTTAAGAAATTGAATAGTATATATATTTATTGTAGCTTTAAATTTTTTTTAAGACTTTGCGCGACCAATATATAGTATTTCGTCGCGCAAAGTATACTCTAAAAATCTGGGCCGGTACCAAAAATGAGAATTTTAAAAAAAAAAATTACGACTTTGCGCGGCCAATATATAGTATTTCATCGCACAAAGTATAGTCGAAAAATTTGGCGGGTACCAAAAATGGGTATTTTAAAAATACAATAACATTTACGACTTTGCGGGACCAATATATAGTACTTCGTCATGCAAAGTATACTCTAAAAATTTGGGCGGGTACCAAAATGGGTATTTTTTTATAAAAAAAATTTATGACTTTCGCGACCAATATATATTTCGTCGCGCAAAGTATACTCGAAAATTTTGGGTGGATACCAAAAATGGGAAATTTTTTAAATTTTTTTTTATATTTTAAAAATTACGATTTTGCACGACCAATATATATTATTTCGTCGCGCAAAGTATACTCGAAAATTTTGGGCGGGTACCAAAAATGGGAATTTTTTTTTTTAAAAACAATTTACGACTTTGCGCGACCAATATATAGTATTTCGCCGCGCAAAGTATACTCGAAAAATTTGGGCAGGTATGAAAAATGGGAATTTTTTAAAAAAAAAAATTTACGACTTTGCGCGACCAATATTATTATTTCGTCGCGCAAAGCGAACTCGAAAAATTTGGTGGGTACCAAAAATGGGACGCGGGAATATTTTGGCCGCGCAAAACTTTGAGCGACCAAAATTTCGTCGCACAAAACCCTAAAAATTTGGGCGGGCACCAAAAATGGGAAATTTTTTTAAAATTTTTTTTAAGACTTTGCGCGACCAATATATTATTTCGTCGCGCAAAGTGATCCGGTTTTTAAAACCAACATAACTCCTCCACCATTTTCTCAATGTCTTCTACTCTTCTTACCTCTCCTCTCTCTTTCCCTCTCCCCAAATCCTACCCTTTCTCTCACACTCACTCCTCTCACTTTCCCTCTCCCCAAATCCTACCATTTCTCTCACACTCACTCCTCTCACTTAATCTCTCATCTCTTTCTTCAGTATCTCTCACTCTCACTCACTCTCTTATCTCTCTTTTCATCATCTCTCACTCTCACTCTCACTCACTCTTTCATCTCTCTCTCACTATCTTCTTTAATTCTCTCACACTCACTTCTCCCTCTCATTCTCACTCACTCAAAATCTTGCCAAATGGTATATTCTCTCCAAATGTTAAATGTTTTTCAATAATATGTTTTTTTAGAGTTAGTTTTGAGTTTATGCCATTTTTTTTAATGTTATTTTTTTTTATATTTGACAATATTTGTTTTTTTTTTTTGGTAGGGAATTGTCGAGACTTTGACGGCTAAAGTCGAAAAACATATCCTCCGCCACTACCATCACAATAGGCTTGTAGATTTTATTATTTTACTTTGTTAATTTATGTGTACATTTGAATATTATATATATTGGATAATTTGACCACTATTTTTTATAGGTAATTTTATTTTGAATATGTCAATTTAAATTAAAGTAATTAAAAAAATAAAATCATATAATTAAATTAAATTTAAAAAGTAAAAATTTGAAAAAATTAATATAATGAAATTGATATAAGAGAAATAATAAAACAAAATGTCAAAACCCTTGCGCAACAAAATATTTCTTCACGCAAACTAACTAGTTTATTTTTAATTAAATTTTTTTATAAAAAAAATAAATATTTCGTCGCGCAAAGTTTTGCACGACATTAGGATTTGTCGCTCAAAGTATATTTGCGCGATGTTAAGATTCGTTGCACAAAATAATAATATTCGTCGCGCAAAGTAGATAATATTCGTCGCGCAAAATGGTACTATTCATCGTGCAAGGTTGCTAGTATTCGTTGCGCAAAGTAGTTAGAATTCGTCACGCAAAGTGGTTACTATTCGTCGCGCAAAGTGTCTTTGAGTGACGTTAGTGTTCGTCGCGCAAAGTTATTATCGTTCGTCGCGCAAAGATACTTTGGGCGACGAAAATTACTATTCGTCGCGCAAACTTGCGTGAGACGGGTTTTGCACGACCAAACTTATTTCGTTGCGCAAAGTGTTTTTTGTAGTAGTGTCTTTACCCTTTTATAGTGAACTAATAGAGTTAATTCTTTTAAAGAGATTCAAGGTGCAAGGATAGTTGCTTAGCTTGAAGATGAAAAGTATAATATAAAAAAAAGTGAAGTCAAAAAAAAGAAAAAAAGAAGTCCAACCTAAAGTGTGTTAAAAGAATAAGTTTGGAAGTTGAGATAAATAAAGTGAAAAGAGCCAAAAAAAAAATTGGGCCAAATTATGCACAAGAACAAAGTGTGCTGTGAATTTCAAAATTAAAGTACTCAAAGTTCTATTCCTTTCTAGTCATCAGAATCTATAATCTCTCATGTTATGCTCTATTATAAATTTTCTATGAATTTTGTTTCATCCCTATCCTTTCATTTATTTAACCCTTCACCTAAGCCACATTACAACCACACTACTTAAGACTTTTTTTTTTTTTTTTTTTGGCTTTAGAAAGGCTCCTTTTTTTTTTTTTTACTAATAAATTGACTGACATATATAAGTTAAGCGCCTAGTATCTAAACTACTCTTCTGTTAATACATCCACACATACCTCATATGGCCTATACAGACCAAACGCTATTCAAAGAATTCAGGTCAATACCCATTAAAGTACTTTTTTTTTGGGCCCGGAATACCTATCAAAATACTTATACACAAATACCCATTGAAATACAAATTTAGTATACAAATTCTTAAGACCTTCAGATTTTTGGTGTTGTATGGTTTTCTTCTAGAGATGTGATATGAAGAGCAAGCGTACGTGGTTTGATTTTGTTTCATGCATTCATTTTTCTTGAGTGAAATAGATTTGAGTGCTTTCTTTGTGAGTGACATTCAGGGTGAGATTTGGAGTTGAAGCTTTATTTTGCATATACCTATCCGGGGGTTGAGTGAGTTGTATTGGTATTGGTTATTTCACACACTACACGTGATAATGTTATTATGTGCAGTTTTGTTAACTCCTAAATCATGCTTAGAATTTATAAGTTGGTTATTTGATTATTTAGAATTATATATACATTGTGCAATTCCGTTGAGACTAAAGGAATGGTTCCCACTTGATATTGAATCAAATTGCTGTGCAAATGCTTTCTTCAGAGTTGGACGAAGAGCATCCATATTACGGTTTGGTGACTCATTGCCAGAAGATGCTTAGGTCTAAAGATTGTAGTATTTCTCATAAATATAGAGAAGGAAATTGCTTTGCGGATATAAATTGGCAGCTCTGAGCTCACAACTAGATTTGGGGTGTAGTTTTTGGGAGGGTGTGCCTGAAGGGTTTGGACATTATCTACTGGAAGATTTTAGCGGGGTTGCTGGTCCCAGAAGTTTGCTTATGTGACTTTTTTTTTTTTTTTTCCTGAGCTCTGGCTCCCTTAGAACCAAAAAAAAATGCCCTAGCATTCTTTTGAGTACAAGTTTTGTTTTGTTTTGCTAGAGGACTAGATTTGGGGTTAGTTGATAAGCTCATAATTATATGTCATTTGAATACTTTCTTTTCTTAGTTTCTCTTATTTATTAATTATTTACCTTGTTTCTTCTTTTATAGATAAATATAAACAAATGAATTAATATGGAGATTTTTAAGACAATTTTTGTTGCATTATGCATATTTTCTCGGAAACTGCTTGTGTGGATCAGCCGACTTTACGGAATAGTCTGTACTTTCGTAGGATCAATCAGGTTACGATCCTTATATGTGGTTGGAAAGCTCTGGAAGTCATCTTTCTATAGAATTATACGATTTGGAATTCCGATTTTTCTACAAGTAGTTTGGAAGGTTTTAGTATTAGTTGCTCAATCAGAGAAGTCTACGCATGAATTGTTGAGACACTATGCCATGTCGTCATGCCAAATCATTATTTTAGCTGTTAAGGGAGATTAATGGAAGATTTTTGAAGGGCAAATAAAGCCTAGACATTCAACCCTAGTCCTTGCCACATTTTTCCTTCCAATTTTTCCTACTTGAAAGAGGTTTTTCTTGGGACCTAAGCCTAAAAGGAAAAGGAAATAAATCATATTTGAAGAGGTATTCCTACTTGCAGACCTTGGGGGTTTTGAAACCTATTTATACCCCTTTTAGCAGTGCAAAGAAGGAAGACAGGCGTACACAATATTCACCAAAATACTTAGAGCAAAATTGAGAAGGAGTGGCCGGTCTCTATTCCGTCTTTAGTCAAATGGTGTAATATTATTTTTCTATGCTTATTTGTTGTGATCCGATGACTATGTCTAGCTAGGCCCCTTGGCCAAGGCTAGGAGGATGCCTTAGTTTAGTTATTTGTGTTATTGAATGTTGAGTTTTTGATCTAATGAGTTGTGTTGATAAATTTATAATCTCTACTTAATTTATTCTAAGTGTTGAATTCTCTTGATTGCTTGTAGATGATAAGATGGATACATGTAGACCTATTAAGTTGCATGTTTCAAAGCTTTTTGGGATTATGAGTTGTGAATAACTTGATGCTCTAATAAAGATTAAGACTTTATATAATTCCTTGTTTCCATAAAATTAATGAATCTCATGTGTTTAACGTATGCCATAATACGGATAGATTATATAGTGAGATAACGATCTATTGCATAATACGGATAGTAAGCGTACCTTAGGGAAACTTGGCTTAAGTGCGCTAAAAGTGACTTAGGTAAGGAATCTTTATCAATTAACTCATTAGCTAAAAGTGACTTAGGTATGGAGTCTTTATCAATTAACTCATTAGATTAATCACTTGCTTCAATAACATGAGTAAGAAGAGTAATGGTTGAATTTGAAGCTTTGATAATTTATCATAATGTTAAAAAACTTTTCCAAAATCCTTAATATTTTGTTGAAAAATTCCTTTACCTTCCTTGTTTGCTTTTATTTGTTTTCTAAAACCACAAATCAACTTTTGCCAACTCACCTTTCAAAACTTCCCTTGTTGTATACCATCTGTCTATCTTCCACCTTTGTTTTCGTTTCTTATATGTTTGATTGATTGGAATTTTACTCAATCCTTGTGGGAACGAACATGTGCTTGCATTTCTATACTAACTATTTATATGTGCGCTTGTTGGATAAATTTGTTGAATTTAATCTACTAATTTAGGTTGAATTTGGAAATAACAAGTTTGGCGCTGTCGGGAATTGACTTATTTAATTCCAATTAATTATTTAATTTTCTATTCTTTTCCTAATTTTATTTGGTTACTTCCTCTTTTGCTTCCTATAGGAATTTGGGATCCTAATCATTTCCAGATTTGGTTTCTTGTGCATGCAAGGACTTCGATCACAAAAATGAGAGTTAGTATATTTAAACCTAGAAGTTGAGAGCATCTTAAGGAAGAGAAGGCAACCAGAGGAAGAAAAGACCATATGAATATACACGTATAATCATAATAAAACCCAAGACTACTTATAAATTAAGCCTTCCTAACCTGAGATATAAATGATGCAAATGCCCCTAAGACCTATAGGGGGTCCAAAGCTGTAAACTTGCGTCTGATGACTTCCGAGATTGAGCCATAAGCATCTACGACACCTAAAACATGATTAACAAGGTCGCTTGACCAAAAGATATTAGGGTCCCATGGGCCCCACAACATAAATACCTAGGAAGCTCTCGTAGTGACAATACAAACCCAGTCGCAGCATGCGCCACCTGCATCACCATCAGTCCCATTGTTCACGACTCGCGTCACTCAAAGCCCAAACTCATGCCTACGTCGTTCATCACTCGAGTCACTGAAAAATTAGACTAGTATTGTATGTCGTTCATGATATTCAATCACTACCAGCAGCGTATGTAGTTCACGACATCCAAAATCAGCCAAACCCAGCAACCAGACCGTCAAGTCTTTTCATAGCCATTGAGTTCATCATGCTCGATCATAGAAACCGTCGAAATTCGAACTGGAACCAGTAGCAGTCGTCTTCATCGTGAGCCGTCATCATGACAACCAGGAGCGGAGCCATATTGGGACCAGTGTGGTCACGGGCCCCCACTCAATTTTTTTATATTTTAAAAATAATATATTGTTATGTATTTCTATATGTATATTATTTCAAATACTTTATGTTTTGATATGTACCTACGTGTATTGTAGCGGACCTATTAAGACACAAGGAAGTGCTTCAAATTACCCCTTTACTTAGCTGGTAGTGGTGCATTCCAAGTGTACATATTACCTTATTTCCATTTTTAACATTTAAGTAAATGTCTTTGTCCTTTAACTTTAATTTATTTTTATATTACTCCATTTACTTAAGTTTACAATGTAAATAAGGAAGTACCCCATATTTGGATTCATATAAAAATACTAGAAAATAAATTTCTACCAAATCAAAATATGAAAAATCGGTTTTAGTGCAAAATACGATTTAGGCTAAAAATGATGGCTCATTAAGTCAACATATACTTCATACTAAAATCTCATAAAATCAAGTTTTCTTATTTGATGTGTAAGGAATTAAAGCCGCCAAAAATTATCTTGAGAAAATGATTATTCCGAAAAACCATTTTTCATACTTAAGTCAATATTTTTACATAAAACATTTTTTCATGTATGATATGAATGCATGAAGGAACCTAAGGTTTTTTTTCAGTTTGTGAAATTATGATTTTTTTTTTTCTTTCTATTGGATTTAATGAGGGGAAAAGCTTTAAAGATATTTGCTAAATCATTACTATTTGTCTATCTCTTGCAATTTTTCTTGCTCAGAATGTATTTGTCTATCCCTTTGTTAAGGACAATTATGATTGCAACCAATAAGCAATATAATTCTTGACACATGTAATATATATACTATTTTTCGTATGTATTGTGAGTTCGAATTTTTGATTCTTTATAATTTGTAAGAGGCCCCCACATACATGAAATCCTGGCTTCGCTACTGATGACAACCAAAGAGGACCCCAACAATATCAACTCAGATAAATCCATATTCAGCGATCGATCAAATTCAACCACTCAGGTTGTCACCGTCCAAAGAGACAATTCCAACTTCTAAGTTGGTATTAAACTGGACAAACATAATTATTCTCTATGGCATCAAGTCATGGAGATCAAGATTGTTGGACAAGAGAGACACAATTACTGAACAGGTAATATGACCCAACCTGCAGCCATAAACCCGACATACAACAAATGGCGTGCATCAAATTTCCAAATCCAAAAGTTGGTTATTTGATGCCATGCAATCCAATCAGATGAAACAGTTTATCCGTTATGATACAACAAAGCAATTCTCGGAGGCATTCAAGAAAACTTATTCATATGGTGTTGATGAAGCCAAAATTTATGACCTTTATAGAAGGTCATTCACAATGAAGCAGAATGGTGGATCAATTGCCAAATATTACAATAAGCTCATTGAGATTTTTCAAGAGCTTGATCAATTAAGTCCAAGCAACATGGAGCATGTGAGAGACATTAAAACTATACGCAAGGAGATCGATGGTCTTCGAGTTTATATATTTCTTGCAAGTTTGGACAACAATTTCGATCAAATCCGACGAGAGATTTTAAGGATGGATCCTAATCTTGAACTTGAGGGAGCAAATGCACATATATTAAAAGATAGAGTGACTGATAGGGAACCATGTCTGAAGTTGGTGTAACCTCTAAAGCCACAGCCTTGGCTGCTTCTAGGTCCAAGCAAACTGGCTAAACAATCATAGTGCCAACCCTACTCCTAACCGGCCTCCAATGAAGTGTACCAAATGTGGTTTAGATAACCACATAATTAAAGGCTATTATGGGATCATTGGTTATATAGAAGGATGGGTTCACAAATGGTGAAAAAAGGATTCGAGGAGAGCCTCGTTTGCATCCGCTAAGTGATCTCACGAGATTGCATCAGAACCTCCATCAGGTAGATATAGCTCCAAGGCCTTGACCACTTCAGGTACCTCTTGCACATCTTCACTTACTTGTAATAGATCATGGATTATTAACACTAGTGAAGGAAACATATATCTTTTCTCGGAAATGGATTTAGCCACAACATATAACACAAAAACATTCATAATGGCAGATTAATTTTGCTTATTCTAGTTGAGCTAAGCCTTTTTCATTTAACCCAAGTATCTTATGATCTAGTCTCCTTGTGCACAAAATAGAAAAGGAAGAAAGGTATGAGATTTTACCCTTGAAGACTATTTCTTGGACAAGCCAAGAATCAACACCTTGGTAGGAAAAGGTCTTCTTTTCTTCCTCTTCCCACAAACTCCTCAACCCAAGACTCCAAGAGTGAAGCCATCTACCTCACCACACCAAAATGGACTAGAGATGAAGAGAAATCAACCTATAAGAGTTAGATGCTATGTCTCACCTACACATCAAAACACAAGAGTGAAATGCTAAAACCCCTAAATAGGTTTTGAGTCATATTTTGGCTTTTATAGGAAAAAGAGAGAGAGAGAGAGAGAGAGAGAGAGAGAGAGAGAGAGAGAGAGAGAGAGAGAGAGAGAGAGAGAGAGAGAGAGAGAGGGAGAGAATCCCTCCCTCATGGCCAGCCAAGGTGGAGAATGTGCTCACTTGGGTCTTGTGGATTTTGTGTTGTCATGCAACACTTGTTCATGGGCCCAATAGGCTTTTAGGTATTTTGCTTTTTGCTTTAAATCATATTTAAAGCTCAATCCATTTTCTTATGTCAAAGCTAAGTCCATAATTAACTCTTAATTATGTATTATGATTTAACTTTTAAATCACTATTATAATCTTACTAATTTGACTTGGTCAATTGTTCTAGTCAAACATGTTGACTTTCACTAGACCGTTAACTTTGACCTTTGACTTTTAATTCCTTATATCTTTATCAGTGTGTGATACGTAGGTTCCTTTTAGAAAGGTAATACATAGTCTTAACTCCTCTAAGTTGACTTGTAAATTAGATCTCGTCATTTAGTTCTTTCTATTGGTGAAGGTCAATTAGGTTTGAACCTTTCAGGAGTTCCACAAACCATGGTTGATGCCTAGAAACGTGTCATGGTTATCCGAGCTAAATAGAGTGTAGGGAAGGACCTATTCAAATTGGAATGATCGTGCAATTGAATCCTTCTCTTATACAATACTTCTTATTCACATTATTAGATAAAGGAATCTAATGTCAGATATCTTAATGTGAAGGATTCCATTATATGATTATCCTGATAAGATTTGAAGCTCTTTTCTTTCATATCTTATCTACTACTTTGCACAAAGATTTGGTCAATGATATCTTTGGAGTATTCTCTTTCTTTTATTGAGAGTCTATATCACTTGTTGTATATTCATTTGCATCCATGACTTTATTAAGATTCCTGATAAACACCTTTCAGTCATGTCTTCTTCAACACAACTATATGGTGATCTCAAAGACAAACAACATAGCCACGAGACATCTATGATGTCTTAGGTCTAAGGATTATTTGCACCATTGCAATCTATAAGTTTTAGTTTGACATGTGAGTAAAAACTTCCATTCTAGAACTCATGTATTTGATCGCGTTCAGTGTACTTGTTCTTCTGCAAGTACTTACATACATATCTTGGTGTCGTCACACTCAATGACTTGAGATCTCGTCATTCTCTACATATAGAAAAGATATGGCGTCTACTGGTCTAGGTGGAATATAAATTCCCATTTCATACTCCTATGATCAAGAACATATTTAGGATTAGGGATCATGATAAGTCTCGATGTATGCAATCTCATTATATAGTTCTCATGTCCACTTATATATTCCTAGGACTATACTTGTTTTGTATTTCATAAGATAACATAATCATGAATTAAAATAATTAGTCTTACCCATTAATAACTAAGTAAGTCATTACAAAATATGTCCTTAGTACTAACTATTACATAATTAGTTGGTTTTAAGGGCATACATCTAACAACTAGCGGTACTAATCACATGACATCTAGTTTTAATGGGTTGCACTCTACCAAACCATCAAGCCAAATACATATTACTAGTGCCAATGGAACCACCTCTCAAGTTTTGGGAGAAGGGTCCTTATCTCTTACATCCTCATTAAGTCTTATTCATGTCCTAGGTGTCCTCTCACCCGACTATGACTTGTTATATGTTCCTCAAATCATTGATTCCCTTAATTGTACAGTGTGTTTTTGGTCTTTATATTGTTTGTGTTCGGATCTCCTCACTAAGGACATGATTGGCTGTGTTACTATAAGGGTAAAGTTGTATTATATGGGCTAGACAGAAGACGACACTCAGAGATTGAGTCAAGCACATTATGTGAGAGGAGAAGAATCCTTCACGATGAAGAAAATTTGACCATGGCATAGACGATTAGGGCATGCTTCTTTTGGTTATCTAAAACTTTTATTTCAAGATTGGTTTTTCGAGTTTGCTAAATTAGACTTTTCTTGGAAACTTACATTTTCGTGAAAAGCCATCGTATTTCTTACTCATTAAGATTAAGTAAAAGTTCTATGTCTTTCATGATTGTCCGCTCTGTTGTTTAGGGACTGTCAAGAGTTCCAATTATTAGTGATTTTAAGTGGTTTGTGACGTTTATTGATGACTGCACCTAGATGACCTGGATTTTACCCATGAAACAGAAAAAAGCGAAGTCACTACAAAATTCAATCAATTTCATCAATATGTTGCTAATCAGTTTGACAAGAAAATCACAACACTTGATACTGTCCTTGGAGGAGAGTACATCAACCATGACCTACATAATTTTTTGACCTAACATGGTATTGTTCATCAAACCACATGTGCCTATACACCACAACAAAATGGTGTCGCAAAACGTAAGAAATGTAGTCTCTGGGAAGTTGTTTGTGTCCCTTTATTAGTAGCCCGTATGCCCCATCATTTGTGGGGAGAAGCTCTTTGTTCTACTACTTACCTTATCAATAGAACACCATTCAGCACTCTTTAGTATCAAACTCCATTTCAAACATTGACCACTCTCCTCACCATGTCATCCACACCAAATCTTGAACCACTTCTCTTTGGTTGTGTTGCTTATGTTCAGGTATATCCACATCAGCGTGGCAAGCTTGATCTGTACACATCGTGTTGTGTCTCTGTAGAGTATGTTGACACTCACAAAGGCTCTAAGTGTTTCCATCCCACCACTTAGACCTTGTACGTCACAAAAGATGTGACTTTCCACGGGAGTGTGTTCAATTACTTAGGGGGAATTTCTGAGCATCTCATCCTGGGGCAGAGCTCTATATTTGCAAAAGATACTCAGAATTAGAACATCCAAATTCCACAACAAGTTTTAGAGCAGCCAGTGTCGAAGCAGTCACTGACTATATTGGTGCAACAAGATCAAGAGCCGCAAATATTGGAGACTCCAGATAGTGATTCAAATACTTTCCCCGTGCAACTCCTACTACAAACCACCACCACTCATCCAATCAAGTCCTGAAGATACCCCATACGTAACTAAATATGTAAACTCAAACTCAAGCACTTTACCTAAGTCGAGTCATATAGGAAATACAAGTTATCAGTTAACCCCTCATGCGACTAGAAGGATCCTTAGACAAAAGTATAACCCTGACCTTAAAACAAAAGTTAAATACCATATTGCTAATCATGTATCTCTACATAGGCTGTCTCCGTCATATGCTTTATTTGTATTTCAAGTATCCACTGTATATATTTCAAGTAATGTACATGAAGCTCTGAAAGATCCCAAGTGGACTCAAGCGATGAATGATGAAATATAGGCCCTCCAGAAGAAGTCCACTTAGGAGATGAATATCCTTCCTAAATGGAAGAGAACAGTGGGTTGTAGATGAATGTATATGGTAAAGTTCAAGGCATATGGCACCATTGAACGATACAAAGCAAGACTAGTGGCGAAGGGTTACACTCAAGACTTATGGGATTGATTATGAGGAAACCTTTGCGCCTATATGCAAGGCCAACACAATTCGAGTAATTCTTTCTCTTGCAGCAAACCTGGATTGGGCATTACACCAATTTGATGTCAAAAATGTCTTCCTACATGGTGACCTAGAAGAAGAATTCAATATGGATTCCCTTCATAATGCAAGATGGGGCCCAACACATGCAACATGGTGTGTAAACTAAGAAAGTCTCCTTACGGATTGAAGCAATCACCCAGAGCATGGTTTGGAAGGTTCAACAAATCAATGAAGAATTTCGAATACAAGAAAAGTAACTCATATCATACTCTTTCTTGAAACATAAGAAAGCTAAAGTAATTTCCCTTCTTGCATATGTTGATGACATGGTAGTTATCAAGAATAACTCAGAGGAAAAGGCAGCATTACAACGCCATTTGGCAAGTGATTTTGAAATGAAAGATCTTAGTGCTCTGAAGTATTTCTTAGGCATCAAACTGACTTATTCAGAATAAGGAATATTTCTATCACAACCGAAATATATCCTTGACATTTTGACTAACACTGGAATGTTAGCAAGCAAACCAACATGTACTACAATGAAGTTGAGCTTGGAGAATATCCTGATTAGGTACCCACCAACAAAGAAAGATATCAACGCATTGTGAGTAAGTTAATCTATCTAAGACACGTTAGTGTGGTGAGTCAGTTCATGCATGCACCAAGTGAAGCCTACATGGATGCCGCAAACCGAATTCTAAGATACTTGAAGTCAGCTCCTGGAAGAGGATTGATGTTCTCACGACATGATGTAAACCGAATAATATATCCCAATTCTTATCATACATGCACCAAGAAAGGGCAGAGCATACTAGCTAACGAATTTCAATAGTAAATGCAACCTCTAAAAGTCGATCTGCCTCATCAAGAATTAGAATAGCAAGATGTTCCAAATCCACAGACATAGAATTGTGTAAATGATCTATAATGTGTCCTGGAGTAGCCACAACAATATCTGGCTTTGACCTCAAAGATGTTTCTTGTGCCTAATTAAAAAAATGGCATCACCACGACATTTTTAATGAAAACAAATAAGCAAAAATGTAAACAAAAATCAACTAACATATGCATTCCATCCACATGCATAACCTTAACTTCAATTTATGTTAATATGTGTATTTTTTCATTGTGAGGTGGGACATGATTTTATTGTTTACTCAAGATCTTGATATGTTTATAAGTATGATACCTAATTGTGTTAGGTAGGGACAAAATCAATATAAGTTGGATGGTGATCATTATATTTATAGATGTAAGAATCCACATCACCGTAAAACAGGAAACTCATAAAAAGGGATAAGAAATGAAAGTAAATCAAACCTTTAATTGAACCCCTCCAACAACAAGGCAACACCTGATATTCGTAAACTAAGCACGTTTCTCAATCATACTTAGAACCTTGAAATTAAATAGTTAAAATTTAGATCCAAAACTAATTAGGCAAGACAAGAATAATAGAAGTTTAATTAAAACAAGATATTAAGGGAACTATTCCTCAATAAGAATACAATGATGTTCAATCAACTAGTATAAGCTAATGAAAAATTATCAACAACAAAATAAATTGGCTATAAAAATAAGAATCAGATTTACTATCATAATAATCTACAAATGTGTCAATCAATTTCATGCATCCCATAAAATCAATTATTCTTACAATGTAGTTGTCAAAAATATGAAATTGTGGAACTATCTTAACCTTATTGATGCCCGAGTTCCCTAGTTGGGGTCAAAATAAGGACGCTTCTAGCTGGCACTCGCTTAGGGCTAAACAACAATCCCTCCAAAGTTGGTAACATAAAGGCAGCCACCGGGGAATAAATGACAACAAACACATTAACTGATTGAGCCAAAATAGAAAGATCAACTATGTTGTGAACTAAGACAATTTTGAACCAACTACAACCAATAACATAATCACTAACATCACATGTTAAAGTTATATGGTACAAAGAGATCTTAACAAACTAATTTACCTTTGGGAACCAAAAATGGCAATCCCACATATATCATGTTTGGCCAAGGCTAATGGTATGCACGAAACGCCATCCCTCCAATGGAGCAAAAAGGCACGACAAATTCAATTTCATAAATGAATTTACATGATTATTGTCATCAGCAACATTAGGAGGAGAACCATCATCACATTCCTCTTTGTCTTTAGACTGCTTATAATTTTCTAAAATAATCAACAACCAACAATATTTAATAATCTCTTAGGATTACGTAAAGCAACTGGGTTCTTCTTTACTTAGGATACTTAGAGCTTTATCCATATACCATTCGATACTTCAAACCTTTATATTCCCAAGACATATATATATACACACACATGCATCACATCAAGATATGTACCAAGGAAAACAATCCAACTCGGGAATTGTTTATTTTCAACCACATGTCGGGATCCTGCATCATACAAGTGGATAGAGATGAGTAGTCCAACTGGGGGACTATTGGTCCCCAACACGCATGCCAGGACTTGCATCACACGTGCGGCTGATCCAGTCATACTCGTAGACTAACATCCTGACACACCTCCCAAAAAAACATATGTGTGCCCTGATGGGTCCCAAAGACCAACTATACTTCTTTTCCATAATTTCATCATCATTTTCATAACGAACCAAAGAAAGGTACAACACATGGTGTGTAGTCACAAGAAACGACATTCCCTCCAATTGAGCAAAAAGGCGCGACAAATTCAACTTCATAAATGAATTTGCATGAAACGACATTCCCTCCAATGGAGCAAAAAATGGATGATTATTGTCATCGGTAACATTAGGAGGAGAACCATCATCACCTTCCTCTTTGTCTTCAGGCTGCTTATAATTTTTCAAAATGATCAACAACCAACAATATTTAATAATCTCTTAGGACACTAGACTACTAAGATATATTGTGCTCTATCTTGGGTTGCATAAAGCAACTAGGATCTCCTTTACTTAGGATACTTAGAGCTCATTTGATAACAATTTCATTTGAGTCTTCAGATTTCATTCACTTTTTCGGAAATCTAAAATTGTTTCAAAATCATGCCATATTTTAAAATCTATCTAACATGCATCACACTCCATCAATAACTTTTAAACTTACGGACATGACACTACCCGCTTAGGGGCCCCTTGACCTTGGCCATCCCCATGGACGTCGAACCCAGTTGGTTAACATTTTCTATAATTTTTTGTCAAGATAGATATACAATAATTGAAAGAACAAAAAGTGGAACAACAAGAAAAAAAAAATTGTTAGTGGTATAAAATTCTAAACCTGAATTGGAGTGGACTTATTACAGTCCAACTTATCGCAAGCTAAAAGCAATGTCTTATTACTAGGGTAATGATTTCCCCACTCCCTTTTTATCCACTTACACTCTTTTTTTTTAGTTATAAAATGGAGTGTAAGTGGATAAAATTGGAGTGGGGAAATCACCACTCTATTATTATTGTCAATAGGAGGAGCATTTTCATCATTATCACCTGGCTCCAGGTCTTCTTCCTCATCGGATTATGGATGTTGATGATCTTCCTAAACAAATCCACAACAGCCAATGGTATTTACTATTGTTTAACACTTTTTTAGTTTGATTGAATTAAAGAAAATCAAATAATATTCAAGACTCAAATAAAGAGAAACTAATATAGACAACCAAGTAGTTGCTTTCTTGTCGAATTCAAATTCTATGCTAATACCGTCATCTTCTTCTTCAGCACCACTAATAGTGTGAGATTGGTTCTTGCTGCAGGGCTTTGATGATCTTGAAATCAACAAAGGTGGTGCTTCATGGGTCTGTACTTGGGAGACTATTTCATAGTAAGATGCAAAGTCCCATGAGGATTGAAAATTGCCATCATAGAGACCTTGTTCTTCATCTGAATATTCTTCATCGCTTGGGGACTTCAAATATGAAACTTGGAGTCATTGGAATAAAGATTAGCCCCAACTTAAATATATATACGAACTAATTGTTAGCTTCCAATTACAATATTGTTCAACACAAAGTAAAAGGTAAGACAAAAGTCTCAAGGATTATCTAAAGCGAATCACGGAGAAAATGTTTCCTGGAGAGACTTATGATTCTCACACTACGTGAGTCATTGGTCAAGACACCACCCCTAAACATGAGGGCGGTGCTAGCTTAAGCTATTGCAATCATTAAACTCGAAGACGAAGAACTTGCTCTGTTAAGCGCACTATCGCAACAATTTCAGCACCATAGAACTCACATGAGATGAACCGAGGGCCAAGGGCAAACTTCCTAAAGGGAGGTTTGAACAACCACGCTAGGACCAATTCTCCCCCAAAAAACTTACTGTTAGTATGGCAAAGCTTTGCCATAAGAACAAGAAAAAATGAATGTTTTGAACGCCTCCGACACTAAGCAAACCACCAGAGAAGCGAGAACGAAGCAAAACTTGCGCACACCATAATGACTGGCTACGCCACACCAACAACGGTTGGAATCTCTGATATCAAGTTGAAGTTATACTGAAAAAAGGTATGCTTTCGTGATATTAGACCCAACTAGAGGCTTTGGCGGTCTTGAAATCAACAGAGGTGGTGATTCCATGGGCGTGTTCTTAGGAGACTATTTCATAATAAGATGCAAAGTCCCATGAGGATTGAAAATTTCCATCACCGAGACATTGTTCTTTATTTGAATATTCTTCATTTCTTGGGGCTTCAAATATGAAACTTGGAGTCATTGGAATAAAGATCAACCTCAACTTCTATATATATACGAACTAATTGTTAGCTTCCAATTACAATATTGTTCAGCACAAAGTAAAAGGCAAGCGAAAGTCTCAAGGATTATCTGAAGCAAGTCACAGAGGAAATGTTTACTTTAGAGACTTATGATTCTCACACTACGTGAGTCCTTGGTCAAGACACCACCCGTAGACATGATGGAGGTGCTCGCTCGACCTGCTACAATCATTAGACTCAAAGACGAAGAACTTGCTTTGTCAAAGCGCACCGTCACAACAATTTCAGCACCAAAGCACTTGCATGAGATGAACCGAAGGCCAAGGGAAAACTTCCTAGAAGGAGGTTTCAACAACCATGCTAGTACCAATTCTCCCCCAACCAAACCTATTGTTAGTTTGGCCATGCTTTTCCGTAAGAACAAAAGAAAATGTATTTTTTGGACACCTCCGACACTACGTAAATCGAGAAACGAGAATGAAACAAAACTTGCGCACACCATAATGACTTTGGCTACGCTACCAACGATGGTCAGAATCCTTGATATGAAGTTGAAGTGATACTAAAAAAGGTATGCTTTCGTAATATTGGACCCAACTAGAGAATAAGCAGAAGGAGGAAAACCCAACTAAGCCAATGACCGGCAACATCGCCACTAAAGAGGGATTATTGAAAGTCAATGATATCTACGGTCAGCCTCAATCGCAGAAGGTCAGCTAGTTCAAGCCCGAAACAGAAAAAGATAAGCTGAAAAGGTAAGACACATGTACAGAATTACCTTAGCACCAGAATCGCTCAAGTCATTAGAGAAGGTCGGGATCCTCTCATTCATGCAACGAGACCTCGAAGGAATCCAATTTCCCCACAAGAACGCACAGGTCATAACTCTTCAAATTACAAACTCAAGAGTCAAGAAGGTCATGATCGACAGGCAGAAGTAGCAATGCGGTAATGTTTTGGAATACTTTTAAAAGAATGAAGTTGGACAATAATGGGAACATGCCCAACCCTATAATGCTCTACGCATTTGAGGTTACCAAGGCACGAGCAATTGGAGATGTGACCTTACATTTCACAACCGCAGGGAAGACCTTTTTTGTGACTTTCGTGGTGATAGATGCTCCGAGTGCCTACAATGTGATCATGAGAAGAGATTGGATCTATAGAATGGATTAGGAAGCCTCAACTACGTGCCAAGTGATAAGGTGTTTAACTGGCAATGGTCATGGTACTATCGACATAAGAGGGGATCAACTTAAAGCCAAAATATGTTGCAACATAGTGACCATCCTTAAGAATACGACTGAAACGCAGCCGCAACCAAGTCAACAATTATAGCAATTAATAGAGGATCCACAAGCAGAACAAGGCTCCCTCTTATGTGATTCTGAAAGAGAGCATCTTGTTGAATTATTGAGAAATAATACTGATGTGTTCGCATAGTCACATTTGGATATGCTGGGAATTGATCCTAGTGTCGCATGCCACCACCTAAACTTGGATCCTAACCATCTACCATGCCAGCAAAGGCAAATGAGGTTTGCGCTTAAGAGAAAAAAGATCATCATTGACGACGTGTTCGCATGGTCACATTCGGGGTTGATCTTTTCACAAGTCCCCCAATCTTAACTATACCAAAGCCTTGAGAGACTTTGTATATATACCTCGCCATAACTGAAGTGGCAATGAGTGGAGCGTTATTCCAAAAGGAGAACTACCTCCAATAGCCTAGTTTTTAACGTAACCAAAGCCTGATTGACGTTGCAAAGTGATACACCATGCAGAAAAACTAGTCTTAGCCCTGGTAGTAGCCAAGAGGAAGCTTCAACAATATTTTGAGGCTCGTACCATTACCGTGCTCATAAACCAACCGGTTAAAGTAATCTTATCAAAGCCAGCTCAGTCAGGAAGAGTCACAACATGGGCCATCGAGCTAGGAGCATTTGATATCAAGTACCAACCGCGAACATCTCAAAAGGGACATGTAATTACTGACTTTCTTGTCTAGTGTTATCCGAGAGAAGGAATACAAGAAAAACCGATTGATGTGAGTTATATGTAGATGGATCATCCAACCATGCGGGAGTTGGAGTTGGGATTGTCTTTTCTTCACAAGAAGGGATAAAGTTAGAATACTCTATCCGAATGGACTTCCCTGCCTTTAACAATGTTGCTGAATATGAAGCCTTAGTGTCGGGATAAAACATTTTAAGGTGTATGGCGACTCCAACTTAGAGTCAATTAAACAAATGAGTAATATGCAGCTAAAGATGAAAATATGGAGGCATCTCAGCAATTGTCAAGGCATTTATGTCAACAATTCACTAAGTTCGAGTTAAGGCAAATTTAGAGAGAGCAAAATGAACGAGCAGATCAGCTGGCAAGTGCAGACAAAAATAAAGATTTTCTTTACATACATTTTCTCAAGTACGAAATATATGAGAGTAGAGATGTCATTGTGGTGGGTACCGATGAAGGGTGAGGATGAGGAGAGAGTAATAGAGAAGGTTCCTAGCTCTAAATGTTGAGGTTTATGAGGAGGTCGTGGATGGTGGCAACGCCGAACAAAGAAAAATATGGAGGGAAAGAGAGCTCAGAGAAAAGGAAACAAGTTTAGAGAGATGTTATCAGTAGATGTAGGCAGCGGCATGGATCTTGTCTATTTTGGTGGAGGTAGCATGGAGGCAATGGCAATAAGGAATTTTTCATGGTGGTGGCAGGAAAAAGACATGAGAAAAGGGGAGTGATAGGGTATTGTTGGGTTTCCTTGTGGCAAAAGCAATTGCTTTAGGTGGAGGCAAGTTTCGAGCTTTGCCATTAAAAAAAAATTATACACTTGAGAGAAAAAAAAAGTTTCTCGACATGCTAAGTTATTAGTTGGCACAAGATTCACTCCAATATACTATTACGAAACCCTAAATCAGCTACTTTGTAAAGAACCACCAAATGAGAGAAAAAGAAAGAGAGAGAGTTGTCGTACATAAACGAGAATGTAAAAGCTAAAAACCACGTAAGACATTCGTTCAATCAATGAACTAATCGAACTGTGATTGAAAAAAGTGAGCGTTTGATTTTAAACCAATTGTGGCATTGATGGCGCGTATCACGAGCTTGTTCTTGGTTCAATTATCGTGTCAATAATCAAATACAAGTTTTCATTCGACATCAGCCCCTCCCAAATCTTCACCGCCAATAAGGCAATCCAAGAAGCCTTCGACGGTGGTTGGAAGGATGCTGCACGTAAATTGAGGGTGGGGGCTGCGATGTAGAGGAAGTCGGGTGGCTGAGGAATGAATGGGTGTGCTTCTTACAATGGGGTGGAGTGGATCTGTGAGAGGATGGAGAGAGAGTGAGAGAGAGATGGTATGGAGGTGGTGGCTGGGCATATGCTAGAGAAGCTTGGGGTTTTGGTTCTTTTAAGTTTTTATGTTATTTCATTTATTCTAAATTTTTAAATATAATTGTATTGTTTTAATTGTTTAGGGTCCTTTTGGTATCATACTTGGATCCTATTTTATAAAGGCTTATTTATGTACATGCCCCATGTGCTTTCAAAGTTATCTCGAATTACCACCAATGCTTTGAAACGTCTCAAAATACCCCCTATACTTTTAAAAACTATCTCACATTACTCGTTCCGTCAGGATTAAGAGACATTCCGTTACGTGGTGTGGGCCCCAATTTTTTTAAATTGTTTAACAATAAAGAGTGAGGGTTATTTAGTTTCAGAAAAAGGGGAAATTGGGAGAAGAGGGCTAGGATTAAGAGGAGGGTTGGGGTTATTCAGTTCATCTCTCATTCACTCTGAAATCTGCAGAGCATGGCCATAGCGACAATACCCTCGGAGCCGCTTGATGAAACCTTGGAGCTCGGGCTGCTTCACGTCTCCCTCTTCAACCCGCCATTGATGGAGCACTAGCAGAATGGAATCCCTAGGGTTTTGAATCTGCCAAACCCTATTGTGCATAAGCTCAAATGAGGGTGATGAGGAGGAGGGTAGCACCTTAGTGGAGTAGAATAGTGCAAAAAATTCTGAATTACAAGTCTTCTATTTCTTTTTCTCCTTCTGGACAGAGAGTCTGCCCTTATTCTCCATTGTTAAGCGATTTAAAAGAAGTGGGGCCCACACCACGTAACGGAACGTCTCTTAATCCTGACGGAACGGAACGTAAGACAGCTTTTAAAAGTATAGGGGTATTTTGAGACGTTTCAAAGCACATGTGGTAATCTGAAACAACTTTGAAAGCACAGGGAGCATGTACATAAATAAGCCTTTTATAAACTCAAAAACAAATTTGAAGTCAAAAGCCAAAAAAAACCCACTTAGAAGGCCCATTTTAAAAAATCAAACAAAATAAAAACTCAAAAATACCCTCATTATTGAAAACAAAAAAGTGTTGTTTTACTTTCTTTTTTTTCTTTTTTTTTGGTCTCTCTCTTCCTTCTCTTCCTTCTCTCCACTCTTTATTTTGCACCTACTGATCTCCCAAATCTCTCTTCACTCTCTCTCTATCTCCCTCTTGTTAATTTCAATTTAGTAATCTTTTTTTTAGATCTTAAAAATAGTTTGGTGTTCAATACCAAATGGACCCTTATAGTGAGACTGATCTAGATAATCTAGATATTGGAGCAAGTTACCGTGCAGGGTGATCTTAGATGATGTATAGATGTATATAGAGGGGTAAGTCTTCAGCCTAATAATGGGTTCATACCCACCAGCCCAACAAAATACTCATTCCATGTCATCTTTGTTTACAAATCCCACTATATATGAGTAGTTAGGTTGGATGTGGCATGCTTAAAAGTTAAGAAAATTCAATCAAACTAATAATAATAATAATAATAATAATACAATGTCGGTGTTTGTAATGATCCAATTAGTAAAGTATGCATACCTTAATGTAATAAAAACATGATACACCAACACTACAACAAGTTATCGCTCATATTAATATTAACAACACTTTGTAAATGTGCTCACACAGTACAATGTTACATTGACATTCGCTGCATATAGTTTAGTACTTGACAGCCGAGTACTAGGCGACGAAAGTGGGGGGCCCACTGATTACAGGTCATCCCGATTCTTTCCGGAGTTGAAGCACAAGTGATTTCTTCGTTCTGGAGACTATAAATTTTCGTCCGACACGACCATCCTCCCTGTGTTGCGGGTCCTTCCAGATACATGGTCAGGGATGTTTTGTAAACATTTCTTTTTGTTGATTTTTTTTGTTCTTTTTGTTGTTTCATGCTGGCAAAGGCCATTCCTGACAACTTGCTTGTTCGTGCAGAGAGGTGGTCATGTCCTGCACTTAGAACATGTGTCGCGGAGGAGGTCAAGGAGGTCCTAGCTATTCCTGCGGAAGATCGATCTAGGGAACTCGACCAGCTCAAGAAGGTTAAACTCGCCTAAGCGCCTAAGTTAGATGCTGAGTTCGAGAGACCAGCTGTGACTTGGTCGTTCTTTTAGTTTTGAACTTGAGACTGACCCGCTTCTCGTATTATACATTGCAGGTGCGACACCTTGCTTTACGTCCATTACCACGAACCAAGCCAAGCAGGTCCGTCAACTGAAGTCTTTTGGGCGCTCACTGCTGGTCATGGCTGTGGCGCTGGTTGTACCCCAAATTCGGCCTACGCGGCCTTTCACCAGAGGTTGGATCACAGCATGGGAAAAGATAGTGACCATCATGTGCTCCAGGAAATGCACCATAGTGACGTGATAGAGGCCAGCCGAGGGCAAGGAGACCGTGCCTCCCACCAAGCGCTCTCAGCTCGACTTGAACACGGAGGGTAGTCGGACGAGGAGTATCGTGCCGATGCAAGCCTGCCCATGGACGTGCCTCAATTCCTTCACCCGCTCATGCGCCAATTCATGTGCAACTAGCCGAGCGACGTGCATGCAAGCTTCCCTGATCAGTCCCCTATTCATAAGCTGCAATGTTTCTATTTTAGTAAATTGAGCTTAGACCCATAAAATTCATTTTAAATCACTTATAACCCTTTCTTTTATTTTTCTATTTAAAATACCCAATTTTCTCAAATAATACCCGATAATTAGGATCCAACTAAGCAAATTACTAATATAACTTAAAATATGATTTATTGTATTTTTCGGATTCCAAAACTACCCTTATTTATAAATTAATGTGTTATGGGGTGTAACTAATGACACACGTTGCATTTAGAACGATCTTCAAATGGTTGTAATGGATGTAGGAATTAATTTAGAAACATATTTGAAATTAAATATTAAATTCAACATTAACGTATTAGTAATCTATAGGTGATTAACATTTTAGTTTTTTTAATAAAAAAATTATGTTGAAAAATAATCTATTTTTATTACAGTTTTATGAATAATAGTGTACATTCTAATTATGTTGAAAAATAATTTGATAATCTATTTATTGTTTGTTTTATGAAAAACATTTTTTTTAAAATGAACTTATTTTTCTCTAAATAATGTACCTTTTTATTGTTTGTTTTATAATTTTTTTTTTTTAAATGAACCTATTTTTTCTCTCCAAGTAATGTACCTATTTTTTTTCTCTAATAATGTACATAGTATAAGGAACCTATTTTTTCTCTAATATGTGCCTATTTTTAATTTATAAAAAATGTGCATAAATTTCAATTATACAACATACCTGCTTTCTATAAATTATTGTGTACCTATTTTTAATTTATGAAAAATGTACGGAAATTTCAATTACAACGTAACTGACCTCTTTTTTTTTTTTAGGTAAATAATATACCTATATTTTTATACATATATATTTATATTTATATTTTTCATATGTACATTATTGGATATGTAATTTACATTTTTTTGGTTTGCAATTTTAGGGTCGATATGTTAGAGGGAATGGCAACCAAAAGAAATGGGGTGATTGATATGCTATTAATAGGGAGTTTTTAATTAAAATTATGGCAGTTAATGAAATGCTTGAAATAAATTATAAATAAAATATGGCAACGATGTAAAAACATAGGAATACTATGACCTTTTATATCTGACTGGTCATTTAAGTTTGAAATTGATTTTACACATAAATTTACAGAGTGATGGGTATATACCTGGAAAATAGAGACCTAAATTAGACAAGCCCTTTTCTTTTTTTTTGTTCCAAGTCATCGCTCATGGCTTATTTGTTGCACCTCTACCACGCCTTCCACAACCTTCACAAGGAATCTCGTATGGGCCTAGAAAATTGGAAAACAGACGAGGAGAAGCACCAGCGCCACTGGTTGACTTGATAAGCATGCTAGACCAAGTGGACAATCTTGACCAGGAACTTAAGGTAGAGCGCGAGAATCTTCAACTAGCCGTTATCTCCACCATGGTGCATTGTACTCTGCTGCTGGTGGTGGTGGTGGATTATCTCGACCATGGTTGACTAGATCACCCGCAACTAGTCTTGGTGAATAAAGTTGCCTTCGATGCTTTCATATCGTAGGCTCAAGCTCTTGGTCGATGGGAATCAACTTCAATTTGAAAGAAGGCCTCCCTTGCATACAATTTTGAGAAATTTGGTTATTGTACTTCCAACAAGAACGAGGGTTATAAAAGGGCAATTGTTAACAAATAGAAGTTTATTTATGGATATTCCCTCTGTGCTTTCAAAATAGTCTTAAATTATCACATGTTCTTTAAAATGTCTCAATATACCACCTATACTTTTAATAAGTGTCTCACGTTAGATATTACGTCAAATTTGAGAGAAGTTCTGTTAGTTAATGTGGCCTCCACTTCTTTTTAATCTCTTAACAAGGGAGATGAACGGTTAGTCAGGTTGAGAAAATGGGGAATTTGGGAGAAGGGTTTAGGGTTGAGGAATTTCAGATTTGGGAATTTCGAGGTTCATATTTTGGAGAAAATGAGGGATTTGGGAGAAAATGAAAGATTTGGGAGAAAATGGGGAATTTGATTTGGGGATTTCAGATTTGGGAGAATGTTTAAGATCAAATTTTCAATCATTGTTTTCACTCCCCTTCCTGAAATCCCCAAATCAAATTCCCCCTTTTCTCCCAAAATCCCTCATTTTCTCCCAAATTTGAAATTCCCTCAATCCTAAACCCTTCTTCCAAATTCCCCTTTTCTCCCAAATTCCCCATTTCCTTAACCTGACTAACCCTTCATCTCCCTTGTTTAGAAATTCAAAGAAGTGGGGGCCACATCAGCTAAAGAAACTTCTCTCAAATCTGACAACGGAATAGCTAACGTGAGACACTTATTGAAAGTATAGGTGGCATATTGAGACATCAAAGAACATATGGTAATTTGAGACTATTTTGAAGCACAAGGGGCATATCCATAAATAAGCCAAAGTTTATTTTGATGAAAAAAAATAAAAGTTGATTTAGATTAAAACAAATAAAAATTTATTTTCATTAAAACAAATAAAAGTATATGGGGATTGCACTCTAGTGAAAAAGAGAATGTGGGAGACTGTCTAGTACTCAAATTATGCATGTGTTAATAGAATAAGGTGAAAATAATGAATATGTTTTGACAAAGTGGAAAGTGAAATAGTATTCAAGGAAATGCGAAGATGGTTTCCACCAGCTTCTTCAAGCAAGACTAAAAGGTTTTCCGAGGTTTTAAAGAAGGATCAAGGAACGCGTGGTACCTGAGAAACATAAAAATTAATAATAAGTGCTAACTGTAAAAATATAGTGCGCATGAAAACCCATATTTCTGCAACATGGAGCTCATTGTTGAAACATGTGATTTGCGGACAAAGAATTCTCACAACATGAAATTACAACGACAAAAACTACGTGGATGAAAGTGAACATTCATATTCAATGAAGGATCACTATATATATATAAAGTGTCATTGATACTTACATTATTTGTGAAGGCTTTCTCTTTGAAGTAAGAAATGAAACCAAAGCTAATGACTATATGAATATGTTTACTCTCAAATATGAACAAAAGCCCTAAAGCAGGTTTTGGGAAAATATGAGTTGCGAGCGTGCCACTATTAGTAATTGAGAAAGTCTAATATAATTGAAAAATAAATAAATGTAAATAAACATAAGGAAACTTGCACACCAGGTAAACTGATTCTAATCAAAAGACTGTGATTGAAATGGTAAACTATTCCAACCAAAATTCTTTTCTATTTTATGCACATTTTCTCATAAAGTGCATGTGTGGATTTGCCGACTTTATAGAATAGTCTGTACTTGCTCAAAATCGGATCTATTTTGAGCTTTTACTTTTGTTCAGCCCTTAATTTCATAAAATTCATAAAAATATAAATATAAATATAAAGTCCAAAAAGATTTTTCTTTTTATTCTTGAGCCGTTTTAGTTAAGCTTTCCATGAGTCAATGATAACACTTGGATTCTACTTGTTATATATAGCTTTTAAAGATTGATAATCAGTATGTTAGTTTTAATTGTGGTTCTTATTAGCTAACTTTTTTCTTACATAATTATTCTCATATCTTCGATTCACATGGCTAATTTAATGAAAATTACTTTTGACTTAGAGAATTATGTGGAGATAAAGTATAGACTTGATAACCCGTATGAGTTTTTGATTCATAGTCTTCATTAAGAGTTATATTTCTTTTCATGATTGCATTATCATTCAGTAGAACTTGCTCTAATATCCATTGAGACGTTTTAATAACCATACAATCGTAAGGAAGTGATTTAGGCCATGTTTGATTTGTTTGAGCATTTCTAGCCAATCCTTATGTGTTATTCATCCCTAATTAGCCCTTTGAGCCTTTTAATAAGTTTTTTTTTTCCTCAACCCAATTTTCATAGCTTATTCCCCTATTAAACACATATCCTTTCCCTTTTATAGAGAACTAGTAGAGTTAATTCTTTTTTCCAGGACTCGACCCAAATTCCACTTTGGAATCTGTGTCAAACCCTGTGGTGTCCAACACCTAGCAGGTATCGGCACAATTGTCCAAAATGCTCCTTCTTGCCCTAGTCCAAAACTACTTTAGGGTTTGACTTCTACCGGAAAACCGGCAGAGTCTCCCCTGAAAAACAGACATTTACCAAATTATTTTCACCTGTAAATATCATAGTTTAATATTTCTCAACTTCAGCATGCACAATGCTAACTCACACAATTTACCATATGGACCTCTAGCCTCAAATTCAACTTTACTAGGGCAATATTAACGTAATCTACGAATTTGTTTCTTATTTACAAATAGCCACGAATTCCAAAGCATAACTCAACCGTTTATTTTGCGGCTACACCTAGGTTACCTACGTACTCTTACAGTGGCGGAGCCAGGATTTCACATTAGAGGGGGCCCTTCAAAAAAAAAAATCAAAAAATTCGAATAGGAGCCCTCAAGCGCTATCCGAGTTAATAAGTTAATAATATCATTTCATACTAATTAATAATTTATCCATTTATTACAATCATAATTGTCCTGAATTTCATATTTTAACATGGTTGAATATTAATCTCATCATCTACACTATTAAAGACTCAAAATTTAATAATTTATACTTCAACATAGATAAGAAATATACAAAATGTTCATAAATCCCAATATTAAGATGCCCTACTTAGACATATAAAATGGGGGAAAGGGGAATTCACAAAGCTTAAGTTAATCAAAAGAGGAAGAGAATGAGAAAAAACATGATTTTTTACAGTTTTTACTCCAGGAAGCCAACATATATAGCAACACATATAAGTAAAAATATGATAAAATAAAAAATATGAGAGAGGGCCTGGGCCCACACTGGTCCTTAGGTGGCTCCGCCACTGTACTCTTATCGAGTGATCAAGCCACACGTAGTTCTTTCCACAAGAAAACAAAGTTCAACCCATATGCAAGCACATGAATTAAATATTCCCTCACACTTGCCCAAAACCAAGAGCTACAAGCACAATCTTCCATCCATCATATATATGCATATACAAATACATATAGATAATAACTCATGACAGATAAGTAGGAAAACGAGAAAATTATTAAAGTAACATTGGCCACATGAAACCTTAATATCAATGTCAATAGTTTGAATAAAACATGCTTCCCTCCTTCACAAGTAAAAACGAACTCATCACTTAAGAAAATAGCTGTGAATTATATAAAATCCTTAAAACTTAGAAAACTCTTCATCCTAGTCTCATAAATCGAAAACATGTATTAAACCTTTCATCAATAAGTACGAAGATAAAATCATAAATTTTTAGTTTAAAACATCTCAAAACTCAAATGCTCTCCACCTAGGCAAACCCCCATTCATAATCGGTCAATTCCAATAATATTCCATCAATTCAAAGTACCGTGTATGTTACATCCTTGCAGAACTTGAAGGATACGTGGTCAGCTCGAGAACGCATATCCTCGCAGAACTTGGGGGACACATAGTCAGCCAGAGAACGCATATCCTCGAACCAAACGATTCAGGCGTCCCGAGACTCGTGGGGCATTATCATAAATGATTAAATTGTTCCAAAGGAAACTGGGGGGTGGAGTACTCCTGTGGTGGGTTTGAAAACCATTTTCCAAAACTTATCATAAAATTTCTTTTATTCCACAAATCCACTTTCACAAATTCATTTCCCAAATCTTTTCTCAACTTTCCAAAAATAAGTTCTTAAATAGATAACCAAAAACCCCTTCTTAAAATGAGATCAATCCCAACATTCCTTAATTGAATTTTGACCATGCATAATCTTTCAAAACTGTTCTCAACTACATTTAAATATGTACCACATACTGTTGAGAGAACTATTATCCATAATTCATCAATTTCAAGCCACCGAGTATATATTTAAATATAGATATATAATTAGGCATTTAATTAATACCTTATTCACGCCAAAACCCGGTTAACCAAATCATTCCCAACTCCACACAATTAAACATAGTATAATATACTTAGAAAGTAAAAGTGATTTCAGTAATTCATAAACATTTACTAAAACCCTCACAGTAAAATACCATTTAAACACAACCTTCCAATTACAATTACAACTGCTAAATGGCCTCAACCGAGCCTACAAAACTCACTATCTAAGTCAACTGGGCTGAAGGGCCCACAACCTCAATTTGTTTTACGACTATTCCTTCCTATTAGTCCATAACCATGAGTTAAACCCATCCTAGAAGTCTCGTCACGATCCAACGGTCGGTTTGACCCCCGATTGCGGAATTGACCAATTAGGCCCGCGAGGTTCACGACTTCCGATTTCTGATCCGAATGTTCCTATAAGTCCAACAAGGTCTACTTAACAAGTTTTGAGAGTTTGGTCTCAAATCGAGCGATCGAATCGCTCCGATCGCACAAATCGGACGGTCACCGTTTTACGTAAACATTGAAACATTAATTCGGAGTATTCGGGAATTCGATTCTCGATTCGTGAGTTCCTACACAATCTTAGAGGTACATAGGTCAACATACTTGGAAATGGAGTCAATCCAACGGTCCGAATATATCGAACCCGGATATCGCCTAATATGCATAAAATCTTCGAAATCGTAAACGATAACCAAATTCAAATCCAAGGAAATCGTCGTGCTCGAGACGACATGGGGAATATTTTAGAACAAAAAGGACTACCACACCATGGTCCACGTGCCACCACACGCGTTGGCAGCTCGTGGGTGGATTGAGAATTTTCGACGATGGAAATTTCTCAAATCACACAACAATATTTATACCTACGTGATCAGGGCAACTAAGGGAGCAACTTTTATAACTGGTCCGAACCTCCAATTTGATCAGGAAGTGGCCGGAAAACGCTGCCAAAGTTGGACAAAATCTAGGATTCTAATCGAACACTCACGACTTGAAATCGGGTCTAAAAATTTAGTGGGTCGTGTAAAGGAGGTGGAAAGGAACATTTCGCAAGTTACGGCGTCGAGTTTGGTGGCCGGATGGCGCAGGAATAGCCTTCGAAACGGCGGTGTCGCGCCAGAAAGAGAGGGAGGAGAGAGTCCCAGCAGGAAGAGAGGGAGAGATGCGCATGTTTTTTTTTAAATCTAACTTCGAAATATTTACGGTTGTATCACCATACTTATGTTGATCGTAACTTCTTCATTAAAACTCCGATTTTAGCCTACGGGTCTACAAACTCGTATCAACGCGCTCTACGCAATTGTGCTACTCAAATCCCAAAAATCCTTACGAATCAAAAAATGACTATCGTGACCTTACTCAGAGGGCAAAATTTGTAATTTCACAATTAAATAAATTGTTAAAATTGGGTCGGGATGTTACTCTTTTAAAGAGATTCAAGGTGCAATGATAGTTGCTTAGCTTCAAGATGAAAAGTATAATATATATATATAATAATAATAATAAAGTGAAGTTAAAAGAAAAAAAAAAGAAGTCCAACCCAAAGTGTGTTAAAAAGAATAAGTTTGGCAGTTGAGATAAATAAAGTGAAGTAAAAGAGCCAAAAAAAAATTGGGCCAAATTATGCACAAGAACAAAGTGTGCCGTGAATTTCAAATTAAAGTGCTCAAAGTTCTATTCCTTTCTAGTCATCAGAATCTATAATCTCCCATGTTATGCTCTATTAGTAATTTTCTAGGAATTTTGTTGCATCCCTATCCCTTCATTTATTTAACCCTTTCACCTAAGTCACATTACAACCATTCTTAAGACTTTTTATTTTTATTTTTATTTAGAAAGGCTCTTTTTTCACTAATAAATTCACTGACACATATAAGTTAAGCGCCTAGTATCTAAACTATTCTTCTATCAATACATCCACATACCTCATATGGCCTATACATACCAGACGCTATTCACAGAATTCATGTCAATACCTATCAAAGTACTATATTTTTTGGGCCTATCAAAATACTTATACACAAACACCCAGTGAAATGCAAAAAAGAGCATGTAGGGCCTCACAAATTTCAATCTTCAAGCAGGCATCATGTGACACATTTTTCCCCTCAAGTGGTGGTGTAAGCCGCAGCCTTTTTGCAGTCTCGGTTGCTCTTGAGGCTCAGGCATCCGGTCATCATTGAACATCTGCACATCATCACACGAGACTGTCCTGCACATCAGGATTTTCTTGGCAGGAAGAAAGTGGAGCTCCATTTTCATTATCATCATGCACCTTAACACGATCTCGAGAACCTTCATTTTCATTCCCATCAGGCACCTTATCACAATCTCGAGAACCTTCATTTTCATCGCCATTATGAACTTCATCATGGTCTTTAGAACCTCCATTTTCATTGCCATCATGCACCATATCAGGGTCTCAAGAACCTCCATTTCCATTGCCATCATGCACCTTATCATGCTTTTGAGAACTTCCCTTTCCATTGCCCTCATATACCTTATCAGGGTCTTGAGAACCTCCATATCCATTGTTATAATGCACCTTATCATGGTCTTCAGAACCTCCACTTTTATTGCCATCATGCACGTTATCATGCTCTTGAGAACTTCCCTTTCCATTGCCCTCATGTACCTTATCAGGGTCTTGAGAACCTCCATATCCATTGTTATAATGCACCTTATCATGGTCTTCAGGACCTCCACTTTTATTGCCATCATGCACCTTATCCCTATGCATATAAAAAAAAGAACATGCTTTAAAATAGGCACATAATCAATTTATGTAGTAATTATTTGTATGGCTAGTTTAGATTATTATTGTCACGCCCCGAATTTTCAACAACAATTAATCTCCAAATTAAAAAGAACAACCAACAATCCGGGACGCGAAGCTCGGAACCTTCAAAGTACCTAGAAATTTAAACTTTTCTTTCTTGATACAACACCACTGTTCCGAACCACAATGTCAATAATGACTCAACTCTTCTGAGTCAAATATTACATTACAAACACACAATATAAATGAACAATCATCATTTTACATAATATGCTCCTCAGAGCTTATTTCACACGCGGAAGTCTAACACTCACCAACACTCTCACACCACACTTTACACTCTGTGGAACCACCAATGAGCCTCCTGCTCCTCACCTTAATTCTCCTGCTCACCGTCTCTAACACTTGCAGGATTTTCCCCTACACCATTGAATAGTACCGGGTTCACCAGGAACAACCGGTAAGTTTTCTAAAGCTTGTATGAGTAAACCACGTCCAGAGTATAATATGTCAATTTACACATAATATACAAACACATGCACTTTCATTAGCACACCACAATCCTTGTATAACCAAGGTAATCATAAACATCAATATCATCACAATCACAATTCTTTTATTTTATTTTAAAGAATCTTTTCGATCACCACCTGTGACCACACCAAAACTCTTTATTTCAAAGTAGTTTTAACACGTCACTTATTTGACAGATAGAAGAGAGAATACTATGAACCTCTAATCTATAACACTACACACCTCCAAGTAGTGTTCACTCATGATTACACTCCAGTCATGAGTACTAGATGGCGCCAGACTAGAGCTCTAACTGTTCTTGGGTCTTGCTCCCTAGGGTAATTTATCCCTCATTATTTGCCACGAGAATGCCCACCTGACAAACTCAGAAGGGATTCAAGGTATTCTCACCTAAATCCGTCAACACCAAAACTCCAACACCAAAACAATATAAAATGTTGTTTCACATTAAACATTGTTTTATAGCCAAATACACCAATCACAGCAATATATATTTATTATATATATTTATGTGGTTATTCACGAATGAATTTCCACCATACATCCACAACATATGTTATATGGTTAAACACCAAAATCTCCAATAATAATAATCAATTCAAAACAAAATAGGTTTCAATTACCTCATGAACCATTGAAGAACAAGTTCATGTGTTTTAAATTAATCAAAACATTTTATAAAATCACAACCAACATGTTAATTATAGCCATTAACATTATCCAAGGTCACATTATAATAAAAATAATAATTCGTGATTTTACTCACGATTAGGATGGTTTTACTCACCTCTCGTCCAAGCTGCGTCTTCAACAACTTAACGAATTCTCAATCTCAAACCTCAACGAGCAACTCAATCCCCAATAGTACCTAAGCAAAGTATATAGCTCAACTTAGCACAAAACTCCAAAATCCAAGATTTCACATCAAATGACGAAATTGCCCTTTGGACCAACCGGGATCCAAAGCGATCAAATCTCATCCAACCAACTCCAAAACCGTGACGTACGTGTTGTCGACGTCGAATCATGACCAATGACACCCATTGTCCAAAAAGTCACTATTTGGGTCCCGTGGGTCCCACATGTCTAACCGACACCCCAAAAATCCGCCTTGGGCCCACAACCTCAGATTCCAAATCCCATCGCACCAATGGACTCTAAATAGTCCCGACATCACCTTGTGACAGTTTGGGCCCAATCCAACGGCCGGATTATTCTACATTACCCGATCGAATGACGATTGCTCGCCTTAACTTTGAAATTTGATAACTTAAGTTTGGGCCCAATCCAACGTCCGATCGTCAATCTGTCTGAACCTACAGACTCCTTACAACACCAGCTACAACATAATTAAAATTGGAGACGATCCAACGGTCCGATCATCTTCAATCAATGGTCCAGTTTTGTGAGGCTCGAAATCGTCGATTAAACGACGGAATCTCAACAATTTTAAACCTACAAACATGTTCAGTAACTCCAGGACTACATTCTGTCTCTAAAGCCCTAATTCAGAATCGCCACCCAGCGCCGCCACGCGCCGCCACCGCCGGTGGTGGTTTGGGTACTATTCGCGACGGACCGACCCTAAAATTTCCGGTCAAGACCTATGCCAAAATTTTCGTAATACTGAGTAGAACGACTTTAATTCTTACCTCGAGGTCCAATTCGAAGCGTAAGTGGCTCAAACCGCCGGTTGAAGTTGCTGATTTCACTGTTGACGAACCAGCTTCAGCGTCGCCCTGCCTTCACCGCAGCTCCGATGGCTCAGATTCTTCTTGGGTTATGTTCACGAGATAGCAGGTTTTCTATCTGGGTTGGTGGTGTCTATCACCTCCACCTTACGCCGCTGCATCAGCCGCCGGAAATCGCCTCTCCGACGAGCTCTCAAACTTCCGGGTTCAATTGCAAATTATGAATTCAAACAGTGCCCATCTGAAATTTATAGGCAAAGTCTCTTTTGCAATTAAGTCTCTGAAACTTTAAACGAGCATAACTTCTTCGTTTCAACTCCAATTCACGAACCGTTTGCGCCTACGCGTTCGTGAGATCAATCTTGATTTTCCAATTCAAAAATCATAATTTTCTCACTTCAATTTCTTGTACTTCCTTTGTAAAATCATAAACTTAATCATAAGGGTATTTTTGTCCCAATTTGATTAAACTCACTTAATTCCAATATTTTTACATCAAACCAAATTCATACAACACCCAAAATAGTCACAAAGCTTAATAAGATTTTCCACAAAAATAATAAAACCAAATATTATTTTTGAGGTCATTACATTCTACCCTCCTTAAAGGAATTTCGTCCCGAAATTCAACCCGCCTGATCCTCGAAAAGATGAGGATACTTCCTCCTCATTTCAGACTCCAATTCCCAAGAAGCATCACCCTCGTCATGGTGACTCCACAACACCTTGACCAAATCCACTTGAGCTGTTCTAAGCTGTTTGGTCATCCTGTCCAAAATGTGTACAGGTGCCTCTTCATAAGTTGCATCTCCATTGACTTCAACAGGTACCATAATCAATTACGTGTGAAGCATCCTTGACGTACCTCCTTAGCATTGACACGTGAAACACGTTATGGACACTTGACATCATTGGAGGTAATGCCAACCGATATGCCAACTCACCGACCTTATCTAGAATCTCAAAAGGTCCAACAAATCTGGGAGATAACTTTCCTTTCTTCTTTCCGAATCTCATCACTCCCTTCATTGGTGAAACTTTCAAAAACACATGGTCTCCAACTTCAAATTCCACACTCCGCCATTTCTTATCTGCATAACTCTTCTGACGGCTCTGTGCTTACAAATTCTATCTCTAATGATAGAAACCTTCTCTGTAGTCTCTTGAACTACATCAGGAGTATGCACGACTTTATTATCACCTACCTCAGCCCAACAAACAGGTGATCTACATGGCCTTCCATACAAAGCTTCATACGATGCCATACCAATACTAGAGTGATAACTGTTGTTATAGGCAAATTCTATCAAAGCCAAATATTCATCCCAACTTCCCTTGAAGTCCAAAACACATGCCCGAAGCATATCCTCCATCACTTGATTTACCAGTTCAGTTTGACCATCAGTTTGAGGGTGAAAAGCTGTACTCATATCCAACCTAGTTCCCATGGCCTTTTGGAAACTACTCCAAAACTTAGAAGTGAAACGAACATCCCTATCCGAGACAATGGATACAGGAATCCCGTGCAATTTCACCACCTCACGAATGTAGAGCTTACTCAGTGTGTCTCCTGAATACTTCATAGATACAGGCAGAAAATGTGCAGATTTCGTCAGTCGGTCCACAATAACCCAAATTGCATCGTGACCCTGCTTAGTCTTAGGCAATCCCACTACGAAATCCATAGCAATATTTTCCCATTTCCAAACAGGAATAGATAAAGGTTTCAACAACCCTGACGGTCGTTGATGTTCTGCCTTCACCCGTTGGCAAGTTAGACACTTAGTCACATCCTGTCCCACCTCCCTTTTCATAGCAATCCACCAGAATTGTCTCCTAAGATCCTTGTACATCTTAGTACTTCCTGGATGAACCGTATACTTAGAACGATGAGCTTCATCCATAATCTCTCTCTTAAGATTCTCCAAATTCAGGCACGCACAACTTCCCTCGGTATCTCAAACCACCATCATTTCCAATTGTCCACTCAGAAGGACCTATAAAAGCTGGTTCAATTGTTAACTCAACCATTTTAGCTCGCATTCCCACATCTTAAGCTTGCTCCTGAATCACCTTACTAATCAAGCTAGGTTGAACTGTCATACTCCCCAGAAAAACATCTCCTCCAACTGTAGTTGGTATTAGGTCCACCTCTGATGCCATTTCCAGCATCCTCCACTCCTGTGCCATTAGAGATGCGACCACTCCTCTAGGCTTGCGACTCAATGCATCTGCAACAACATTAGCTTTACCTGGATGATATTCCAACGTAAAATCATGATCCTTTATGAGTTTCATCCATCTCCTTTGCCTCATGTTCAGTTCCTTTTGAGAAAAGAGATACTTTAAACTCTTATGGTCTGAAAAGAGTTCAAACTTCTCACCATACAAATAATGCCTCCAAACTTTCGAGGCAAACACCACTGCAGCTAATTCTAGATCATGTGTAGGGTAGTTTCTCTCATAAACCTTTAGCTGTCTAGATGCATAAGCAACCACTTTACCGTTCTGCATCAATACACATCCCAAACCCTGAAGAGATGCATAACTGTAAATCACCAATCCTCCTCCTTCTGAGGGAATTGTCAACAGAGGAGCAGGAGTCAATTTCTTCTTCAGTTCATTGAAAGCTTTCTCGCAATCCTCATTCCAAATGAACAACACATCTTTCCTTGTCAACTTGGTCAAAGGTGCAGCAATACTTGAAAAACCCTCAATAAACCTCCGATAATAACCGGCCAAACCCAAGAAACTACGAATCTCAGTCAAAGTAGTAGGCTGTTTCTACTCCATAACTGCTTCCACTTTAGAAGGATCCACGGATACCCCATCCTTAGAAACCACATGACCGAGAAATTTTACTTTATCCTGCCAAAAATCACACTTTTCATACTTGGCATACAACTGATTCCTCCTTAATGTTTCCAACACAATCTCAAGATGCCGATCATGATCTTCATCATTCTTTGAGTAGATCAAGATATCATCCACAAACACCACAACAAAATCATCCAAGTAAGGACCGAATATTCTGTTCATCAAATCCATAAACACAGCAGGTGCATTAGTTAACCCAAAAGGCATGACAACAAACTCATAATGTCCATACCTGGTTCAAAATGCTGTTTTAGGAATATCTTCATCCCTCACCCTAACTTGGTGATATCCTGATCTCAAGTCAATCTTTGAGAACACTGTTGCCCCTTCAACTGATCAAACAAATCTTCAATCCTTGGCAACGGATACTTATTTTTAATCGTTACCTTGTTTAACATTCTGTAATCCACACATAATCTCAGTGTGTGATCCTTTTTCATCACAAATAGGACAGGTGCACCCCAAGGTGACGTACTCGGTCTAATGAACCCCTGTGCCACTAAATCATCAATTTGAATCTTGAGTTCTTTCAACTCAGTAGGTGCCATTCTATATGGAGCCTTTGATATTGGTGACGTTCCCGGAATCAATTCAATAGTAAACTCCACTACCCTCCTTGGAGGCAAACCCACAATATCTTGGAAAACATCCTGATACAAAGATACTTTAGGAACATCTTCCAATGCTAGAACTCGTTCTACTCTTTCCACAAGAGCTAGAAACCCAAACTTCATAGTTGCATCAGTTTTAATGCACCTATGCCGAACCACCGTTTGTCCAGGAATATGAAATGACACTAACATACCATGACAATCAATTACAGCATGATTACACTGTAACCAGTCCACACCAAGTATCATGTCATACGAGTTATTATCCAGAACAATTAAATCGACAAGGAACTCCTTATTACCAATCAGCAATGGGCAAGACTCACACACCAAAATCAATTTCAAAGAATTACCCAAAGGTGACTCAACAGTTAAAGGCACACCAAGCACATTCCTTAGAGTCAACAAAATACCCCATTCGAGTCAACCAACGACTTCTTTCAGAACAATCTAAATGTTCCAACACTGAGATCCATCTAGATGTATCCATACTAAACATCTTTAGAGCTTACCCAAAGCCCTAACAAAGCAAACCAATGCTCTGCTAACAACTGTCAGAGCTGACCATAAGCTCTATCACTTCTTCAAAGCCAACTATATGCTCCTACACCAAACTGTCAGAGCAGACCTTAAGCTCTAACACTTAAACCCTTCTTAGAGCTAAACACCGTAATTATCTCCTGAACTTACCCAAAGTTCCGACAAAGCAAAACAATTGAGCAGTTAGCAAACTGTCAGAGCTGACCATAAGCTCTAACACTCCATCAAAGCAGAACCTTCGCTCTGATACCAAACTGTCAAGAGCAGACCATAAGCTCTAACACTCCATCAGAGTAGAACCTTCGCTCTGATACCAAACTGTCACGCCCCGAATTTTCAACAACAATTAATCTGCAAATTTAAACAGAACAACCAACAATCCGGGACGCGAAGCTCGGAACCTTCAAAGTACCTAGAAATTTAAACTTTTCTTTCTTGATACAACACCACTGTTCCGAACCACAATGTCAATAATGACTCAACTCTTCTGAGTCAAATATTACATTACAAACACACAATATAAATGAACAATCATCATTTTACATAATATGCTTGTTGTGTAGATACAACTGCACCAAAATGGATTCAGTTGCATCCTCAACTTGTGATACTCGCAAGTGCACGAACCGTTGGTAGTTTAGCGTATGTAAGTGCGAGGTCGATTCCACAGGGATTGGTGATTGAATGATCCTGTTTAGTTTTCCTACACAAATTAGAAATGAAAACAAAAGAAGCAAAAAGTTTTGTACAACACGTGAGAACATGGAGAGTTTGGATGAGAATAGAGAGAAGTCTTTGAGAAAGAGAAGGGAGAAGAGTTTTGGGAAGTGTTTGAGATCTTTGAGAATTTGGAAGAGAGTGTTTGAGAACTTGGAGGATGTTTGTGAACTTGGAGAATTTGAGAACTTAGGGAAGGGAGAGAAATGTGTTTGTGAAGTGTTTGAGAATTTTGGAAGGGAAGAAAATGATGTTTGAGAACTTGGAGAATTTTAAAGAGAATGGAGAAGTGTTTGAGAACATGGAGACTTTTGTGAACTTGGAGAGATGTGTTTGAGAAAGAGAAGTGTTTGAGAACATTGAGAATTTGGTGAAGAGTAAGGAAAGTTGTGTTTTGGGAACTTTGTGAATTTTGGAAGAAAGGGTTTGAGAACATGGGAAATGTTTTAGAGCATGGAGAACTTTGAAAGAGAATAGAGAAGTGTTTGGAGAATTTAGAAGAAGAGAAAAGAAAAATGCTTGAGATTTATAGTACTAGGATCTTGTTACAACAATTGAGAACTACAAAAGGGAAACTAAGAGAATTTGAGGGAGAGAAGGGAAGGGAGCTCTAGAGAAGTGTTTGAGAGCTTCCCCCCTTGGGGTGTGTTTACAAGCTTAGGAAACCTCACTATTTATAGGCCTAAGGAGGTTGAAAATCTGAATTATACAATTGAATTATGTAAACACACTAACTTCACCTAACACACTACACTTAATTCACCAACCTAACCTAACACACAATTGCATTTGAAAACAATTCTTCTTGTCATTAAGCTTTGTGTTGCATCATCCACTTCAACATCTTTCAATTCATTTGGCTGCTGCAAAATTCCACTCAAAAATAAGTATTGAATATGCTTCACCAAACTTTCCCACAATCAACAACACATCATCATGCATATGTCATGCATGACAATGCATTGCAGCCAGCTTGTGGGCTCGTTTTGGGCTTGTGGCTCCAGTCTGAAAAATCTGGAAAAATATGGATCTTGAAGCTCTTTGTCTTATCTTTCCAAGCATATGCAGCCCAACTCAAGGAAAAATCGGAAAGGCCTTCAAATGTGATTTTTGGTCCAGTAACGCAGATGCTGCCGAATTTGACCTTAAGTTGCCAAAACATGCATAACTTTCTCTAGAAGACTCTGGAATCATGAACCGTAAAATTCTACAGAAAATAGACTTCCGTAGCTTTCCAATGATGTATGGCTCATTATCTGGTTCTTCTTGAGCAAGTACAGTCCAATCCGTGAAGTTGGTTGATCTGCAGACACCGTTTTGAGCTAATTTGTCTCCAAAATGCAATTAGTGAATCTCAAACTTATTACACTGAAACAAACACAAAACTTATTAAAAGCACAAGTTTAACTCAAAAACATAACCAAATCATAAGTTAAAAGGGTACAAAATGATATGTAATTATGCACCGATCAAATACCCCCAAACCTAGATTTTGCTAGTCCTCGAGCAAAACAAAAGGAAAACAAAGATAAAAACAAACAAGAAGTTAACTAGACCACTTTCGTAGGTAACTCGATTGCATTTAGCGTATGCAACAAGCCTTTAAACCTCTAGGCATCCCTAGTAGGAGGAGTTGTGTCTCCTGAGGGTTTAACAATATCGAATACCCACAAACGTTTTTCTAACTCTACAGAACAAAAAATGGTTAGAAAACTTATTAGATTTGTTAGTCCTTAAGCAAAATAACAAAAACAAAAATAAAAGCAAAAAAAAAAAAAAAAAAAAAAAATCACAAAACACAAAACACAAAAAATTAAAATAAAAACTCAAAACAACCTTTCCGAACATTTTTGAAGAGAAATGATTCATGCACATGACTCAAAAGTTTTAACAATGAAAGCTCAATTTTAGACATTATTTACAAGGCGGCAAAGTTCAAAACATAATATGCTCAAAGTGTAGTAGTGTGATTGCCAAATGCAACAAATTCTCCAATCTTAGTTTTCACACAATTTCAAAAATCATACAAAGTACAAGTTCAACTTCAAATCTCACCAAAGTTGTCCTCTCACAAATGAATCACTCGGAAGAGGGTTATAATGCAACACTCAGTTATAAACATGAGAATAGAGTTAAACCATAAGGACTTAACTCGAAATAGAAAGATGAAGAACTTGCATTAATATGATCTCAAGAAGGATGCCAAACACTTAAAAGTAGAAAAATGAATGCAATTCAACCACATGACATTTAAGATCAATTTAGGTCTTTAACATAGGTTGTAATGGGGTCAATGGTGTAAGGTGAGTAAGAAATGAAGGGTATGGATAAAACAAAGTCCAAGGAACTCAAAATATAAGAGCATAAAACAATTGTGTACAAGACTTCGAATCATCACGATTAGATTTTTTTTTTTTACATGATCAAAACTCCTTATACCTTCATTTACAATAATTTACTCCTTTATTGAACAACCACCAATTTATTTTGAAGGCCCAAAAATGAATTTTCAATCCACTACCACTTTTCTCTTTTCTTTCACCAATTGTGTGATTTTTTTTTTTTTTTTTTTTTTTTTTTTTCGAAATGTAACACCTCTTCCCAAACTTAGCATGAAAAACACATCCCAATTAAAGCTCATGAGTTCCTTAGAAAGGTAAATATTTGTTTTTCGGGCTAAGGTGAGGAAATAAAATTGGTAAATGAAAGAAAAGGTTTACATGTAGGCTTAAAATGGTTAACGATGGAAAATCATGCTTAAGCATGCATAAGTTTAGCTTGAAAGGCACAAACGATCCAAAGAGGGACTTAATATCATTTCTTAAATGTCATGAAATTAAATTGCATAAGAATGAATGACTTTTAAGTGTTCAACCAAATCAATAAATAATGAGATCAAACAACAACTTAGATGACAAGAATTTAAGAGTATGTGTATAACACTCATGAAATGAAGTACAAGGCTCAAAAGCTCACTTTATATGGTTGGTTATATAAGTCTAATTTATGTTTCATACAATTCTTTAGATCATGCAAATCCTTTAATTGGAAAATTATGAAACAAATGGCAAGTACAAAGAAGGTTTCAAGCATATCATGCTAGAACAATGCCAAATTTTATTTTAAAATTATTTTAATTTTAATTTTTAAGTTTTTTTTTAACAATAAAAAGTTACAAAAAAATTAAAAAAATAAAATAAAAATAAAAAAAATGAAATTCAATTTTCATTTAAGTCATGCAACATTTATCACAATCTCATCATATGTGTTCGGAAAGTGACTAAAAAACAAAACAAAACAAAACAAGACTCAAAATAAAAGAAAAACAAGCAATAAATTGTTTTTTAAATTTTTTTTAAATTTTTTTAAAGACAAACCAAAATTACTTGCTAAACTCCAATACCCCCAAACCTAGAAATGAACATTGTCCTCAATGTTTAAAATTTAGGCACAAACAATGTCATAACAAGAAATGAAAGGTACTAAAGTAAATATAAATCACAAAAATAAATAATTATTACAAAAATAAATTACAAAAACAAACAAACAAACAAAAAATGAAACAGTAAACCCTAATCACACAATTCTGAAGCCCAAAATAAAAAATAAAAAATTGAAGCCCATAGCCCACAATTTCGAAACACAAACCATGGTGAATTTAACCCACTTTGAAACCCAAACTAAGGTGAAACCCGACCCAAAATGAATTCCGAAGCCCACACATTTTAAAAAATTTATTTATTTATTGAATTTTTTTTTTATTATTTAAATGAAACGTGAATTGTGAGAGAAAGCGGAATTTCTGAAAGCGGGAATGTGGTCCCTGATGTCGTCTCATGGTTAGTCACGGGCAGAAAGCGGAAGCCACGTGTTTACGGATGGAAGCGCGCGGGATTTCACAAGCTGAAATTACGGGCTAATGGAAAGGCGCGAAGACTCCTTACGAACGCGTCCGTTCAGAAAAAGACACGTCGTGATAAATGAGTTGGGTACAATTGGAAAACGCGAAGGTTGTGGGACTCGAGGAACGCTAGAGATTCAGAAAATGGTTAGACGCTGCAATGGCTAGGGTTTGTCAAAGACTATATCTATAAGAAAGAAAAAGAAGGGGAAAAACAAACTCAGAAAAACAAAAGAGAAAAGAAGCAAGAAAAAGAAAAAAGTGAGAAATCAAATGGCCTCTTCCTACCCATTTTCGTTGGATCTCAACCTAGCTCCACCGACTAGACATGGGGCCAAGCAGGCGGCACCAGGTATGGGTACCCTACTTTGCCTCCGCAAGGGGGCCTGTGACTGTCAATGACTCAATACTCCTGGACAACGATGTTGCCATTGGAGTTGGCCGAAATTTAGTGACTCCTAAAGATATACGTGTGTTCGGGACAAGGGATGACAACCGGGTCACGAGTGATGCCCTGGCACTGAGCGTGCAGAGTCCAGCATGTGTTGCAAGTTTGGGTCATCGCCTACTGCGAAGTCCCATGAAGTAGAGATTCTGAAAGGTCAGTTGAGCGGCGGAGCGAAGTATGGTTGAAGAGTGTCAGACTGCTATAAAAAGCTTGAAAAGGGAGAGGGCAAGGATAGTGGAGGTGAATCGACACCAGATAGAAGTATTGCGGGACGAGAATAAAAGCCTATCAAAGATGGTAGAGTTGTATTCTCGTGACATGAGAAGAAGCTGGAGGACCTAGACCGACCGGGTAAAACGCAAGCAAGCAGATCGCGAGAGTAGCTATGCTCAAGCTAAGATTGCGATCTTTGGGAGCTCAAGTGGTGAGCCCCAAGAGGCTGTACGTGAAGCCCCGGAAGAGGATAGCCAGAGGGCCAAACTCAAAGCTCCTATGGTCGAGACACCTAGTGCTTGAAGAAATGATTTCTATTGTTTTTATTTATTATTTAATTTTAGAGTGTATTCGTCTTTTTTTTTTCTTTTTAAATTGGGAAATAAAAACGTTATGTTATCTCAAAGAAACGATTGACCCTAATTTTAAAGAACGACAATCAAACAAAAACACGAAGACCCAAACATGAATTTTTTTTTAAAATTTATTTATTTAATAGTTTAAGAAAACAAACAAATAACAGCTTCTTCTTTTAAGAGAAAACTTAAGGATGACCTGTAACATCCCGGTCCTAAAAAGAAGTAAAAGAATTAAATTAAGAGAAAATAAATTGGAGTAAACAATAAAATAAAATGATTTGAATTAATTAAGTTTTTTTCTGAAAATTTAAAATATTATTTAATATAAAAAGGGGCAAAAAGGTCATTTTAAGTTTGGGAAGGAATTTGGGACTTTTGGTTGTACCGTTGCGTAGAGCTCGTCGATACGAGTTCGTAGACATGCGGCATGCCCAATTCCGATTTGTAACGAAGGAGAAAAAGTCTGAAAACAAAAGGGACATAAATGGAATTTTTAAAATTGTAACAAAAGAGAAAAAGTCCGGTTTTATTCTATTTTCTTCTTTTTTCTTCTTATCCTTCCTTCTCTCCCTCCCGTGCGCAGCTCCCCCCTCCCTTTGTTTTTTTCTTATAGAACGCCGGTGGCTTTGCAAGCCACCACCGTCGCCATGCCGCACCACCGTCCACGAGATCGGTCCCATTCGAACCGCCACCTCCTCCTCTCTCTTCTCCGGCCAACACAGCCTCTGGAACGGACGACGCTCACCGGAATATGCAGAAAAGTCATCGGAGTCGTCGGAATTGTGGCGATTTTTCAAACCCTTCGTTCTCCTTCGTTTCTCCACCGATTTGGACGAGTGAGGTATGAAAATTCATCTATTTTTCGTGCTCTAGCTGCTTGTTGGATGGGTTTCCCAGAATTTTGAGAGTTTACAGATTAATTTTCGAAGTTTAGTTTCAGCCGAATTTCAATGTGAATTTCCGGCCACTTCCGGCCACTTTTTGGCCATAGCCCAAGAACAAAAGTGACTCCAAATTAGGTGTATTACCTAGAATAGGAGTTTGGAGTCAAGATGTTAAGTTTTTCCGGCGAGTGGTTATCGCTTTGGACACCCACGTGCTGTCGGCGCGTGTGGCGTGGGCACTGTAGCAGAGGGACATTTTTATCATAAAATGATCTCCTGGTTGTCACGAGCGCGTAGGAATTTACGGAACTCAATTCGGATAACGTTTGAACCCGAACGGATTTTACATATTGTGTGAATTCCGGGTTCGATATGTTGGAACCGTTGGATCGCTTCGAATTTAATATATGTTAATCTAGGCATTCCTAGGATTGTGTAGGATTTCACGGATCGTGAATCGGAGCCCGGATGTTCCGATTCAATAAGTTAAAGTTTGTATTTTTACGATAATCGTCCAAATCGTGAGTGATCCGACCGTCCAATTCGGACCAAACTTGAAGGATAGGTTTATTAAACCTTGTGGAACCCTTAGGGATGTTCGGATCGTAAAATGGAGGTCGTGGGGCCCACGGGCCGGGTTGACCAAATTTGGAAAGTTTGACTCTCGGTTGACCGTGAGTCTTCGAGGTAGTTTCACACTTCGAAAAGTGTTAGGATGACCTTGTAAACGAGTTTTAATTGTTATTTGAGTTATTTGGATTATATTGGGAGTATGAACTTGTTTATAATATCTTATGGGATTCTTGGATATTATTTGATAATTGAAATTATGAAATGAATAATTATGGGATACTTGATTTGTAGAGTTGTGAAAGTGAGTCTTGGGACTCGGTTATGATTATTAGGAAGAGAATGGGCATTGCTTTCAAATAAATGGCATGGTTTTAAGATGGAAATGTTATGCATATGAATTAAATGCTTTATTGAAATGCACTTTATATTTAATAGTCGAAATTATTATTTTGTAGAGTATTTGTAATATATTTGTGGATTTGATATATTATAGTGTCATGGAGTTTATATATATAATATTTGAGAAAACACTATCTTAGTTACTTCCCCGGTTATGGGTTTTATGTTTGTGAGTCATTTGTCTACTATGAATATGTATTTTGTTTTGGGAAAATTGAACTAAGGATGAGAATATTATTTATATAATATTTATATAAGGATTACGAACTCCACCATCATACGTACCTCCCCCTTGGATGATGATATTTGGAAACAGTGGATATGGACACTGGGATACATGGAAATGGATATATGGATATGTTTTGGATATACTATTCACACACGTGCCGGGTTTCGGGCGTGTGGGCTTATTTGGTCATGGATCCCGGAATTGTGGGATGCCGGAAAAATTGTGGATATGGTATGGATATGACGGAACCCGGGGCATACCTTAACGGGGTGTCGCTGAGACCCTTGATTGGGTAGTCTGCGCGCGTAGGGCAGTTCAGGCGTACGGGTCTTGATTCTTCGTCCGTACGTGCTGGGTTAGAGTGTCAGCCCCCAGTTGGACGACTCATCCCCCCAGTACATGATGTGCAACATCACATGTACCTCCCCTTGGATCCTGATACATGGAAATTATGGATATGGTCTGGATATGACGGAACCCGGGGCATACCTTAACGGGGTGTCGCTGTAGACCCTTGATTGGGTAGTCTGCGCGCGTATGACTGTTTTCAGACGTACGGGTCTTGATTCTTCGTCCGTACGGGCTGGTTGAGTTTCAGTCCCCAGTTGGACGGCTCGTCCCTAGCCACATGGACTTTTGAGGGCCGGATAAGTGTGAGCTAGTCAACAATCCCCGGTTGGATTGTTTCCCCCTGGTACATGATGATGGTGAGAGGTGGGTGTATGTGGATGTATTTATGTATATATATAAATATATAATTATTCTTTTCTTGTTATACATATTACATATATGTATATGTGGTTTTAATTCTGGTTTGAGATTTGTGAGCCTGTACATGTATGAACGTATAAGCCCTGGATTTGGGTAGTGTTGTTTGACGTCATACGCCTTGGATAGGGTATGGTTGCGGGATTGAACTGTAAAAAGGGGAATAATTGGATGATGTGTTTAATGTACATACGCCTTGAATAGGGTATGGGTACGAAATTGAACTGTTACAAAGGAAGAATTCGAGAATGTGCTCATTGTGTTTTTGTTGGAATTAGGATTGTGTTAGATCTGAAATGTATAGATGGTTCTGTCATAAATAATTGTTTATTTTCGGAGTTGTGACCGTTGAGATGAGAACTACGTGTGGCTTGATCCCTTGTCCAAGGGTACGTAGGCAGCCTGGGGTCTCACCAGGTGCAGCCGCGAAGTATTAATGTGTTTAACATATTTGTTCGATTATGCGTATGTGATTGTTGGATGTGAATCCAGTTTAAGGATTTCTGTGGTGTTTGTAAAGTTGTTTGAAGACTTTAAGTACATGGTTTATATAGTAATTGACTCGAGAATATTGTTGTTTTTTTCGGAATTATTCTGAAGGCCGGAGGCCGATTATATGAATTGCATGAAATTATATTGTGCGTGCTGCCTGTTGGGATATAAAAATGTGAATTTTGTGCAGGTTGAAATTTGGGAAATGTCCAATTTCCAGGGGAGACTCTGCGAAATTTCGGCAGAAAGTCTCGTGGCCTTCTCCTTTTCGGTAAAGAGGCTCGATTTTTGTAAGTGGGCCCGACATCGGTGTGATGTCGAAAAATTTCCACAGGATTCGTCTCGAGTTCCGAGGAATTCGGGGGCCGGTCCTGTCATGACCAGTTAAGGGCCTCAAGAAAACACAGCCAGGGGTTTAGGGGAAGGTTGGAGGGGTCACAATGGTCCCGCTTAAAACCCGAACTTCTTAGACACCGAAGGTGCCGCCTAAAGAACTCCTAGACACTGTATAGACTGTGGTTGCTCACTGGAGTTACCAAAAATTTAGCTCATTCAAAGAATATCCTATGAGTTTTAAATTATACTACCTAATTAAATAAAAACAAAATAAATAAATAAATAAATAACAACTGAAATAAAAACACAATTCAAACAAGAATTTAAAAGAAGAGTTGGGATTCTTGCACCAGGTGTCCAAGACGCATCTTTAATTTTGTCTATTCTTGCAATTACATTCTTGAGAAACCTGACAAACAAGAAGAAAACAATTGATAAAAAAACATAATAAATAAAATAAAATAACAACTGAAAAAGAAAAAAACACAAACATCAGAAAACAGGGAGGCAAAAGTAAGTGAAAGTGTAGACATGCTCCCTTTTAAAAAAACGCGCTCGTAATTTGCCGGAAATGAAGGGATCCGAGAGAAAAGAACACAAGATAGCACCCTCGAGATCCGAAGTGCTTTCGGCTCCCTCGCCTGCATAAATCTATTTAAACACATCTCGGTGAAGTAGAAGAGTACCCCGCATTTCTTCCTGCAAATTAGAGAAAAACATCAAAAAATCCAAAAACAAAACAATGACATCCTCTTGCACTCACCTTGATGATCTTAACCTTGAATTGTCCCTTGCGCCACCGAATGCGCGGATAAGGGCTCGTCCAAACCTTGTCTTCCCAAACTCCACATATCATCATGGTACGGCCTCAAACTTTGCTGAGGTAATACCGAACTTTTCTGAGGTAATGCCGAACAGAGGGCAGGACTCCTGGGCAGCATGATTGGCAGTAAACTCACATCGGCAGATCACCTGCATGTGGCACAGAGGTCCGACAAGGCTGCAGTGGAGGAGTCCCACAATTTAACGGTGCTCCATGCGGTCTCGGCTACCAATTTAGGCATGCGATTGTTGGCGAGAACACGGGAGTGTACCGCGCTGAGCGAGGAAGTAGCTTCCTTGAAGGCTATGGTGGCGGACCTCCAGAAGCGGCTCTCCTGTGCCAATCAGCACGTGGAAGCACCTGGAGAGAAAAAATGAGGACCATGTGGAGCTGCTGCAAATTCTGCAAGTAGGAGAGAATAGAGGCATGCCATGAAGATGAAGATGAAGATGAAGAAGTTGTTTATTTTATTTTATTATTAATATTTAATTGAATGTTTTTTTTTGTTTTGTTGTTGTTTTTTTTTTGTAATGCGGTGTTTGAATAAAAATGTGTTTTTAACATTCAGAAATAAACTAACTAACCACACCATGTAAATAAATACATAAACTAACTTAACAAAACAAAACAAAAAAAAGAAAACAAAGAAGTTCCAAATTGATTTTTTTTTAAATTTATTATTATTTACAACTAACTGACCACACAAAAAAAAAAAAGAAAACAAAGAAATTCCAAATTGCAATTTACAAGGAAAAATAAATAAAAACTCAAATTTCAATTTTTTTGTTATAAATCCATACGTTATGGGTTTATAGGTTATGGATGCCCACAATAATATCCATCATTATATACATGTAACCTACCAATGTATTTGTAACCTACCAACCAATGTATTTGTAACCTATCAATTATGGGTGGTAGGTGATTCAGGTATCTCTACCCCTATAAATAGTGGCACCAAATATGAATGAAGGACAAGTTGATTTGAGCAAATTATACTATCTCTTTCTTCCTCTTATTTCTCCCTACATATTCTCTAGTTTTATAACACGTTATCAGCACGAAAGCTCTTGGTAATGTTCTTCTCTATAGCTTAGTTAATCCATATATATATATATATATTTTCTTTTATATACAAAACTCGATGATGGCTATTTTTTTTGTGAAATCATGTTTTTTGACATGATTTAAATTGCCGAGAGTATCCCCCAATGAATGCATGAACATGTAGGTTTTTTTGTTGTTGTTGTTATTGTTATATGACCACTATTCATTGAAAACTTGTTGACATGCATGTTGTAGCTAATAACACGAGTAGTATGCAATTCTCATTATTATTATTATTATTATTATTCTTTCTTTTCTGTTCTCCTTTTAAGTTTTTAATTTTATCTTATTTAAACACAATATATTATGATGAGTTTTTTTTTTTTAACAAGAGATCAGGACCTGAAGTTCCTCGATCCTCATAATAGATAAGGACCTGAAGTTCCTTTATCAAATCAGAACCTAAGTTTCTGTGATTCAAAATAATTGAAGGCATGAAGTTCCTCAATCTAAATTGTCTAAACATCCCAAACCAGAAGTTTTGGTGATTATATTTATGTTTACTATATCAACAATTTTTCTTGAGCTCTAACACATTCCATTTTCTTTTATATAGAAAATGTCGAACTTGGCAAAGCTCGAATTTGTTGCACTTGACATCTCCGGAAAGAACTACCTTTCATGGATCAATGATGCTGAGGTTCATCTTGAGGCTATGAACCTAGGGGAAACCATTAAGGAAGGCAATGAGGCATCCTCTGTGGATCGAGCGAAAGCCATGATTTTTCTCAGACGCCACATACATGAAGGCTTGAAGTGTGAATACCTTACCTGTCAAGGATCCATTGGCCCTTTGGGGAAATCTCAAGGAAAGATATGACCATCAGAGGACAGTTATTCTTCCTAAGGCTCGCCATGATTGGATGCACTTGCGTCTACAAGATTTCAAATCAGTGCTGACTATAATTCTCTCTGCGTTAAGAATTAGCTCTAAGTTACGACTTTGTGGAGAAAATATAACTGATGCAGACCTATTGGAGAAAACTTTCACCACATTTCATGCCTCCAATGTGGTTTTGCAACAACAATATCGAGAACGAGGTTTCCAGAAGTATTTAGACCTCATATCTTGTCTACTTCTAGCTGAACAGAATAATGAGCTTCTAATGCAGAACCATCAGTCCCGTCCAACTGGATCTGCACCATTCCATGAAGTGAATGCTGCCTTGGCACCATCTCATGAGGCATATGCTACCTCATCACATGGCGACCGTCGTCGAGGACGTGGTCGTGGTAGGGGTACCCGTAATGGTCAAGTCCAAAATAGTAATAGCCACCGCTTGGGCCCAAGAAATACCCAAGCATCTCATAACCACCAGAAGTGGAACAAACAAGACAAGGCAAATGGCTCCCAACCTTCAGCTGACAGGGTGATTGAGGAAGCATGTCATAGGTGTGGTACAAATGGGCATTGGGCACGTGTATGCCGTACACCAAAACATTTGGTTGATCTTTACCAAGCCTCAATCAAGGGCAAAGGAAAAAAGGTTGAGACATATTGGATGGATGCTGATCCAACAGAGTTGGAACAAGTGGATGCAACTCACCTTGATGTCTCAGACTTCTTTGTTGATCCTGATGGCAAATCTTTTGATCCTATGATTAGTGATGGGATACTCCCCAATTAATTTTGTTGAATTTTTTATTTTTTTTATTCCTCGCTTTATGTTGTTTGAGGTAATTTTAATTCCTGTTTTTCCCCATTTCACATGTTAGTTTGGATTTTTTCCATTGAATAAAATCGAATAAAAGACTTCATTTGAATAACATTTTTTTTCCTGTTTTATTTATTATTTATTTATTTTTCTTCGAATAGCATTTTAATACATATATATTTTCTTATAAATTTGAAGGCATGGAAAACAATCATGGATCCTCTCGTCTTGGGAGAATTGACGAAGATATTTGTCTTGCGGATAGTGCAACTACGCACACAATTCTTCGAAGATAAAAAAATATTTTCACAATTTACATTTATCAAAAGCAAAGGTAACTACCATACTAGGTTCTGCAAACCTAATTGACGGCTCTGGAAGAGCTCAATTTTTGTTACCCAATGGGACTCAATTCTCCATTGATAATGCTTTGTACTCTTTGAGATCGAAAAGAAATTTACTCAGCTTTAAAGACATTCGAATGAACGGGTACCATATTGAAACTAGAAATGATAATAATGTGGAGTATCTTTGCATTACCACCAATATCAACGGCCAGAGGCGTATATTGGAAACACTTCCTGCTTTCTCTTCTGGGTTGTATTATACAACCATCAAAGCAATTGAAGTCCATGCTATCATGAATCAGAATTTCATTGACCCAACGACCTTCATGCTTTGGCATGATCGTCTTGGGCATCCTGGATCCACAATGATGCGTAGGATTATTTCAAATTCAAATGGACATCCTTTAAAGCCTTACCATAGTACTTTGTCCATTGACCAGTCTTGCAAAGCTTGCTCTCAAGGGAAATTGATCATTAGACCTTCCCCGTCAAAACTTGACTTTGAATGTCCATCTTTCTTACAGAGAATTCAAGGGGATATTTGTGGGCCAATTCACCCATCTTGTGGACCATTTCGTTATTTTATGGTTTTAATCGATGCATCTACAAGATGGTCACACGTTTGCCTATTGTCAACTCGTAATGTTGCTTTTGCTAGGCTCCTTGCTCAGATAATTAAATTACGAGCACAATTCCCTGATTATCCAATAAAGTCAATTCGACTTGATAACGCTGGTGAGTTTACCTCCCATACTTTTGATGCCTATTGCATGTCACTTGGGATTGATGTTGAGCACCCAGTTCCCCATGTCCATACTCAAAATGGATTAGCTGAAGCTTTTATTAAGCGTCTCCAGCTTATTGCTCGCACTTTGCTATTGAAGACAAATTTGCCAATTTCTGCTTGGGGACATGCAATTTTACATGGAGCATCCTTAGTCCGCTTGAGGCCCGTTACCCACCACCAATTCTCCCCTTTACAACTTGCCTTTGGGAAACAACCCAATATATCACATTTAAGGGTCTTTGGTTGTGCAGTTTATGTGCCAATTGCACCCCCACAACGCACTAAAATGGGTCCTCAACGTCGATTGGGAATTTACATTGGTTTTGATTCACCAACTATCATTCGTTATCTCGAACCTATGACAGGAGATACTTTTCCAGCACGTTTGCGGACTGTCACTATGATGAGACATTCTTCCCGCCGTTAGGGGAGAAAAGACCGTTCCTGAAGAACGGCGAGAATTGGGTTGGAACATATCCATTATGTCTCATCTTGACCCTCGTACAACTCAAAGTGAAAATGAAGTACGAAAAATTGTCCACCTTCAGAAAATTGCTAATCAAATGCCAGATGCATTCACTAGATCAGGAAAAGTGACAAAATCACATATACCTCAGCAAACACACCAGCAAGGATTGATATCCCAATCGGATTAACCAATGTTGCAGCAAATGAATCATCTACTGCACGCCTGAAGCGAGGTAGACCCATTGGTTCCAAGGACTCAACTCCTAGAAAGCGAAAATCGAAAGTATATCCCAATCCCAATGAAAACGCTAATGAAGATATTATTGGGAAAGAGATTCACCTTGAATCTACAATTCATCCGGAGAATGAAAGTGTCATTGAAAAGACACAAGCCACTGAAGAGGAAAAGATACCTAATACAGAAATTTCTGTAAATTTCGCATGCAATGATGAATTATGGGACCGTAGTGAAATGGTTATCGATGATATTTTCTCTTTCTAGGAGCTGCTGAGATTATAAAAGGTTATGAAGATATTGAACCACGATCTGTTGATGAATGTAAAGGAAGGCCTGATTGGCCAAAGTGGAAAGACGCAATCCAAGTTGAGCTAAATTCCTTGGAAAAACGTGGTGTATTTGGACCTGTGGTTCAAACACCACAAGGTGTAAAACCTGTGGGATATAAATGGGTGTTCACAAGAAAGCGTAATGAGAAAAATGAGATTGCAAGGTATAAGGCACGACTCGTTGCGCAAGGTTTCTCTCAAAGGCCTGGGATTGATTATGAAGAAACATATTCTCCTGTTATGGATGCAATTACGTTCCGTTATTTAATAAGTCTTGCAGTTTCAGAAAAACTTGACATGCGTCTTATGGACGTTGTTACTGCATACTTGTATGGGGAGTTAGATGCTAATATTTATATGAAAGTCCCAGAAGGACTCAAGTTGGCAGAATCAAACACTCGAATCACGGAACATGTATTCCATTAAGTTGAGACGTTCTCTATATGAGTTGAAACAATCGGACGAATATGGTATAACCGTCTTAGTGAATATTTGATCAAGGAAGGCTACATTAATGATCCCATATGCCCTTGTGTTTTTATAAAGAAATTAAATTCTGGATTTGCAATTGTAGCAGTGTATGTCGACGACATGAACTTAATTGGAACTCCTCAAGAGATCATTAAAACTGCTGAATATTTAAAGGGTGAATTTGAGATGAAAGACCTTGGAAAAACTAAATATTGTCTGGGCTTGCAGATCGAGCATCATCCCAATGTACTAGGCCAGATATTGCATTCTCAATAAATTTATTAGCCAGGTATAGCTCGGCTCCAACACGTAGACACTGGAATGGTATAAAGCATATCTTACGCTACCTTAGTGGAACAACTGATATGGGCTTGTTTTATTCGTACGAACCTTCCAACGGTCCAAATCTTGTTGGATACGCGGATTCTGGGTATCTCTCCGATCCACATAAGGGTCGCTCCCAAACTGGTTATGTGTTTACTTGTGGAAATACAGCAATCTCATGGCGATCTACAAAACAAACTTTGGTTGCTACCTCTTCTAATCATGCAGAAATTCTTGCACTCCATGAGGCTAGTAGAGAATGTGTTTGGTTAAGATCCCTAGTTCATCATATTCGGAAAACATGTGATCTTTCTTCAACAACAAAAGCTCCGACAATCATGTATGAAGACAATGCTGCTTGTATAGCTCAAATTAAAGAAGGGTTTATCAAGGGTGACAGAACCAAACATATACCACCAAAGTTTTTCTACCCACATGAGCTTCAGAAGAATCAAGAGATTGAAGTCAAACAAATTCGTTCCCAAGATAACCTGGCAGACCTCTTCACCAAAGCTCTTCCGAAGTCTATATTTCAGAAGTTGGTATATGGTATAGGAATGCGAAGACTTTACAAGCAATCAGATTGTTGAAGATCAGGGGGGAGAAATCAATCGCGGAAACTCCTCGGTTTTACTACATTGGATGTATGTGCAATGTACTCTTTTTTCCTTCGATCAGGTTTTTATCCCATGTGGTTTTTCCTGACAAGGTTTTTAATGAGGCAACATTTAGCACGTCCAACATGATATCATTGTCTGGTGGACATCCAAGGGGGAGTGTTATAAATCCATACGTTATGGGTTTATAGGTTATGGATGCCCACAATAATATCCATCATTATATACATGTAACCTACCAATGTATTTGTAACCTACCAACCAATGTATTTGTAACCTATCAATTATGGGTGGTAGGTGATTCAGGTATCTCTACCCCTATAAATAGTGGCACCAAATATGAATGAAGGACAAGTTGATTTGAGCAAATTATACTGTCTCTTTCTTCCTCTTATTTCTCCCTACATATTCTCTAGTTTTATAACATTTTAAATTTTTTTTTTTTTTAAATTTTAAATTTTTTTTGTTTTTTTTTTGTTTTTTTAAAACACACAAATATACAAGCAACTTATGGATGACCAGTTAAGGGCCTCAGAAAATACAGCCAGGGGATCCGGGAAGGTTGGAGGGGTCACAAAGGTCCCTCTTAAAACCCAAACTTCTTAGACACCGAAGGTGCCGCCTAAAGAACTCCTAGACACATCTATTGACGGAAGTGCTTCCTGGAGTTACCATAAGTCAGCTCATATAAAAAATCTTTTTTTAATTTTTTATTAATTTTTAATTTTTTTAAGTTTTTATAAAAAAGAAACAGAAAAATAATAACAAGTAAAGAGAAAGGATTGAAATGCTCCCCCTTGAAGCGATTAGGTCGAGCGTGATGCACTTGGAGGTCGCGACTTCTCCCACTGCTCCGCACTTCCCATCTTTGAAATTACCTTCTTTCTCCCTTTTTATTGAGCTATTTAAATTGCTAGAACAAGCACACACAAAAACTTGAAACGGAATTAAAATGATTAGGAAATAAATAAAAAAGAACTAAAAAAAACGAAAAGGAAAAATCAACACTTCCATGTTTCAAAGTAACAAGTAACAAAGTAAATCAAACTAGCTTATGGAGTTCGTTCTTTCTCAAATATGATTATCCATATGGTGTGTGGTTTTAATCAAGTATTCAGAAAAAGCATTTCGCTATGGTGTTTAGTCTAAACACAAATTCCGAACCCATTAAGAACAAGAAGAACAATAAAGAACCAAGTAGAATTTAAACATGGTGTTTGTCTTCAATATCTACCCATTCATTCACTAATCAGTCCAAGAGTCATATGGTGTTTATGTAAACTTGAACAAGATATTTAATTAAGAGCAAGTGAATGAAACCATAAACTAGAAATAACCAACACGCTACTTGAACCTTTTTTTTTTTTTTTGTGTTGTGTAAGCTGGGACTCAAACCCAGTTCTCTTGCTTGTCAGGCAATTGTCCTTGTCAGTTGGACTACAAACACAACTTGTCAATTAACATCATTAACTTTAAAACATGAAACTGTCTAGTTATATACAAAAAATAAAAATAATAAAAAGTAGGAAAACCAAATAGAATCAAACAATGTTACCGATCCCTGGCAACGGCGCCAAAAACTTGTTGTGTAGATACAGCTGCACCAAAATGGATTCAGTTGCATCCTCAACTTGTGATACTCGCAAGTGCACGAACCGTTGGTAGTTTAGCGTATGTAAGTGCGAGGTCGATTCCACAGGGATTGGTGATTGAATGATCCTGTTTAGTTTTCCTACACAAAATAGAAATGAAAACAAAAGAAGCAAAAAGTTTTGTACAACACGTGAGAACATGGAGAGTTTGGATGAGAATAGAGAGAAGTCTTTGAGAAAGAGAAGGGAGAAGAGTTTTGGGAAGTGTTTGAGATCTTTGAGAATTTGGAAGAGAGTGTTTGAGAACTTGGAGGATGTTTGTGAACTTGGAGAATTTGAGAACTTAGGGAAGGGAGAGAAATGTGTTTGTGAAGTGTTTGAGAATTTTGGAAGGGAAGAAAATGGTGTTTGAGAACTTGGAGAATTTTAAAGAGAATGGAGAAGTGTTTGAGAACATGGAGACTTTTGTGAACTTGGAGAGATGTGTTTGAGAACATTGAGAATTTGGTGAAGAGTAAGGAAAGTTGTGTTTTGGGAACTTTGTGAATTTTGGAAGAAAGTGTTTGAGAACATGGGAAATGTTTTAGAGCATGGAGAACTTTGAAAGAGAATAGAGAAGTGTTTGGAGAATTTAGAAGAAGAGAAAAGAAAAATGCTTGAGATTTATAGTACTAGGATCTTGTTACAACAATTGAGAACTACAAAAGGGAAACTAAGAGAATTTGAGGGAGAGAAGGGAAGGGAGCTCTAGAGAAGTGTTTGAGAGCTCCCCCCCTTGGGGTGTGTTTACAAGCTTAGGAAACCTCACTATTTATAGGCCTAAGGAGGTTGAAAATCTGAATTATACAATTGAATTATGTAAACACACTAACTTCACCTAACACACTACACTTAATTCACCAACCTAACCTAACACACAATTGCATTTGAAAACAATTCTTCTTGTCATTAAGCTTTGTGTTGCATCATCCACTTCAACATCTTTCAATTCATTTGGCTGCTGCAAAATTCCACTCAAAAATCGGAAAGGCCTTCAAATGTGATTTTTGGTCCAGGAACGCAGATGCTGCCGAATTTGACCTTAAGTTGCCAAAACATGCATAACTTTCTCTAGAAGACTCGGAATCATGAACCGTAAAATTCTACAGAAAATAGACTTCCGTAGCTTTCCAATGATGTATGGCTCATTGTCTGGTTCTTCTTGAGCAAGTACAGTCCAATCCGTGAAGTTGGTTGATCTGCAGACACCGTTTTGAGCTAATTTGTCTCCAAAATGCAATTAGTGAGTCTCAAACTTATTACACTGAAACAAACACAAAACTTATTAAAAGCACAAGTTTAACTCAAAAACATAACCAAATCAAAGTTAAAAGGGTACAAAATGATATGTAATTATGCACCGATCAATGCTCCTCAGAGCTTATTTCACACGCGGAAGTCTAACACTCACCAACACTCTCACACCACACTTTACACTCTGTGGAACCACCAATGAGCCTCCTGCTCCTCACCTTAATTCTCCTGCTCACCGTCTCTAACACCTGCAGGATTTTCCCCTACACCATTGAATAGTGCATCGGGTTCACCAGAACAACCCGGTAAGTTTTCTAAAGCTTGTATGAGTAAACCACGTCCAGAGTATAATATGTCAATTTACACATAATATACAAACACATGCACTTTCATTGGCACACCACAATCCTTGTATAACCAATATCATCACAATCACAATTCTTTTATTTTATTTTAAAGAACTTTTTCGATCACCACCTGTGACCACACCAAAACTCTTTATTTCAAAGTAGTTTTAACACGTCACTTATTTGACAGATAGAAGAGAGAATACTATGAACCTCTAATCTATAACACTACACACCTCCAAGTAGTGTTCACTCATGATTACACTCCAGTCATGAGTACTAGATGGCGCCAGACTAGAGCTCTAACTGTTCTTGGGTCTTGCTCCCTAGGGTAATTTATCCCTCATTATTTGCCACAAGAATGCCCACCTGACAAACTCAGAAGGGATTCAAGGTATTCTCACCTAAATCCGTCAACACCAAAACTCCAACACCAAAACAATATAAAATGTTGTTTCACATTAAACATTGTTTTATAGCCAAATACACCAATCACAGCAATATATATTTATTATATATATTTATGTTGTTATTCACGAATGAATTTCCACCATACATCCACAACATATGTTATATGGTTAAACACCAAAACTCCAATAATAATAATCAATTCAAAACAAAATAGGTTTCAATTACCTCATGAACCATTGAAGAACAAGTTCATGTGTTTTAAATTAATCAAAACATTTTATAAAATCACAACCAACATGTTAATTATAGCCATTAACATTATCCAAGGTCACATTATAATAAAAATAATAATTCGTGATTTTACTCACGATTAGGATGGTTTTACTCACCTCTCGTCCAAGCTTCGTCTTCAACAACTTAACGAATCCTCAATCTCAAACCTCAACGAGCAACTCAATCCCCAATAGTACCTAAGCAAAGTATATAGCTCAACTTAGCACAAAACTCCAAAATCCAAGATTTCACATCAAATGACGAAATTGCCCTTTGGACCAACCGGGGATCCAAAGCGATCAAATCTCATCCAACCAACTCCAAAACCGTGACGTACGTGTTGTCGACATCGAATCATGACCAATGACACCCATTGTCCAAAAAGTCACTATTTGGGTCCGGTGGGTCCCACATGTCTAACCGACACCCCAAAAATCCGCCTTGGGCCCACAACCTCAGATTCCAAATCCCATCGCACCAATGGACTCTAAATAGTCCCGACATCACCCTGTGACAATTTGGGCCCAATCCAACGGCCGGATTATTCTACATTACCCGATCGAATGGTGATTGCTCGCCTTAACTTTGAAATTTGATAACTTAAGATCGGGACGTCCGATCGTCAATCTGTCTGAACCTACAGACTCCTCACAACACCAGCTACAACATAATTAAAATTGGAGACGATCCAACGGTCCGATCATCTTCAATCAATGGTCCAGTTTTATGAGGCTCAAAATCGTCGATTAAACGACGGAATCTCAACAATTTTAAACCTACAAACATCGAGAGATAGGGTTCGGTTTGATGTTGAGGAACTAATTGGCTTGCCTAATGTTAGTCATCGAGAGATAAATTTTAATAAACAGAGTTAGAAAAATGAGGCGAATTTTGAAGCCATTAGAAGGGTTAGCATGCAAAATATTGAATATGTAATGTTTGAAGTAGGTACAGAGACCCAACAAGAATGTTAAGATTTTGTATGCCTTATGTATTTTCATTTTTGAATTACAGTATTCTTTTGCAATAGTGATAATTCAATCTCTTGAAACATAATTTCACATTTTCAAGATGTCCGAATAACGGACAAACTATAATTGGGCAAATGCAATATCAAAGCTTTTGGAAAGAAAAATCTTGAACAACTGCTAAAAGTCAACGTCTGTGTCCAGATGTTTGTTGCGCTGCTGGTATGAAGTTTACATTGGATAGTTTGTAAAATAATAATAATTTTTCATTTCAATTATAGTTATAGTTTTGGAGTAAAAGTAGTTTTAGTTTTACGAGAAAATACCTTTGCTTGAGCCCTTGAGAGATAAAATGTATGAACTTCTCAAGTTTGTTTCATGAGATATAGAAGACATGCATTGATCGATGACAAGCAATGTTTCTAACTTGAAATCAGTGATCACGAATAGTGAAACTCTTAATGACAAGTTTATTTGATATTGTTGAGTGGTTACAAATATTATTATTGAATGCAGTCATGTTAGACTAAGATTTGAGGTCATAACTTATGATCATTCAATATAAATGCAAAAGGTTTAGTCAATGAGTTAAAAGGTATTAAAGCAATAGCAGTACGGGAAGAAAGCAACTTTAACTTACAAAGGTTTTAGATTGTTATAAAAATAAGGTTTAATTACACTAATGCCACTTGAAATTTCAATCAAATCCCACTTTACTTCCCAAAACTTAAAATGGCCCACTTTCATTCATTTATCGAGATTTGATGATTCACTTTGGCCCTTATCATTAACTCCATCCAAAATTTGTCATCAACTCCATCCAAAATCAATTATTTGGCCCTTGTCATTAACTCCATCCAAAATTTGTCATCAACTCCATCCAAAATCAATTATTGATGATGTAGTGACCCACTTTTATGATGACGTGTCAATAAAAAATTCTTAAAATAATAAAATATTAATATTATTTTTTTAAACTAATATTTTTAAAACATAATTAAAACAAACCCAAAAAAAAAAAAAAACAAAACAAAGAATTTTCTCAACCTTCATCCTCTCTCTCTCCCCGCCACCTTCTCCGACTCAACCCACAAGTCCGCCAGGACCAACCCCGCGCCGACCCAACCTAACCCTACAGATTTGCCCTTCCGTGACCCACTATATCCCTCTCTCCTTCTCTTCCTCCCTCTCCCCCTCTCTTCGCAGTCAGATCCAATCTAATTAGTCTGGGTTTTGGTACAAAAACTTAAAGGTTGAATCAACATGAGCTTTTATCAATCAATAGTGTATGCCTTTTGCAGACGTTTCTTTTGCTTTTTGTTAGATTTCACTTCCAGCAAACGACATGTCGTTGCAGCGGAGTTTGCTGATGAAGTTGTTATCGGAGAGATCGAGCATTGTGAGGCTGGTCATATTGTGAATTTCATTGGGAAATTCGCCCGTGAGTTGGTTGCTAGACATATTGAGAATGCCCAGGACTCTCAGCTTGGAGATGCCTCTCGAAATTTCCCCAATCAGCTTGATTCGACTAGGATCAGCGAAGGCTAGAGAGGAACACAGAGAAATTGAAGCCGGAATTTCACTGCTTAAGTTGTTGGCGCTGATGTTGATCTTCGAAGGTACTGCAAATAGGGGTATTACCAATCATTTTCAGACCAAATATACATAATATACATATACACACAAACTAATTAATCCTGTGTCTATATGTATGACCTGTTTCACTACAAAATCCCAAATGAACCATGGAAGACAAGACTAGTATGAGAAAACTTATATCTGAAGTAACTATAATTTTTACTGACCTCTGTGTCTAGATCTGATGAGGAATCTGTAGAGGAAGTTGAAGAACCAGCGAGTTTAGTGTTGGAGAACCACGAATATGTAGAGGAAGGTGGAAAACTCTTTGGTTTTTTTGTTTGTTTTAATTATTTTTAAAAAATACTAGTTCTTTAAAAGGAATATTAAGGCTGTTTGATATTCAACTTGAATCAAACTTTTTACACTTAAAAACAAAATTTGAGTACAAAACAAAGAAAATCTGTTTGTCAACTCTATTTTTAAAAACTCAAACTTAAGAACAACTAAAAAACACCCATTATTAAAAACAAAAAGGGTTAATTATAGTTTGGTCCCTGTGGTTACACTCTTAAGATATATTAGTCACTATATTTTCAATTTTTACAATTAGATACCCAATCTTTTAAATTTGTTACAATGTGGTTTTCCTTGTTAGGGTTTCCATTAGATCTCTTTGTTAGTTGCGTATGTGGCACTATGTGTCCATATTTTTCACTTTTTGTTAATTTAAAATTGATTTAAAATTGATTTAAAAGTATTTCTCTAGGAAAAAATTGCAGAAAAAGAGAAGAAAAAAATTCTCCCAAACCAGAGGCCCCCCCTGGCCCACCCCTGGCGATATTTTCTTCTCCCCCCATTCACCAATGACCACCACCTACACCCACCCTCCAACTCCCCACACCCAAACCAACTTAAAACCCTAGCTCGCAACCACCTAGACCCCCTACCCCTCCCCCAAGATTTCTTCTCCCCCTGCCCGACCCCAAACTCCAGTCCCCACCCACCAAAAACCAACGTATTTTTTTTGCAAAAGTCTCAGACTTTGAGAAAAGAAAACTTTTTGCCTTCTGTTTTCTTTCCATCAGTTCATGATCTACCAAACAGGGAAGAAGACACAAGCTAACCCAAAATTCTCATAACCACATTCACCACAACTATGGGACACCAAATAATAATGCTAATTATGCAGTTATGTATTGAGAAAAAAAAATTAAAAAATAATCAAAACACCCAAATTCAAAAACCAACGAATTTTTTTATTTTTATTTTTTCCAATTTGTTGGTTTTTTAATTTGCAGAGAGAGAGAGAGGGTAGAGAGCGGAGAGGAGAGAGAGATGCAGACCTTTAGATCTCGCCCGAAAGCGTTGGGCAACAGTGGGAACTAGCTTTGGAGGATGGAGGGAGAGTAGTCGCCAAGTTGTGTTTGGTAGGTGGGAATTCGAGTTTGGGGTCAGAGCAGGGAGAGACGAAATCGGGGGGAGGGGAAGGGAGTCTGGGTGGTTGCGGGTTGGGGTCTTGGGTTCGTTTGGGGTGGGGGGGTTGGAGGATGGCTGCAAGTGGTGGGTGGAATGAGGGGGAGAAGAAAATCGCATCGATTTGGGGAGGATGTTTTAATTCTATTTTTCTGCAATTTTTTTAACAAAAAAAAATTAATCAATTTAAAATTAACAAAAAATGAAAATGTGGGATCCATAGTGCCATGGGCAACTAATGGAGAATTTAATAGAAAAGGTGAACCCGTGGAACCACATTGTAACAAATTTAAAAAATTGGGTATCTAATTGTAAAAATTGAGAAGATAGGGATTAACATGTCTTAAGGGTGTAACCACAAGGTACTAAACCTAATTAACCCAAACAAAAAATATCTGTTTTTTCAATATTATTCTAACAACCCACAAGTTCTCAAATTTTTAAGATTTGAAAACAGTTTTCAAGTTGCATACCAAACAATTTTTTGAATCTTAAAAATAGATTTAAGAACTTATTGTTTTTAAGAAAAATAAAATTTTTTGAGTTCCCTATTTGAATAGGTTTCAAACGCCCCCTTAATGTTTTATTATTTTAAGGATTTTTTTAAAAAAAATTTATTGACACATCAGCATAAAAATGGGTCCTTCACGCAATCATCAAAGTTAACAGACTTTTGAATGAAGTTGATGATAGGGGGTAAAGTGGGTCACCAAAGTTCGGTCAATGGATGAAAGTGGGCCATTTTGAGTTTAGGGGGCAAAGTGGGATTTGACCAATGTTTCAGGGGGCATTGGTATAATTAAGTCTAAAAATTATAGTTTTCCTTTTTCTGTATAAGCCAAATGCAAAATAATGTAAATAATTATAAATAATATATAATACAAATTGGAAAGCTTTTAAGATACAATAAAACTGAAGAAAAACAAATTGATAGGTAAGTAAAAGCAAAATAAATTATAAGTAAGAAGGTGAACTTGGTACGACGAAGCACGTCAAACATGTTGTCCTAAAACCTTTGTAGTCTCCCTACGTGCAAGATCCTGACGGTCTACAAGATTTCAAGATACAACCGCTAGTACACAATCTTAAGATCCGTTGTGAGCACGTTTACAAACGGATATGTCTCCAAGTCACATAACCATTGCCCAAAAATACTAATAGAAAGTAGAGAATATATATAAAGGTAGGAGAAGAGATAATTAGATTTTGTTGTGTTGTCTTCTTTTTCAAATGTGAAGGAGGATTGGCCTTTTATTGGCATCCAAAATCATGTAACATTCACCACAATTAAACCAGAAAATTAAGTCATTTAATATAGAAATAAAACTTGATATAACCCCCATAATAAATAAAATAAAACAACCAAAATAATTAAATAAATCAAAACGGTAAATTTTTTAAAACCTTTTTAAAATTCCAACATGATAAACTTGGTATTTGGACAAGTGAATAGCACTTTGACTATCACATTGTAGCTCCACTTGCTTTACATAAATCTTCAAATTGTTAACCAATCCATGTCTCCAAATGGCCTCTTTTATGGCTTATGCAATATCTATATAGTCGGCCTCAGTTGTTGATAATTCAACTATATACTGTAAAATAGATCTCCGACTAAGAGGTCCTCTAGTCATAGTAAACAAGTAACTATCGGTCCTCTAACCTTAGATCTCAAACTAACAAGTGCTCTACAATTGTAGATTTCGCATCACTAATTTTCTTCGTTCCAGGTCGACATATGATCTCAACTCAACATATAATCGCCAAATTGAGATCATACGTCAACCTCAAAAGAAGAAAGTTGTTGATGCGAAGTTTGAGCTAAAATGCATTGCTAATAAGCCTGTGATGGGTATATTTTATATTATATATTTAACCCCATTCTTAGTATATTTTGGAAGAATTTTGATACTTTGAATTATATTTCCAAAATAGGACTTTCGACTTCCTTTGGAGAAAAACATAATCAAATGGACGAATTTTGGAGTAATTCCAGTTCGAGGATGTTCGTGAGTCACTTAGCTTGATCGTCTCAAAATTTCAGATTTTTCTACCAAGCGGTTATTTTCTGGCAATAAAATAAAGGAGAAGTGCGTGGTGTTGGAATAGTGACGTTTTGGGCTTTTATTGCGTTTTGGAGCCCAAGATGACCTCAGATGGGTTCATGGCCTTCTGGAGAAGTGTTTAGAACGTTTTTAGCTTTAAAACAAGCTATCTTGGGCCAGATTTGGAGAAGATTTGAGGCCAAAATGTGGTTGGGAAGATTGTGGGCAGATTCTCCTAATCCAATTTGGAATTTATATCCTAGTATTATTTTATTTTAACTTAGTTTCCTTGCGGGGATTGGGCAGCTAGGTTTTAGGAGGTATTTAGGTTCTTTTTCACAGCAATTTTTGGGGCCTTTCTTTTATGCAGTTTTGGAGACAGAGACTTTTGCTAGGGTTCTTGAAGAACTTCTACTTCAAGGTGTTTTCCTTCTTATTCATTCGAATGATATTTTCTTTGATTTTAATTATGAGTATGCGTAACTAATTCGAATTGCTAGGGCGAGGCCATAAGCCTTAGCATGAATATGTAATTTTATTAATTTGCTTATGAATGGATGCATGTTTGCTTTGAATTATTAATCACTGCAATTAAAACTATCTATCTATTTTAATGACTGATCACCATTAGGATATTTAGACAAGTAATTTGATGCAATTTCTGTTGGAACGTCACCCTGAAATTGAGGAGGGCTTCTTGTGATTAGTAGTTGTAAGTTCACTTAAGGCAAACATCACACTCTTAAGGGTTGCATGGTTTTTCAAAGGGTTTTCACAAAGCTTAATGAGTCTTGCATGTTTATGTTTGATATGAACATCACAGACGGATTGCATGTTAGATATATGTTTTCGCTTGAACATCACAAGGAAAATATGGATTAGGAAAACCTAACCTTCAAAGCATATATGTGGAAATTCATGAGTAATTGATAGAATTGCATAGGATTGTGACAGCGAAGGCTAAACCCTAGTTTTCTCTAAATTGTTAAGTTTAAAAATCCTATTACGTCTTTTTGCTGTTATTATTTCCCAACTTTCAGATTTCTTTTATTGTTAATTTAATCTTTTCAAATTCATAAATTTCAGATCTTTGATAGAATCTATTTTAATCATTAATTAAGAGTTAGTTTAATTACAAATTAGTCAAACAATTTTTGGGGACAACGACCTTGCATGAGCATTTATACTACAATTACCTTGTATTCTTGCAAGTATTTTCAGTGATTTTAACCCTCTTTGCGAGGTACTAAAAATCCTATCAAGAAATTAGCGCTGTTGCCGGGGATTGTTTCAATTAATTTGTTTTTATCATATTCTTAGTTAATTCTTGTTATTAAAAAAAAAGAAATCATTTTATTTTTAATTTTTAATTTTTTTTCTTTTTTCAGATTCTTGAAATCTCTGCATGGTCAGCACCAGATCACAACCTGCACAGTTTTTTCGTTTAACCCAGAGCCTGAACGAATATTACGAAAATAGCGCAGAGAACAGTTTTTAGCTTATGAGCCTTCACTACATGACACATTTTTGCATAATTTGTTCGCGGATTTTGTGGACAACAAGGGAAACATGGCATTAGCATTGCCTGCATTAGGCAGACCACTTAGAGAGTTGTTGGCTGCCCGTGATGATGATGTTCCCAATTGCATTGTGTATCCTGCACAAGAAGATGGTGATTTGTTCGAGATTAGGCACCATATGCTTGAAATTCTACCTACTTTTCATGAGTTGCCTAATGAAGATGCGAACATACATATTACAAAGAAGAATAAGGCAGAAACTTGGTTATTCACTCTACCAGCTAATATCATTATTACTTGGCAGCAATTACGCACAAAATTCCTGAACAAATATTATTCACTCTTCATGGTCATAAATACAAGTGCTTGTTTGAGCCCATGTAAAGACCTCTTTAAGTTACATGTTGTGAAATTATTGCAAGCGCAAAATCCGCATAAGTAATATAGAGATAAGTGAAATGTCGTTCCCATGAAGACTGTAATTTCCTTTTAAGTACCAATTATGATTAATTTAGAAGTTTATTTGAACAATTGATTAATGAGAGTGATTGATTTATTAAATTAAGTTGACACAAATATGAAAAATAACAATTTAATTAATAGTGGAAAACGAAGCTGATGAGACACTAGAGCATCCAATTTCACCATAATCAATTCCACTTAATTCTTATAGCCAATTAACCCTAATTACTACCCATGTTGGCAGTTGGTTTCTCCTAATTCATTCAATATCCCCTCTCAAGCTCAACAAAAAATATTCTCAATTAACAACCCATTCTTTCTTGAGCAATGGATTTAGAAAATTAAGAACCCATTAAGTTATATGAGAACCTAAAAGAAAACTGCATGTGTCATGTTAGTCCCTCTCGGGCACTCATTCAAGACGTGGTATTTGTTACGAGAAGCAAACACCAAACATCTCCTCTCAATCTCAGTTTGGATTATCAATTAAATATTAGCTAGATATTTAAAGTATTAAGAATAGTAACAAATACTCAATATGGAATAGTAATAAGAAATTAATATAACTATAAAAATTAAGTATTCATAGTTTCCTAGCAAGGAAAATTATTTCATGACAAAAGAAAAGATAAACAAAATAATTGTTGTCATAAAACCAATTTGGCCGATGGGTTTGATCTTCGGATTCTCCAAAAGCACCGCAGCAGTAAACTCTTGGCTCTCTCTATAATATATTTGTGGGTGTAGTGAAATATGGTGAAAAGTATATGGTAGAAAAGATGGTCCTGACTCTTCGATTAAAGCTTTGTATTTATAGGCCAAGGGAATCCTCCAGAAATAAGGAAAATATATTTGTAGAGAATAATTAGGAAATAGAAGGACAATAAGAAATTAATGGAATACCCATGCTAAAAAGATGTGCTTGGAAATAAAATCTCCAAGTCAAAGAAAGAGAGACCACGCCAGCTGAGCCCACCAATTAGAGGGTCGGGATCTAGTGAGAACGCCTATGTGAGAACATAACATGAGAACACCATTGGATCTAATCTAACGACTGTATGAAAAGTAATTGTAAGTGTAAGTGTTGTATTAGAACGAGGCCTTCTTCTGTCTTCTCTCTCCAAAACGTCCCCTCCAAAACAGAAGTCCCCTCCAAACAAGCTATTCGCTCAGTTAATGAGGAGGCCATTTTTTTATCAGCTTTGATTGAGGAAGAACTGAAACGGTACCCTCATTTTTCTGGGTTTCCCATTCAGGCAAAATAAAGGAATCTTGGATTTTATAATTTTATCTTTGTGGTTGAGTTTTTGGGGTCGGAACATACGTCAATCCTTGAGCAACGTCGAACTTGGGGTTGAGTTGGAAAGTGCTGACCGTACCGTTGTGGTTCTTCTCTGTTGGTTTTGAAATTGGTGAGCGAGGCGAAACAGGGGTTGAGGAAGATGAAAAGTTATTGGGGTTGATGTCCAAATCTAAAAGGGCTACGTTACGTTGTCATATTTGTTGAAATTTTGAAGTTGGAAATCAGTTCCAGAGGTAAGCCATATACTGTATTTGTCAATTTCATTATTGGGCATCAGCATGAGTCACTTTAGGTTGTATGTATAACTTTAATGTTTCAGCAGAGAGTGATTTGCATGTCATATGTTAGTTAATATATATTTTAAAGTTGTTTGAAAGCATGTGCCAAATATTGGGCATCAACATAAGTCAGATTAGGTTGTATGTCTTTAATGTTTCACCATAGAGTTATTTTGATGTCATATGTTAGTTGATATATATTTTAAAGCTGTTTGAAAGCATGTGCCAAATATTGGGCATCTGCACGAGTTATGTTAGTGTGTATGTAGGTCTTTAATGTTTCACAGATAGTTATTTTCATATCATATATGATGGTGGTGATGTGATATTCAGGGTTAAATTGCAAGAATTGTGAAATGGAGTGTGAAGGACAGGTGACACCGGAAGTTAGTTTGGACTTGAAACCAAAATTGGGACTTGAATTTGATTGCTGTGAGGACGTGTTCAATTTCTATAATATGTATGCCGCGAAAGCCGGATTTGGCATTCGGTGTTCTATAATGAGAACATGCACATTCATAGGAGAGGTAACAAGGAAAGAATATGTATGCTGTAAACAAGGGTATTCGTTGACAAGCGCTGTTAGTCGTAAGAGAAGACAGCGAGGTTGTACTTGAAACTGGGTGCAAGGCTAAACTTGCGATTTTGAAGGTAAAAGAGAAGAATAAGTACACTGTTGTAGGATTCAATGAGGTACACAACCATGACATGACCACAGTTGATAAAGTCCATTTATTGAGATCTCACCGTAACTTAACAGAGTCTACAAAGGCCTATAGTGCACATATGAGCAAAGTTAATATCCCTGTACATAAACAGGTAAGCCTTCTTGAGGTGCAAGTAGGGGGATCGGAAAATGTTGGGTTTGTTAGGAGAGATGTCTATAATTATGCAAGGGACGTGCATGGGAAGGTGATTGGGCATGATGCAAAGCTGAAGTAGCATTTTTTGGCTGAGCAAGGAAAAAATGACTCTTTTTATTTCAATATGGAGGTAGATTCGGAAGGAAGGATGGGAAATATTTTCTGGGCAGATGCAAGGTCAAGACGAGCTTATGGGGGTTTTGGAGATGTGGTGGTATTTGATACGACGTTCAACACGAACCGCTATGAAATGGTCTTTGCTCCTTTGTTAGGCGTTAATAACCATAGACAGATAGTGTTGTTTGGTTGTGCATTCCTAACTAGTGAAACCACAGATTCATTTGTATGGTTGTTCGAAGAATTCAAGAAAGCCATGCCAGGTGAGCCACCCAAAATGATCATCACTGATCAAGATGCAGCCATGTCAAAGGTAATTGCTTTAACTCTCCCAACAACATTCCATAGATATTGCATATGGCATATCTTGAATAAGTTTATGGAGAAATCCGGCATTGGGGAATGTTTTCGGAAATGTGCAAATGCATATGGGGTATGGACACGAAAGAAGAATTTGATGCGAAATGGGATGAAATCATCACAAGCAATGGGGTGAAAGACCATCCGTGGCTGAGCTCGTGTAATACCCCGAAAAATTCAAGGTGGATTTTCATATTTTAGTGAAAAATAATATAATTGTGGAGAATGATTTTGGGTATTTTATCAAGAGATTTTGGATGGAGATTATTAAATTAAGTAGGGTTTAATTTCAAGTTGGACAAACATGACCAAAACACCCCTATGTATGTTAGATGACCAAAATACCCCTAGGTGTGGATAATTACCAAAGTACCCTTGTAGAAAGAAAGTAGGAGGCAACGTGTAAGCCAAACATTTCTTCCCTCCTTCATTCATTCCCCCTTGCCTCAAGCTTTCCTATCCACCATTTAAGAAGGGATGAGTCACCTAGTCTAAAATGGTGACTCACCTAGCCTAAGGTTTTTCAATCATAAATTCACTCTTATCCTCATCACATTCATTGTATCATCCTTTCTTCCTCATTCAATTTAGTTTCATCCTTATTCTTCTTTTGTTCCTCTTCAAAATCCAAAATTCGTCACTTTCTTAAAGCTGCTGAGAACTCATATCTCGGAAGCTCAAATGAGAAAACTTCCTTCATAAAAGTTGTTCATTTCCATGATTCCTATAACATACTCAAATTTCAGCTCAATCCGATCAGTATAGGCTCTGAAACATTGGTATGATCACAATAAGTTTACCATTTCCTGATTTCACAGCAGCATGCTCGGTTTCAGTTTGTTTCTGTGCTTGCATGTACTCAAATGACTTTGTTTCCTTCATCAAAGTTGTTTGAAATACTGTCTATTATAACATATCAAAATTTCAGATTGATCGGACTTCTCTAGCCACCTTGGGAATGTTTAGAGTGGAACTTGTTTATAGTCCTCAACCTTAGGTACTTCCCTCGTTTTCAGTCCAAAACACTCATATCAAAAGCTCAAAACACTATGGTTTCTTCATGATAGTTACTCCAAATTCTCATCTTTATGACATATCCAAAGATCATCCAAACACAATCATTATAACTCTCTAAAAATTGGTATGAACAAAACTTGTTCAATTGATTATGTTGAATCTCTTGTTATAGATATGTGTACTTTCTCTCAAATGGCTTGTTCCTTACCATTCAATTGCTCAAATTAGCCACTATCATCTCAAGTAAATGGTTCTTTGAAGGCTTGAAGCTCATCTTTTTATTGTCTCTTTGAGTACTAGTTTTAACCCAAGTTTTTGGTTGGAATGCCTCAAGTATATATATATCTTTCAAAGTGTGTTTTTGTGAAGTTCTAAACTATTTCGATGTGATTTTTGTTCCAATTTCATTTTGGGGTTTTGTTACATCAAAATGAATATCTCAAAGGTTATTTCAAAGTTGGTTTTGTGCCATTTGAATTTAAATTGATCTTTTGTAAAATTTCAAAGTAGAGACTATCCTGCTGTAATTTTACAAGATTGGAACAAACGCAGTCAAAATGAACCACCTATTTTTTTCCAAACAAACTTACTGAAAATAACCAAAATGAACGTTGTCCAAAAGGATAAAGCCCAACGAGCCCGGAATTCAAAATTCCCGTTTAAAGCCTATTCCGACATCACGTGTCGTTTAAATTAATTCCATAATTAATTTTGCCTTAACCAATTAACTAAGCTTCATTGATCTCTTCAATTCATCATCTCCATAACGGTTTCTCAAATAACTCAAGTTTAACGGTGTGCGATCCATTAGGTTCTAATTAGCAAGGTCGTGGGCAATTTGAACTCTTCGTAATTGATTGTGAATTAAAACCCCTTTTTAATTCTCCATATTAGTTAGGATCATTAGTCCTAAGGGCTTCCACCATCCATGAGTGACACCTAGCAGTATGTCATGGATATCCAGGCTAAGAAGAATAAGCAGAGAACCTATTCAGTTGGAATTGCAATAATGCAAATTAGTCCTTAGACCTGAGGCACCATGGTTGTCTTGTGGGAAGGTTGTGAATCTTTGATGATGCTATAAAGACATGTCCTAATCACGAATGTGTTACAAGCATTGTTGGGATTCAAGATTAACTCATGGAGACATGTGAGTGTACAACATGGAATCTCTATCCTTCAGTAAAGAAGGAGAATGCTCGGAAGATATGATTAAGCAAATCTCTGAATCAGAGTATTTGGTATGATCCAGAAGGATGTTCTTGTCATACTAATACAAATCATATAAGACGCAACAATCTCACTAGGGGTTTGACATGCACCATGCCCTAGTGATGAGATTGAGAGCATTGTAATAGGGAAGGACCGTATTGCATTGTAATTCCAACTGAATAGGTTCTCTGCTTATTCTTCTTAGCCTAGATATCCATGACATACTGCTAGGTGTCACTCATGGATGGTGGAAGCTCTTAGGACTAATGATCCTAACTAATAAGAAGCCCTTAGCTCTGATACCAATCTCCCACTTGCACTCTAAAGCCAATCAGCCATGTATCTGATACCCATCTTCTCAGATGTCGATCCAATTGTAGCTGAGTCATAGGCTTAGTTAGTGGATCTGCTACGTTATCTGCCGAAGCTACCTTGAGGATGCTGACTTCTCAGAGAGATATATATTCTCGAATTTTGTGAAAGCGCCTCTCAATGTGTTTGGAATTGTGATGAGACCTTGGTTCCTTAGCTTGAGCTATTGCCCCATTGTTGTCGCAGTACAAGGCTCCTGGTAATGCTATGGTTGGAACCACTCCGAGATCGTAGATGAACTTTCTCATCCAAACAGCTTCTTTAGCGGCTTCAGACGCGCTGCTATGTATTCTGCTTCAGGAGTGGAATCGGCTGTAGTACTTTGCTTCCAGCTCCTCCGCTGACCGCTCCGCCATTCAGAGTGAAGACATATCCTGAGGTGGATTTTCTGTCATCAACGTAGGGCTGGAAAATCTGAATCAGTGTAGGCTTCCATCTGCAACTCTGATGTTCCTCTATAAACTAGGAACATGTCCCTTATTCTTCTTAAGTATTTTAGGACACACTTGACAGCTGCCCATGTTCTGGAACCTGGGTTTGATTGATATCGACTTGTTATGCTTATTGCATAACTAATATCAGGCCTCGAGCACAACATAGCATACATGAGACTCCTAATTGCTGATGCATAAGGGATTCTACTCATGTGTTGTATCTCTTCGGGAGTTTTAGGGGCACATGGCCTTAGAAAGGTGAATTCCATGTCTTCCAGGAAGAAAACCTTTCTTGGAATCTTCCATCTTGAATCTTCCTAGCACCTTATCTATATACAAGGATTGAGACAATCCAATAAGTTTTCTAGATCTATCACGATAAATCTTGATTCCAAGTATATAGGATGCTTCTCCCAAATCTTTCATAAAGAAGGTTTTGGACAGCCACATTTTCACAGAGGAGAGCATTCCAATGTCGTTTCCAAATAGCAGTATGTCATCCACATACAAGACTAGGAATACGACTGCACTCCCACTAACCTTTTTGTAAACACATGGTTCATCACCATTCTGTGAGAAATCAAACGATTTGATTGCTTCGTCAAAACGAAGGTTCCAACTCCTAGAAGCTTGCTTCAGTCCATAAATGGACCTTTGTAGCTTGCACAGTTTATGAGACTCAGCTTTAGATACAAACCCTTCAGGTTGATCCATGTGAAGTTCTTCCTGAAGGTGACCATTCAGAAAAGCCGTTTTGACGTCCATTTGCCAAATCTCATAATCGTAATGTGCTGCTATTGCAAGCAAAATCCGAATGGACTTTATCATGGCCACAGGCGAGAAGGTTTCTTCATAGTCTATCCCTTCTCTCTGCTTGTAGCCCTTAGCTACTAATCTAGCTTTGTAGGTTTCCACTTTACCATCCGAGCCCATCTTCCTCTTGAAGATCCATTTATTTCCAATAGGTACAATGCCTTGTGGCGGATCGACAAGAGTCCAGACTTGGTTGACATACATAGAATCCATCTCGGATTTCATGGCTTCCTGCCATTTCTTTGAGTCAATGTCAGACATAGCCTCAGTATAGTTAGAGGGGTCATCCTTTTCTTCATTGTCACCAAGGAGATGTAACTCACCAATGGTGTCATGAAGCAACCCATACCTTTGGGGTGGTTGGATCACCCTACTAGATCTACGTGGAGCTTGTGTTACTTGAGGTTCAGGAATTGAATTGTCAGATTGTTGAGTGGTGATTTGTGGCTCATTAGACATTTCTTTGACTTCTATCTCAGTTTCCGCTTGACCTATCTATAGCAAATTCTCTATCAAGAAATTTGGCGGACCTCGCAACAAACACCTTTTGTTCGTCAGGTTGATAGAAGTAGTATCCAAGGGTCTCCTTAGGATACCCCACAAATCTACACTTAACAGACCTAGCTTCAAGCTTATCTGCATTAGGTATTTTGACATATGCAGGACAACCCCAAATCTTAACATGATTAAGACTTGGCTTTCTGCCAAACCACAATTCATATGGGGTCTTTGAGATGGACTTGGAAGGCACTCGATTCAGCAAGTAAACTGCAGTGAGGAGTGCATATCCCCAAAAGGATATAGGTAAATCAGTATAACTCGTCATGGAACGAACCATGTCCATTAAGGTTCGATTTCTCCGTTCAGAAACTCCATTGAGTTGTGGAGTCCCCGGTGGAGTCCATTGTGAAATGATGCCATGTTCCTTGAGATAATCAAGAAACTCTCTACTCAAGTATTCACCCCCTCGATCCGATCTTAGAATCTTAATACTCTTTCCTGTTTGCTTCTCAACTTCATTCTTGAATTCCTTAAACTTTTCAAAGGATTCGGACTTATGCTTCATGAGATACACATAGCCCAACTGAGAGTGATCGTCGGTGAATGTTATAAAATATGAGAAGCCTCCTCTTGATGACGTGGACATAGGGCCACAGACATAAGAGTGGATCAACCCCAACAGTTCAGTGACTCTTTCCCCTTTGCCAGAGAAAGGAGACCTAGACATCTTACCCTTTAGACAATCCTCACAAGTTGGCATTGGTTCTGAACCCAACGGTCCAAGATATCCATCTTTGGCCATCTTGTGAATTTTGTCTTGGTTGATATGCCCAAGTTTTAAATGCCACATTTTAGTAGGATTGATATCATCCCTTAGCCTTTTAGGCCTCGATGCATCATTACCTTCTAAACAGTTAACACTACCATTCAATTGTAAATGAAAGAGGCCATCTATGATATGAGCATAACAAATTACACATCCATTCAAATATAAAGAACAACTTAGTTTGTCAAACATAACTGAGTACCCATCTCTTAAAAGCATAGAGATGGAGATTAAGTTCTTAATACAAGCCGGAAAATAAAGACAATCTTTTAATTCCAAAACCTCTCCTGATGGTAGTTTGAGAAGGTAGGTGCCAATACCTTTAGCAGATATTCTTGTGCCGTTTCCAACACGTAGCACCATCTCTCCCTTCTTCAATCTTCTACTTCCCACTAGCCCCTGCAAGGAATTGCAAACATGTTGGCTAGCGCCTGAATCAAATATCCAAGTAGAAGAACTAACTGTTAGAACTGATTCAAGAACAAGAATAGTACCTCCTGAAGGTTTGTTGTTGTTCAGGCTTGCAAGATATTTCTTGCAGTTCCTCTTCCAGTGCCCATTTTCATTGCAGTAAAAGCATATTCCTTTGGGCTCCTTTGCCTTCCTTTTGGTGATTTTACCCTTGGGCTTGACTACAGTAGTCATCTTCTCCTTTCCCTTGCCTTTGCCTTTGGTTTTAGGCTTAGGTTTAGTAGAGGAAGAAGAGCCTTTCTCGAAGGCAGCCACAATCCCACTCCCACTTTCCTTTTTGAAAGTCTTTTCAGCTGTGACCAGCATATGCAGCAACTCAGCAAGAGTGTGGTCCATTTTTCCCATGTTGTAGTTCATAACAAACTTGGAGAACTGCTATGAGAGGGATGCAAGGATAAAGTCTTGGGCCAATTCCCCATCCAGTGGAGTTCCCAGTTCTCCAACTGCTCGATGAGTCCAATCATCTTCAGGACATCCTGATGGACCGGTGCTCCCTTGACCATCTTGGTCTTCACAAGCTCACGGGACAGCACTGAATCGCCTGTTACGATCCATACAACTCTTGTAGGTGAGCGATTATATCAACTGTACAATCCATGTGCTCATGTTGCTTCTGAAGCTCAGAGTTCATGGAAGCAAGGATGTAACATTTAGCTTGTGTGTCATCTTATATGTGCTTAACATATTGAGCACGTTCCTCCTCAGTGACATCATCATCGGGAGGTTGACTAGGGAACGGCTTATCAAGCACGTATGCAATTTTCTCACTGATCAAAACGATCTTGAGATTTCGGAACCATCCCGGGAAATTGTGCCCCTCAAGGCAATGTTTGTCAAGAATTCTGGCGAGCGCGGTTCCAGACATATCTACATAACATACAGAAATTTAAATTAGATTGCTTTTTAGAAAGCCAATGATTCGGGTCTTTTAAATCAAATGGCACCTCCCGCTATTTTTGGCAAATTCCATATTCCTCAAATGGAATCCGAGAGTTTTAGTTTCAACTCTTAGTGGGGATGGGAGGCTCACCACCATCAAGCTTGCCAAATCATAATAGAATATTGGTTTGCTTGAATGGTGAAGAGAGAGTACTCTTACCCATTCACATCATGATGTGATTACCCATCACTTTGGCCTCTAGCAAATGTGCACCCCCGAATGTTATCGTGAGGTACCATTGTACTAGTTAAGTCATGCCCACCATTCCTGTGAGTGTAGGGGCTCAAGCAACACCTCATCATAATAGAATATTGGCATTACTCGTTGCCTACATTCACAACATCAAATATTTTGAAATGAGCCCTTTAAAAAATAAACACATACTTTGTGTTCCCCATATTAGGGTGAAGCACAGTGTATTGATTATGATTGATGAGGGTCTATAATGGTGGAAGGCCACGGAAAGATATTCAAAATACCTTTCCGTTTATCAACTTAATATTATTATTGGTTGAGGGAGTTTTAGGTCTCATCATACAACATTCATTTCAATCTCATTAAAATGAAATTCGGTCCTATCATAACTATTGGTCCAATTTGTTAGTAGCATATGGTACTCCCACTATTTGTTTTAGAAATCAAGGAGTATCTATCACTACTAATGAAAATTTTGCATTCTTACATTTTGGACATATAGTTATCTTAGGCCCTTAGGATGATTATGGACTTTTAATCTTTGATCCAACATGAGCCAAATGTTGGATCGTGGTCTAGGGAGGGTGATTCATTTTAATTACGCGTTTAACTAATTAAACATGCAATCCTAATCGGGCTTGAGGCCCATCTAACTTGAGCCTTGGACTTCATCACCTTCTTTCTTTTTCTCCTTTAGCTTACATCATATGAAAAGCAAAGGCATGCAAGCCTTTTAACAATTACATAAGAAAAGAAAAGAAAAAGGAGAGACATGCAAGCCTCTTTAACAATTACATAAGAAAAAAAAAAAGAGAGACATGCAAGCCTCTTTAACAAAAGAATTAAACCTTATTAATTACAAGCCCAATAAATGAATAAATCACATCCCATGGTTCAATCAAATTGATAGTCGGCCAATCACATAGTTCGATTTCAATTTGGGTCTTAGTCCATAATCATCCTTTCAACTACTTCAATCAAATTAAAATAATTGAACTTTAGAATGCAACTTAAAACATTTTGGGTTTTTAGTATATGGGCCTAGTTCAAAACGTGGGGTTAAGTATGCAATTAATTAAAGACTCAAGGACCAAATCGCAAAGTAAAGTAATTGCATAGAAGTCCAAAACAAATAATATAATTGCATGAGGAATCCAAGGATTCCATAGTGGGGCCGGCCATGTGAAGTGTGTGTGTATGTGACATGCATGAGAGTGTTGGTTTGTCCCATAAAAGGATCAAACATGCCTTATCAAGTTTCAAGGGAATATTTCTAAGACCAAGAGTGTGGTCTCCCATGCAAACAAGTTTCTAGGCAAGGGAATAATCCTAAGACCAAGAGAGTGGTTTCCCATGCAAACAAGTTCCTAGGCAAGGGAATAATACTAAGACCAAGAGAGTGGTTTCCCATGCAAACAAGTTCCTAGGCAAGGGAATAATCCTTCAACCAAGGAAACAATCCCAAAGACCAATGGCACACTAGGCATGCCTATGTCTTGAAGTTCTAATTTTCTAAAAAAAAACTAGAGGAGCATGCTTTGACTAGGGGGACAAGAGGACATGGAATCTTGGATAACCAAGGTCAATGTCTTCATTCAAATCAAGACCAACACAATTTCGAAATTGAAACCCACCAAAATGGATCAAAAACTAGAACACATGCATTCATCTTATGAACTCACAAGAACATTCATATGAACTAATTTGCATTATTGCAATTCCAACTGAATAGGTTCTCTGCTTATTCTTCTTAGCCTGGATATCCATGACATACTGCTAGGTGTCACTCATGGATGGTGGAAGCCCTTAGGACTAATGATCCTAACTAATATGGAGAATTAAAAAGGGGTTTTAATTCACAATCAATTACGAAGAGTTCAAATTGCCCACGACCTTGCTAATTAGAACCTAATGGATCGCACACCGTTAAACTTGAGTTATTTGAGAAACCGTTATGGAGATGATGAATTGAAGAGATCAATTAAGCTTAGTTAATTGGTTAAGGCAAAATTAATTATGGAATTAATTTAAACGACACGTGATGTCGGAATAGGCTTTAAACGGGAATTTTGAATTCTGGGCTCATTGGGCTTTATCCTTTTGGACATGGAGATTGGGTTGCATGACAACTTAAATGAAATTGAGCCCAAGAGGCCCAATTTCAAGGGATGGACGTTCATATGGGCTTTTGGTTGCTAGAGTCAACTTGTTGACTCAAGTAAAAGATGACTATCATCTTTTTCAAGCAAGAGGTGTCATAAGTGAAAATCAAGAGAGAGAAACAAAGCTCTAGTCTTCCAAAACTCTCTCTACACTTTCATACTATCTTAGTGAAGGATCACTAGAATCATCCTCTCACTAAGCTCATCATCTTCTTCTCAAGCTCGAGTTGGTGAAGAGACTTAGAGGTTACCTATTTTGGTGACTTTTGGAGAACCTCCTAAGTTGAAGTTTTGAAGGAGTTATTCAAGCTTCAACAACAAGGTGGAGATTTTGAAGGAGCCATTCAAGCTTCAACAACTTTGGTGGAATACGTTCATAGGGTTGAAAGCACGCACCAAGGGTAACTCCTCCTTCCAATCTTCTTAGAAGTTTTGTTCTAGGAAAGTAGTACAACTATCACTTGGCTTAAAAGATTCATGGGAAAAGTTTTTGTTTTTGAACTCATAGATGCATGCTTAAGCTTCCGTTGCCATGATTTTATTTATCTATGTTGATGTTCAAATGAAACTCATGATTTTCTAAAGGTTTCCTTCAATATTATCCCGATTTTTGCAAAGGAAGGGTGACACAATGGTCACTGACGTGCACGTGTGCACCTACCCAAGGTTGATGCAGTCAGGTCCCGCCATGTGTTGTATTTCTTTATTTTCATTACACAAGTGGGGGAAAATTATTGAAGACATGGTAATAACAAGGAGAAAAATCGAAAAAATTGCCCCAAAATTGATTCTAGCTCCTTGTGGCATTACACAACTGGGGGAAGCTATAAATCATCGAAAGTGCTTTTTCAACTCACTTTCGTAGTCAATTTCATCAGATGTGACAATACAGAGTTTGCACTTCAAAATAACACTCTATATTTGAACTCGCTTTCCTTTCAACCGTAACATTTTGTTTGGCAAACCTTTTCCGTCTATTTCCTTCATGTTCATTATCTAATTTAAAATAACACAACTATCTGTTACATTTGCTTCGTATCTAATTATTGGAAAAAATTAGTCTTATTTTCTCCTTTCAAATGACACATAGAATAATATTATTGTTATTTAATTGGTCAAATTATATATTTCACACGAATAAGCAAACCTTATATTACCATTTTATAAACAACAACTCCATATAAGAGATCCAATCAATGTTAAAAACTATCCCATTCCTTTTAGGCATTTTGTAAAGACAAATTAAATATGTTTACAGAAAATAATGTAAACAAACTTCAATTAAAGTATACCCATTTAGCTTTACAAAAGTACGCATAATAAACCAAAAGCAGTTTCCCATATTTTTCACTCGCTCTTTCGTCACATCTTATAGCTTGGATACATATGAGATACCATCTGAAGTGTCCAAAGCAAAATGGTTACACCTTTAGGAGTGCACATAAACTTGGAACAAACGTAGTCAAAATGAACCACCTATTTTTTTTCCAAACAAACTTACTGAAAATAACCAAAATGAACGTTGTCCAGCGACGGTTTACTCCATGGTGATTCCGTCCAAGTTGTAGCTTGGGACAACATATTTTGCATACTCTCGAAACAGGTCAAATCCTTTATGTGCTTCTGCTTCCCTCATCTGCACTGCCTCATTCGACCCCCTAAACCTTCAAAAACCTTTTCCTTTCGCAAGCCTAACCCTCAGTTTCATTATTTTCACTGATCGAAGGTGTAATTTCGCTTCCCTTTTCTCCTTCCCCAATGTTTCTTCATACCATCTTAGACGTAGCTTTTGACGTTTTATTTCAGTCTTCAACGCATTGTACCGCATCTGGCTCATACGACCTGCATCATCGTGGTCCTAGATGAAAAGTTTATGGATTTCGCTGCTCCAACGGGAACATCTTTAGAGTTCTTATTCTTGTGTGAGATGGGCTCTGCATTTGTTGGTGGAGTTGTTATAAGTATGGGGGGGGGGGGGGGGGGGGATTTTCGTAGGTGAACCCATGGTGAGTTGAAGGTTGTTTGGACCAACTGGTGGTGCAATGTGAGGTAAAATATATCACTTTGTTATTTATACAGCAGTCCCCTTACTAATTTTACCTGCAAAAATTAATTTGTTCACTTTGACTTTGGGAGCGGCCACTTTAGATACATACTTTCCGTGGTGATGTCATATTTGCATTATTAGGATCAGACACAGTAGTTTCATTTTCTTTATAGGTGATAATTAGACAAATTAAGTATCATATTTGAGGAGATTTAAGTGTTCACGCGCGCGGTTGAAATGTAAGTTACCTTCAGAACGTGTGATGTCATATTTGCATTATCAGTATCATAAACATAGTTTTCTTTTTCTGTACTGGGCATATGCATTCATATTTAGTTCTGTATTTGGCAAGATGCAACTGCTTACTTGGTCATGTTAAAATGCAAGTTACCTTCATACACGGTGATGTCATTTTTGCATTATTAGTATCATAAACAGTGTTATTATTTACTTTACTGTTAATGGTGCGTTGATATTTAGTTTCATAGTTGGCAAAATGAAACTGATTACTTGGTCATGTATGTAACTATGTCATTTGCTTCATAAGTGCTGATGTGATTTTAGCATAATAATTATCACGAAAAGCATTTATCATTTTTTTACTGCTGACGGTGATAAGTAGTTCATAAATGCTGTAAATAGGGCAGCGCGCGAACACCAATTCCGCGCCTCCACCTTCATCGATGACTGTGAAGTGTCCTTTCACTCACACCGCTTGGGAAACGAAGACAATAATTACTGATCTAAACCCAAAGTTGTCTTCGTCCATTGTAAAGTGGGTCACGACGGTTGGATACATATACAAGCCACTTTCTTCTTAGTCCACAAACGACACCGTGAATATTAAATCCTCCAGAGACCCTTTTCAGTCCCTCTTCTCCAACAACCAAGATGGATATTCTACAATTGGCATGGTTTAAGGTGCTGCTCGTGGTTGCAAAGCACTTCTCTGAAGATCTGTACAGCATGGCGGGAACATGCAAGTTATTTCAAGAAATGCTGAATGATCCTGAGGTTTGGACAACCGTGTCAGTAGATAAGTACCAGTGGCATGAGGACTGGTACATGTTTGATGAAGGCAAAATTGTTGAGTTCTTGCAAAAGTGCAAAGAACATAACAATCCAGAAATCATTTACAAAGAAGCTATTCATGACTTCTTCCTATTGAAAGATGATGAGGCAGCTGAAGAATCTGTGGGTGGCGGCTAGGGCAGGGCATAAGGAAGCCTCCAACCTTGTTGGCTTGTTAGGGCTGTTGAACCCTACCGAGGGCAAGGTGGAAGCGATGAAGTTTTTGTGCCATATCAGCAAAACCACGAAACTGAACAGGCAAGCTTGCATGGCTTCAATCATCAATCAAATGCTGAGGTATACAATGTGTAGCATCGTGACTCCTCCTGCGCTTGCAAAGTATATTGCGGACGAACGTTTTTTTCAGACTGCGTTCACTGTGAGGGTAATCGGGAGTGGTATCAGTTATGGCACCGCAGGGGTGAACACTGTCACAACGTAGATGCTTGGAACTGCTGTGAACCCTGCAAATGGAAGTGGGAGTTGTTCTGTTTCAAGCGCGAACTCCAGTTGATGACCGCTTGGATTTAAGGTCTATATACATGGTATGATAGGTGTTTTATTAAGAAATTGTGTTTTTGGTTTTTAGTGTTTTGATGTAAAGGTGAAACTGTGTGAACTTTGTATTGTTTTTATTTGAAGTCTGTTTATGGTTTTGGGTCCTATATCGTTTCAGTAAGTGGTCTCACATGAGGATTTGCTGGTTCATATCCCCCAAACAGTCATTCGTTAAAGATGACAGACAAGCATATGGCAAGGAGGTTGCGTGTTGTCAACCAGAAAAAGGGATTATCCTTTCAGTCACTTCGTTGACAGTGGAAGTCTGAGACATCATTGATCTTCTAAGATACTCTGATGATCCCATAAATACCCCAAAAATTTTCCCCCTAATTTCCTGATTTGTCATGCATTTGAAACTATATTTGCAACAAAACAGAAGTGTAATTAAGTCATCCGGTAATCCCTTTTCACTAACATAATGATTTAAATATCGCAATTAACCAACGACATAAGTTGAGGGTTTTTCCCATTTTGATTATAACCATCTACGACATTTCCCCATCATTTTCGGATTTGTCCATCAATTTTTAGGATTTCTGCACCAAACAAAAAAAAATTGATTCCCATAGTACGGAAATCCCTTTTCACTAACATAAAGAATTACATATCAATTTCCACAAAAAACATTTTGCCAACTATTAACCCGTACTTTCCCTATGAAGTATTCATCCCACACAGAGTTAGGAACTTTCCTAATTTTTACCGTAATTTTCATGCATTTTTAATGATTTTTGGAAAAAAAAAACTGAATAAAATATACGAGAAATGCCAAGTGGAGGCGCTGGAGTGGGGAGTTGCAAGCCTGACCTCCACGCGGCGCATTCCCATGCCACCACACGCCAGTTTTACTATTTTTTAATCGTTTGCACTTAAATATTCAATTAAAAATTGAACTTGAGGTGAAAAATTGCCGAAAAATTCCACAGCGATTAGGACGAGATTTCCTTCGATGAGATATCCGGAAAAAGGGCAGGGCAAACAAATTTGGATACGAGATTAATGTGATCGAACATATGAGAGTGTAGGGTTTACAAAGTGTATTAGTGTTTTCATTTGCGTCATCCGAATGTAGGGTTCGTTCCCTAATTTTATTTTTCACTCCTTCCTAAACCAGGGTTTGTACTTTCCCTATGAAGTATTCATCCCCACACAGAGTTAGGATATTTCCCAATTTTTTTTCGTAATTTTCATGCATTTTTAACGATTTTTGGAAATAAAACTGAATAAAATATACAAGAAATGCCAAGTGGAGGCGCTGAAGTGGGGAGCTGCAAGCTTAACCCCCACGCGACACATTCTCATGCCGCCAGGACGCCAGTTTTTCTATTTTTTAATCGTTTCCACTTAAATATTCAATTAAAAATAGAATTTGAGGGTGAAAAATTGCCAAACAATTCCTCAGCGATCGGGATGAGATTTTCTTCGATGAGATATCCGGAAAAAGGGCAGTGCAAACAAATTTGGATACGGGATTAATGTGATCGAACATATGAGAGTGTAGGGTTTACAAAGTGTATTAGTGTTTTCATTTGCATCATCCGAATGTAGGGTTCGTTCCCTAATTTATTTTTCACTCATTCCTAAACTAGGGTTTGTACTTTCCCTATGAAGTATTCATCCCCACACAGAGTTAGAAAATTTCCCAATTTTTTCCGTAATTTTCCTGCATTTTAAATATTTTTTGGAAAAAAAAACTGAATAAAGTATACAAAAAATGCCAAGTGAAGGCGCATTCCCATGCCACCACACACCATTTTTTCTATTTTTTAATCGTTTGCACTTAAATATTCAATTAAAAATTGAATTTGAGGGGAAAAATTGCCGAAAAATTCCTCAGCAATCGGGACGAGATTTCCATCGATGAGATATTCGGAAAAAGGGCAGGGCAAACAAATTTGGATACGGGATTAATGTGATCGAACACATGAGAGTGTAGGGTTTACAAATTATATTAGTGTTTTCATTTGCATCATCCGAATGTAGGGTTCGTTCCCTAATTTTATTTTTCACTCATTCCTAAACCAAGGTTTGTACTTTCCCTATGAAGTATTCATTCCCACACAGAGTTAGGAAATTTCCCAATTTTTTCCGTAATTTTCATGCATTTTTAACGATTTTTGGAAAAAATAAATGAATAAAATATACAAGAAATGCCAAGTGGAGGAGCTGGAGTGGGGACCTGCAAGCCTAACCGCCACGCTGCGCATTCCCATGTCGCCACACGCCAGTTTATCTATTTTTTAATCATTTTCACTTAAATATTCAATTTTTAAACGAATTGAAGGGTGTAGGGGTTTGTCGCCTACGGTTTAGGGTTTACTGTGGAGTGCTTAAGGTTAAAAAATATTAAACCAATGCTTTTCTTTTCCCGCTCATGGGTTAGGGTTAACAAATTAAAAATATTCCTGGAAATTTTGAATTTGCCGCTCACAAGTCACGGATTGTTACGACCAAAACAGGACAATTCAAACTTGAAACTCCATATTAGTTCTCCCCAAAAAATAAAGTACAATTCCTTTTCAGATTTGAAGGAAAATTATTTGGGGGTTTTGAGCAAATTTTTGAAAGGGTTATCATCTTCTGTTATCTTCATTTTCCCTTCTGGGCAAAGCCATGTCGAATTTTTCAACAAACACTGAAGGAAACAGGTGTCGGCATTGCAATGCTGAGATGGTTATGCTAATTTCCAAATCTGAAAGGAATATGGGAAGACCGTATTGGAAGTGCTTGGGCTTGAGTGTTTGAAGCCCGGCCCGGCCCGATTAGGCCCAAGAAATCCCGGTCCGGCCCGCCCATAAAAGCCCGGCCCGTTAGGCCCGCATACATATATAATTATGTATAAACAAGAGTTTATGATTAGGATTATATCACTTAAATCACATATATAATTTGTTTTATTTCATTTACTTTTCTTTACTCATTCCTAGTTTTATAATTGGATGGTTAGTACATTAATTTAATTTGTGTCAATTATTAATACAACAATTATATATATATAAATAAGATGAACAATATATCATATCACCAAATATAATCATATCACGAAACATAATCGTACCACTAAATATAATAATGCTTTTCTTGAACACATCACCAAACATTTGAAAATTTATTCATACAATCCTTTAATTTTTTTTTTTTATACGTATTATTTTTTAAAATTATTTCTTAAAACGTATTATGGTCTAATTATGTAATAACCTCAAAAACAATACTTGGTTTTATTCTTTTTGTAGAAAATCTTATTAAGTTGTGTGACTTTATTAGGTGTTTTATGAATTTGGTTTGATGTGAAAATATTGGAATTAAGTGAGTTTAATCTCAAATTTGGACTAAAATGCCCTCATGATTAAGTTTATGATTTTTTTCGATTGAAGTAGGCCCGTTTTGGCCCGGCCCGGCCCGATGGGCTTTCTCAAGCCCGACTCATGGGTCGGGCTTGGGCTTTGAATTTTCTAAAAAAATCCAGCCCGGCCTGGCCCGCTATTTTTCTCTCTCCTCTTTAAAGCCAGGCCCGGCCCGGCCCAAGCCCACTAAATTTGGGCCGGGCTAGCCTGGCCCGGCCCATTGACGAGCCCTAATTTCAAGTACATATTTTTAAATTTTGTTCTCTTTTGGATTTTCAAGTATATATTTTGTAATTTTCTAATCGGACAGCTATGAAATATATATGAAGTGTTTGCAAATCTACTATTATGAATTAATCATTGAGCATAATTAGGAAATGAATTTTTTTAACGTTTGATATGCCTGCATCTTGAACTTCACAATCTTGTTTGCCGTAAACAAGAAACATTCCTATTTATTCCACATTTGAAAACAATCATGCACCATTTACGGTTTATGGTTCAGCATAGTATCAACAACATGTGTTCACGGTTTCATATAGGTTGTATTTGAACCTAATAAAAATAACTTATTCTTTAATTTGAAGTCAAAAGGGGGAGTTGGATCATAAAGAAGAGTTTGTTCATTAACAAGTAAGACTGAAAACTATCTTTTCAAAACCTTCATACAAACGGGAAAGATGCCCTCAAGCATGCGAAGAAAGCTCTTCGAGCTTCCCTTATGTTATACAAAGGTTAGTTCTCTATCTCGCAAATTGAGTCAATACCAAGCTATATGAATTTCTTTAGTTCAACAACTGTTACCTACATAATTACAAACTGCCCACCCAGTGAAATGAAGGTTGCAAGTTCATGTACTACACCCACCCAGTTATGTCATATTGCCTCTCCTAATTAATCACATGCATTAATATCCCTGAACAACTGCACAACGAGCTTCAACCGATACAAGGGCATGGCATGATGGGAATTATTGGCTAGGTCTACATTGGAGGTCAGAAACTTGCAGTATTTGAGAATGTACATCCCACAGTCGCCCCTGAAACATAGCGAAGCAGGTGTCATTCATTGTACAACAAAAGCGCACTTTCATAACACAACGTGTTTAGGTCGAATATGACTCACCCGCCTACTTGTTGGGGTGCATCCAAAACGCGAATAACTGGCCACTCACTTTTGTGAAGTAGACCGTCATCAATATATCCATCTTCGTGTAACAATCGGGCTTGTATTTTGGACATCGGCTGCATAGCCCGTTGGATAGCTTGAGTTCTGCACAGATTTACTTTTGAATCATATGCTCTTATCTCACTCTTTTAAATCGATAACAAGTAAGATCCAGTGCTTCTGCCTTTGTAGGTTGAAGGGAAAAAAAACTTGATTCACAGACCACCATGATTTAGCCAACTTATGCCCTTCGCCCTTCGCCCTTCACCATTCCCAGGAGACCGTTGTTGTGCTGCCTCTTGTCCTTTCCCATATACGACTTCATTTGCGTGTAATCTGAGGCAGCACATTTCTGCATAGTGGCACATGAGTTATGCATCATAACGGATACGGAATTTCAAAACAAACAATGCTTATGAAATAATACAGACCTGAAAAGTGGTGTCCAGGATCGTCCAGTCAGAACCCACCCACTTGCCACACCTGTTATGCCGCTCCCGTAGCAAATGCAAGGCCATGTTAATGTTCTACATAAAAGGGTTGTTTCCATTATTAAATCAATAAATTACTACATAGGAAGGGCTTATCAACAAAATCCCAAATCAATCAATGCTTACCGAGTCATCCAACCAACTGTCCTTGGTCAACAACCAAACAAAGAAGTTATGCGAACCTTCCATAGCTTCGTCTCCACATAACCACACATGTGAACTATATTTGTCAATCATTGTTATTATCAATTCCGTTTCACTAGTGACTCAATAGGTAATCATAATAAACCATTTACATTTCACTAAGGACGGGCAAAGGGAACTTACTTTACTTCTTGTCCCTATTCCCAGCAGAATTTTGCCACCTTTAGAAGGGAATCACGAGGAACAGGCCTTAGGGGGTCAGCAATTGTGTCCTTCGAAATATTGGGAATCTCTCGACCTTGCCATGGAGTTTCCCTTACCACTACCCTTGGCCTCTTCGTCATAGGACCAAGAGTCTGACTCCTTCCCTGACTGATTTCAACAAATTCAGATCCAGAATTGATACCTACTACAAGATGCATTGCTCCTTATGCATCCCAAATCATCTCATATTAAGAGTTAAGATTCAATTTTCTCTTATGCGTTCTACTTCTCCTGGTACTTATTATTATTTGTTTTCCAAGCCCCATTAAATCCCTAAAATTATGCCCAACACTCACACCACTACATGGCTAAAGCAGGATTACAATGAGGAACATATGAAGATTCCTCGAATTTTACGAAAACACAACAAACAACTAGAATGCAAACAAGAACACGAAGTACAAAACACAACACAAATTACTCAGGCCAATTTATATTTTCGCAAACACATTCGTACAGAGACAAACTACTCTTACCTAGAAAATCAAAGCCCTAAAATCCTAAAGCAATTTAAATTAAGTGAATGCAATATAACATGCAAACTTTAATATCAAAGAGAGAGAGGGAATTCGACAGAAACGTACCGATATAGACGTTTAGATGAGAATTACTCGATCACGGAGGTTCTGCGACAACAGAAGAGCAAGTCAAAGAGAAACAGTACACCAAGGAGTTTCTGTGAGAAGAGATGAGGAATAGAGAACTTGATGTTCGGTAGGTATTTGGGTGTTATGACTAGGGTTCATTCATAACTCCATTGACAAGAAAGGCGCCACTGCGAGGAATAAGAAAGGTGCGATTTTTTCGAATCAGGCGCGACTTGACACCTCTGCTAAGGGGAAACTATAGCCTACCCGTATGCACCGTAAGCTCGTTTTTTCTCTTTAATCGTTCAAATGCATTTCAATGGCTGCGATTGATTCTTATATAATGTTCTCACATAAGTGTTCTCACCTGATCCGGATGGCACCAATTCACACGCCCTCAACTCCATATGATATGAGTTCAATTTTAGCCCATGGATTTGTTTGGCCCAATCAGTGAAGTCAACACAATGAAACATGCTCTCGGTTTTTCTTTAGCAAATGCCTTCCACTGTGAAGTGAGGATTCTCATAATTTCATATTTTTCTAGAGACAAAATCGTTGGGAAGTCTTCTTTCCAAGTTGAATTGGCTTGTAAACACATTTGGCCAAAACCAATAAATTATGCACAAATGGCACATAAAAGCATCAGCACACGTGGTTGACCACTCAATTACTCAGCCGATGCATGAAGGTTTCAAAAGCTCAGAAGCTACACAACTCTACTTTATTTCAGCTCCAAAACATGATGGTAAACCCTTCTAACTTAAACTTTATGGCGCTGGTCATTGAGACTAGTGGTGGGTATAAATTGACACTTGCAGAGATGCACTCCAGGTGTTTGATGAAATGACAGATTGAGTTCCTGAGATTTCGTCGAGTTGATAATTCCACCTAGGGTAAATTACTCAAATGGTCCTCAAATTTGTACCTAATTTATATTTTGGTCCCTTAAACATTTGATTAGTCACACCTATGATCTCCCTGATGGTTTCTCCGGACATTGGCAGGTTCATAAAAAAATCTTCAACGGCCTCTTATGCATGCCAATATCTGGAATTGGGAAAATAAGTACGTTGTAACAATATTGCCCAATTGAAATTCATAACAAAGTGTAATAAGAGCTATGGAGATGGAAGCCTAGCGCCTCTCTCTCTCAAAACCTAGCGCCCCCTTTTTCTTCTCAGTGTCACACGTGGCAGGACCCGGCCCGAATTCTTTGGAATTCGTGACGAATCCTGTAGTTTTTTTTACGACATCAATCTGATGCCAGGTCCACTTACTAACATTTTAGTCTATTTTCCAAATTAAGGAAAAGAGTTGGTAAAGAGGAACAAGACTTTTTGCCAAAATTTCGGCAAAATTGCCCTTGAAAAATGGACATTTCATAAAATTTTCAACCTATTAAAACACAATTATAAACCCAACCAGCAACATGCACAAAGTAGAAACATGCAGTTTACATAATAGACCTCCGCCCTTACATTTAACCCTAGCATGGGCGATACAGAGCATATCTAAAGAAATTTAGTTTACAAATGAAAATAAAGTTCAACGGAATAGCAACAAGTGAAAATTTGTCCTACATAAAGTCAGGGGTCGGAAGTTCGGGTTCTGAATTTGCCACTCAATTGAAGTCTATCCACTGCTTGGGGGCGCAAAACAGAAAATTGTGAGTGGACAAAACAAAGTTTTGTTACGTTTAAAAATAACATATAATAACCCTACCATTTGAAAAACAATGCAGAAAATGTGCATTCATAATTGATTTAGATATATATAGCTAAGTCAAAACCAACGTGAAATCATATCTCGTAATGATATACTAATACCCATCCCATTCAAACCTTTCCCATTTTCCCCATACTACTTTCTTGAAATGCATGCCCGTTAGCACAACGAACGAGAAAGGATCCTCACTGACAAATATATACACACACACAAATATATCCAAGTATTCCATAATTCCAAGTATCCAATCCAAAATTCCAAATCTGGGTAGGTACGTAGGGTACTGCTAATAGCACTCAAAACTAATATAAACCTTAGATTCTTTTGTGGGGCAAGTCTTATTTTGTGTCTGAGCCTGTTTGGTTGTGTTAGTGGCTATCTCTGAGAGTTGGTAGCTATCTCTAGAATTAGTGGTTGTCTCTGGAGTTGATTGCTTCTCCTGGTGACTGCTTGAGCATTGTGCTATGGGTTGAGATTATATGTCTTAAGCCGATTTTGTGTCCTCCTTTTTTTGCCAAACACCCCTTCATCCTGATTTACATCTCCCACAACATCCCCTCATACTCTTGCTTTCTCCTTTTCCCAGATCTGGTTTCTCTCCTGGAATACAACAACTACTTCTCTAAGCTCTTTCTCGCGTTTTTATCAGATTGCAAATAGAGCTCTTGCTCTGGTGCTTGCACCAATACTCTCCATTCCCTTGATTACGATCCTTTGGTATATACCATGGTGGTGTTGTGATTGGTTGCTGGTTTCTTCTTGGTGCACAAGCTTACTCATGTGTGAAGCAGAAAGTGACTCTTGGAGGAATGTTCTTGTGGAGATGTGTTTATGTTATTTGGGGAAATTTTGTTCTTGGTGTAAGATCAGTGTATGTGCAACTATGCTGACGTATGTGGAGGATGTGAATCTCCTCCTTTGTGGCCCTAAACCCTAAACCCTTTAATCTTCCCTGTGCTTATGGTACTTTGTTTCTGCAATTGGCATTTTCGACCCTTGTATCCTCTGTTTGTTTCCTTCCCATTTTTGGGGTTTTAATGAACATTGATTGAAGAAAAAAAAATTATGGAGATGTGCTTTCTAGTCAAAGCTCCTGTTTCCTTCTCTTTAAAAATTCTCACATTCTTTTTATTCTCTCTTTTTTCTAAATCCATGTTGATAAAGAGGTCTACTTATATTGTTTACATGGATAAATAAATGAAGCCCACAATATTTACCAGCCACCACAAATGGTATTCTTCCATTATTGATTATATTGCAGTTTCTTCCTCCTTGTCATCAGATAGCCATCAATCTTCACCATCAGTTTTATACACATACAATAATGCAATGCATGGTTTCAGTGTTACATTATGTCCAGTTGAACTTGAGATCTTAGAAAAGTCTTGGGGATTCATCTGAGCTTATAAAGATAAGCCTGTCATACTTCATACATCCTATACTCCTCTATTCCTCAATCTTAGTTTTGATAAAGGTTTATGGCCTATCTCATATTATGGCAAAGATGTTATCATTGGGGTGGCAGATTCTAGTATATGGCCTGAAAATCCCAGTTTCAAGGATGATCGTGTGCCTAATTATATTCCAAGCAAATGGAATGGATCTTGTGAAGAAGGGCATGAATTTAATTCCTCCATGTGTAATTTTAAGCTCATTTGAGCAGAGCACTTCAATAATGCTCTCATACATGACAACAAAAGCATTACAATTAGCATGAACTTCGTTCGAGATATACAATTGGACATGGAACGTATGTGTCATCTACCCCAGCAAGTAATTTTGTACATGGAGTTTCCTATTTTGGTTATGCTGAAGGAATAACCAAAGGCATTGCTCCAAAAGCAAGGCTAGCGGTGTACAAAGTCATATGGGATGAAGGATCCCACACCTTAGATGTTTTGGCAGATATAAATAGTGCAATTGTAGATGGCGTCGATGCGATTTGCCGTGCTTTAAACACTAAGGAAGATACATATTTTGATAGCCCTTTTGCAACAGGTTCATTTTTTGCCATGGATAAAGGTATAATAGTTTCTTCTTCTGCTGGAAATAGAGGTCCAAAGCATGCATCCATGGGTCATAACTGTTCCTCCTAGGGTCTATTGGTCGATGATTTACAGGATTCTTATCACTTGAAAATAGGCTAACCCTTACTGGTTGGTCAACATATCCTAGTAATGACTCACCTAAATTGTTATTTGAAGCTCCTGGTTAACGCAGCTTTCCTTTCCTAGCACACACGGAAGTCAACTTCACAATCTCCTCATAGCAATTAGCTTTTCTTGCTATAAATTGGATTTCTTGTTGTAAATAGGATTGTATTCATGTCTATATTATTTCCTACCTTAAGTAGATTTTCTATATCAGTATAAATAGGGACTTTGTGTAATCTGTTTAATATAAGAAAATATATTTGTTACATGGTATCAGCCTAACCTAGGGTTTCCTCCCTCTCCCTTATTCGATCCTCTTCTCCTTTAGGTCCACCTCATGGCTTCATCTGAATCCACCATCTCCCTTCTTAGCCCCAACTCTTCTAATTTTATCAAGCTTACTGACTCTAACTATCTCCTTTGGCTCCTCCAACTCAAACCCTTTTTAGTCGGTCATGACCTTTGGAAATTTATCGATGGCACTCATAAACAACCTTCTGCCCAAACCTCCACTTCTACCACCGCAACACCCACAACCACCACCGTCACTCTTACCCAAACCAATCCCACCCATTCTTTCTCTCACCATCGGCTGCACCTCTACTCGGGATCTCCTGGGAGTGTCTCCAACACCGCTTCTCTCAATCCAGTATGGCCAGTGAATCTGCTCTCCGTTTTCAACTCATGGATATGCAAAAAGGCTTACAACCCATTGATGCTTACCTTCGTCATGCTAAGTCCCTTGCCGATTCACTGGCTGCCATCAATAAACCTATCTCCCCAAAAGAACTTGTCATCGTTGTGCTTCGGTGCTTAGGACCTGATTACAAAATGCTTGTCACGACAATTCTCAATTTTCCTCTGCTTCCTAACTTTGCTGATCTTCATGCCCGTTTGTTAGCTTTCGATGCACAGGCTCCTCGAATCTCTCCTGATCAAAACACAACGCTAATGGCCACCCAATCTTCTTCTCACACTGCTGGCCAAACTTCTTTCAATTCCCATCGTGGTGGTGGCTCCTCCAGCAACAGGCCTGGTGGTTGCGGTGGCTGGCGCGTCGCAGCCGTGGTGGTTGGAGCAAGTTCACACCTTCATGGAGCAACCTGTTGAATAGCTCCCAACAACCCTAATGGCCTATCAACTGTGGCCTCATTTTATTCCAAGTTTTGGACCCTAAAGCAACTGGCCTTCCTTTAAGCCCCTTTGGGCCCAAACACTATACTCAGCCCAACTCAGCCTAACTCCACTTGGTACCCTGACACAAGTGCCACTCATCACATGACTAGTAGTCATTCTAATCTTTAAAATCAACAACCATATGGGGGTAATAATTCTGTATTTCTTGGTAATGGGGATTCTCTATCTATCTCTCACATTGGCTCTTGTCCTCTTCCTTTAGGTTCTCACAATTTTTCTCTTAAATTGTCTTTTGTCTTCCCTCTCTTCATACTAATCTACGCTCTGTTGCTCGTTTTACTTGTGATAATTTAGTTTTCTTTGTCTTTACTCCTAACTTTTATGAAATCTATGACTTACGTATTGGTTCCTTACTCTTTCAGGGCCCTTCTAAAGATGGTCTTTACCAACTTTCCCTCTCCCCTCACTCATCCACCATCCCCCATACCCTTACCACCATGCACTCTCCTTCTTGGCATCGTCGCCTTGGCCATTCATCCCATCCTGTGCTTTCTCACTTAGCGCCATCTCTAGGCTTTAAAGTTTCTCATGCTTTCTGTAAAGATTGTGCACTTAGCAAATCCACCAAACTATCCTTTATTTGTAATACAACGTTTTCCCCTTCTCCATTTTATTTAATTCACTTTGATGTATGGATGTCCCCGGTCACTTTTGTCACTGGTTAATGCTATTATGTTTTGTTTACAGATGACTTTTCCCGCTACTCCTGGATCTATCCTATGCACCGTAAAAATGAGGTCTTTTCTCACTTTCAAACCTCTGTTGCCATGGTCAAAAATCAATTTCACACAACTGTGCAAATCCTTCATAGTGATAATTGTTGTGAAATTGACTTCACTCCCCTAATGATCTTGTTGTTGATGGATGTTGCGTCGGATTAGCTGCACCAAAATTGATTCAGCTGCATCCTCAACTTGTGATACTCGCAAGTGCACGAGCCGTTTGGTAGTACAGCATATGTAAGTGCGAGGTCGATCCCACGAGGATTGGTGATTGAATGATCCAATTCATTTTCCCTACACAAAACAGAAATGAAAAAGAAAGGAAATAAATAAAACAAAGAAGAAAGAAATAACTAACTCAAGCAGATAAGTTCCCAAGTTCAATTAGATTAACGGATTGATTCTAGCTAAAGTATGATTAAGCCATGGTGTTTGGTCCTAACCTTGTGTTCCTAATTCCCTAATTTGATCATTTGTTGTCTAACCTAAAACTAAGCATTAGGAACCCATTAAGCATAGAAGAACAATTTAAACAACCAAGCATGTATCTAATCCCTGTTGTCGAATGTCCATACATACTCTTTCCTATTCATAGTTCAATTCAAATTAAAGCATGGTGTATACTCTTAATTCAAACCAAGATAGCTAACATGCCAACCTAAATGGTGATCAATCATTCAAACAAGCATGTTAACTTATAAGCATAATGAATAAGAACATGAATCATAATTGAAACTTGGAATCTAATCAAACTTGAAACTGAAGAAAAGAATTTACATAATGAAAAGTAAAGTGGAACAAAGAAAAACTTAAGGAGAATTTTAGCACAAATATTTCATTACAACAATTGAAAACTAGAAAATGAAACTAAGAGAATTTGAGGGAGAGAAGGGAAGGGAGCTCTAGAGAAGTGTTTGAGAGCTCCCCCCTTGGGGTGTGATTACAAGCTTAGAGAACTTCCCTATTTATAGGCCTAAGGGAAGTGAAAATCTGAATTCAAAATGGCTAATGCATACAACACTTTTATTATAAAATCTGAATTGGTTGATGCACTTGAATTAGAAAATCTGAATTGGTTGATGCACTTGTATTAGAAAATTGTTGATGCACTTCACCAATAAATCCCACCAGCAGCCCTAGCTCATCTTCATGTCAGCATGACCAAGCTTCCATCCAGAAACCAATAGCTCATCCTCATGTCAGCATGACCAAGCAAGCAATGAGCTCATCTACAAGTCAGCATGACCAGCAACTTCAAGGGCTTACGAATTGGGCTTCTCTTAAGCAAATGAAGACTTTAAGCACTCCAAATTGAAGTTCAGAATGTGTATGATCCAACCACACAAGTATTGGCCCAATCCAAGCTCGGATGAAAAAGTTAAGGCCAAAACAAATTGCTAACTCGTTTGGCTCGCTGACAAAAATCCATCCTGAGTATGGTTCGGTTTTTGCTAGGTAACTGACTCCACATTTATCCAATGGGGCTGCATTTTGGATATGTTATAGTATACACCCATTGGAACAACGTTCATGAAGAATGCTGCCTCATACGAGCTGTGTAGATTGCTGAAACAAAGCTTGCAATATGACCTACGAAACTGGACTGGTAGGGGGCTATAGCAAAAAATGCGTTTGTCTTTAAGCTCTTCTTCCCTTCATCCAAATCATGCCTTAACATGCTTGGATTGAATCATTTCCTATCCGAAGCCATCATTGTTACCTAAATATCAATTAACTGAAAAATAAACACAAAAAGGATTAAAAGCACAAGTTTAACTCAAAAACATAACCAAATCATAAGTTAGAAGGGTACAAATGATATACAATTATGAACCGATCAATGGACTTTGTGAAAAACACAGTGATGGATGAATCACACACTCACACAGTTGCAGAAATTAACAAGCTCAAAATGACACAAGAATTTATGGAGGTTCAGCAATTGCCTATATCCTTTTGGTGATTCTCTTGGAAATTTACTAATGAAAGAATAAGTTACAACCTTTGTTTACAAGGAAAACCCCTATGAACTTTATTCTCTCCCTAAGCTCTCTTTTCTCTCTCACCCCTTTCTCAACACTTTGATGCACTTGTGAACACTTTCTCACACTAGGTGTTTCCCCTCCTTGGTGTTTAGACTTACAAGACTCCAACTCTTAGCTCTTAGCTTGAGCTAATTTCTCTCTTCCTCCCTTGATGGTTTTACCCACACCCTTGATGGTTTCTAGCCACCCTTGACGAATTTAACCACCCCCTTGATGGATTAAGCCACACCTTGTTGCCTTGCATCTACTTCCCTTTTATAGACAAGCCTTTGGACTTAGGAGGAAGCTTCTTCTTCCTGTACATTTACCCTTCCAGCCACCCAACATAGACTTTGAGCATTTATAGTTATCATCTTCTTTAGAGTATGTGGATATTGAATTCAACCCAATTCTGCTTGTGCATGCTTCTTTTCCAGCAGCTCCGAACCCACTAGTTCCAGCATCTCCGCAATCTCTCGCTCCTGCCCTTGTTCCTTGCATGATCACCCGCCTTCAGGATGACATTCAGAAGCCCAAGCTTCATATTGACGGAACTGTTAAATACCCATTTCCCCGTGCCTTGTTAACTATTGTTGATCATACTAAACCCACTTGTTTTTCATAGGCTACTAAGCATCTTGAATGGTGTGACGCCATGACTGAAGAGGTCAATGCACTTCTAAAAAATCATACATGGTCTTTGGTTCATTCCTCTCCTTCTCAGAACTTGGTTGGGTGCAAGTGGGTCTTTTGGATTAAGCATCACTCTGACGGCTCCATTGAAAGCTACAAAGCCCATCTAGTTGCCAAGGGGTTTCATCAACGTCCGGGCATAGACTATGCTGAAACCTTCAGTCCTGTTGTTAAGCCTGCCACCATGTGCACTGTTCTTAGTCTTGTAGTTTCTCGTGGTTGGACCCCTTGTCAACTTGATGTCAAAAATGCCTTTCTCCATGGGTTTCTTCAAGAAGATGTCTACATGGCTCAACCCCCTGGTTTCATTGATCCAACTCGTCCTTCTCATGTTTGCAAGCTCCACAAAACATTCTATGGCCTCAAACAAGCACATGGTGCATGGTTCCATCGCATTAGTTCTTTCTCTCTCTCTATGGGCTTTACACGGAGCCAAGCTGACACTCATTATCTATTTTTCAATAGGCCTCTTATACCATCTTTCTTCTTCTATATGTCGACGACATCGTGGTAACTGGCAGTGATTCCACTCATCTCCAACAATTCATCTCTCTTTTAGGTGGTCACTTTGACATCAAAGACCTTGGTCCACTCAGCTATTTCTTGGGTTTATAAGTTCTTCATAAGGATGGTACTCTCCACATCAATCAATTCAAATATGCACATGATCTTTTACAGAAAGCTAATCTTCTGAACTCCAAACCCGCATCTACCCCATTGGCTGCCAAGGTTCTCCTCTCTATCTCTGATGGTGCTCTCATCTCCAACCCAATCGAGTATCATGAGCTTGTTGGCAGTTTATAGTATCTCACTCTTACTTGCCCTAACATATCTTTTGCTGTCAACACTGTTGCTCAGTTCATGAGTGCCCCTCGCACCTCTCACCTTGTTGCCGCCAAATGGATACTAAGGTACATCAAGGGCACTATTGATCTCGGCCTCACCTTCACTCCTCAAACTGCCGCAGCTCGCCTCTCCGCCTACTCTGATGCTGACTGGGCCGGGTGTCCTGATTCTCGTCAGTCAACCACTGGATATGTTATTACTCTTGGAACTAACCTCATCTCGTGGTGTTCCAAGAAACAACCCACAATCTCACACTCTAGTATAGAATCGGAATACCGTGCCCTCTCTCATGCTTGTGCCGAAACCACTTGGCTCTATTCCCTCTTTCCTGCTGTAAATCGGATTGTATTCATGTCTATATTATTTCCTACCTTAAGTAGATTTTCTGTATCAGTATAAATAGGGACTTTGTGTGATCTGTTTAATACAAGGAAATATATTCTTTACACTCCTTATGGCATCATTGTTTGTGATGCTGGAAAAATCCATGAACAAATATCTAATATAACCAACTCAATTGTTGCAGGAGCTATATTCATATCGAATATCCAGCCCGAATACATTTTATGTCCTTGTGTTGTCCTTGAGGAAACAAATGGAAATTTGTTAATGCAATATATAAAAAGCTTTAATACTCCTCAAGCGACACTGGCATTTCACAATACCATTACCAGGTCGAAACGTGCACCTATAGTTATGAAGTACTCTTCAAGAGGTCCTTCATATGGTTTTGCAGGTATTGTGAAGCCAGACATAATGGCACCAGGGTCCTTAATATTTAGAGCCTAGAATCCAAATATATCAGTAGCTGGAATAAGGTCCAATATGTCCTTGTATAGTGAGTACTTTATACTTTCCGGAACATCTCCTGCTACTGCCCATGTTGCTGGTGTGACTACTCTTCTAAAAGCTGCACATCCAAATTGGAGCCTTGCTACTATAAGATCTACTATTGTAATCACTGAAAACCTATTTTATAATAGTTATAATCGAATTCTTGATGGTAAAAGCTACAGACAAGCTAACCCTTTAGCCATGGGATCAGGTCTCATCAATCCAAATAAAGCACTTGATCCTGGTATGATATATGATGCAACTTCGCAAGATTATGTAAATCTATTATGCTCGTATCTCAATTTGAAGCAGATGTCGGAAATTACTAGGTCAAATAATTAAAGTTGTGCCAATCCATCCAAGAATCTTAACTACGCATCGTTTATTTTGTTATGTGGGAATGTTAAACCAAAAGTTAGGAATTTTGAAAGGATTGTTACAAATGTAGGAAAATATTTTACAAGGTACAAGGTAGTGGTCAAAACACTACCAAAAAAAAAAAAAAGTTGTAGTTAGACCAGAGAGTTTAGTGTTTGAAAGGAAAAATGAGAAGATCTTGTATAATGTCACTTTAAAATATAAAGGGGGAGAGTATAAGAGAGTTTCATCAAGGGAAATTGTTTGGGTTGAAGAAAATGGAGAACATACAGTTAGGAGTCCTATTGTGGCATCACCATACACCGTTGGTTGAGTTTGTTAGTCCTTTCATACTAGTCTTTTATTGCAAATTTTATAATAAAATGTTTAAATTTAACAAATAATTGTAATATGAAGGGACTCATGTGTTTGCATCTTTTTTAAATTCAAAATAATGCTTTATTTACAAGGGGCTTGTGGCTCATGTGTTTAAGAGTATTTAACTGTGCATCTTAGGTTCTAGGGGCCTCTAGCCCAATATTGCTTGTATAAAAAAAAGTATTTTATTGCTAATGGATTGAAGCTCAAGTGGTTAAAAGCATTTACCCTTTCACTTTGAGGTCCGAGGTTTGATTGCCCCTCCCCAATATCGCTTTTATTTATTATTATTATTTAAAAGGTTTTCATCTATCATTAATCCATCTTGAATCGGAAGTGCATTGTGGGTTGTTGAGACAAAGTTTTAACGAGCAATCAAAGAGTTTCCAATTATGTGGAGATGAAATGCTTGATGTTGCAAGAAACTTCATCAGTATTGTATAGACTTCCTCTTATACGTGTACTTGTATTTTCATGTGTGTGTATTAGGCTTGGGAATTTAAACCTCCAAACTGAGAAATTGACCAAATTATTAATATCCCTAAGCAACTAAACCGAATAAGCCAATCTGCTCCAATTCACAGTTTGTGATGCATTAAACCATCGATCAAACCAAACAGAAACGACAGTAATAAAAGGTGAAAATATTTCAAAAATTAGCGTAAAGGGGATTCCTCAAACTCCTACACAAACTTCAAAGAACACATCACCATTGTGGTAACAACTGCTATTATGATATTTATTAACAATAACTATATTCATAATCAAGCTTTCCAGGCCCCCCTCCACCCTTATATTGAGAGATCCATGAAATATTTCATTTGAGGGACACTCTTTGAGGTTACTACAAATTGTATATTAGCGATCCAAACATCTTTTTTTTCTAGCCTTCATTTATAGATCATCCTTCCAAAAAAATTAGACAAATTGAACATCACTAAGGCATCTAATTGTGACCAACAAATAGACAAACACAATACTTCAAGAAAGCAATAAAATGAAAATCATTAATTGAGTGGTCAATGGATTAAGACTAAAGTGATATTTTTGCAGAACTGATCTTTGAAGGAATATATAAAAGGATAGACGGTCTGGATGATTGAAATTCAATGCGATTGGCCATATCCCTTAACCTAAGCTTTCTATTCTCACTGACAATGATGGTTCGATTGAGCATGTAGTGCCTATTGGATGTTGTTTGACGGTGGTCCCCTTGTCGCCGCTCTCTCTTTGTCATTTCGACATGAAACCATTTCAATGACTTGACCAGTTCAACAGACTTTAGGTTAACTGACATCAATTGGTTAGGTGGCAGTTCCGAATTTGGCAATTCTCGGTATCTGATTTTAGACATTTCGGCCCGATAACATTCTAGTGTGTATATATATGGGACAATATAATGTACATATTAATTTGTGGTAGCATTTGTGAGAACAAATATTCCGACAACCAATCATCAGGCGCCATGTGGACAAAGAGAATATCGCTTTGGTCAATAATTATCTCCATTTAATTGGATAACTATTTAGACTAGAAATAGAGATACCATCATCAATTAGGAATTTGATTCATATTAAAATCCCTAATTGACTAAATCTCTCCATTTAAGGGAAAGAATAATTCCTTCCTTGTAGTAAATTTTTTGAAAAACCCTAGATGGCAAGAGCACTATAAATATATGGCTACACAAAGCATTAAAGGTAATTCAAGGTAATTCTAAAAAACCCTAGCAACTCTTTCTCTCCTCTCTCCCACACCCGGCTTTCCCCTGAAAGAAAATTCTGTTCACTTTAGCTATTGTTGTATCGTTCTCAAGGTCCAATCAAACTAACTTAGGCATCAGAGGGCCTTTGGACATCAATCCCCTAGTGTCCTCTGTGAAACTAGATTTGTTTTATAGGAACTACAAAGAAAGAGAAAGAAGCACGAAGGGCGTAGAATCTACATGTGAATATTCCCTGCGCGGAAATTTGCTCAAACATATTTGGTGCATTTATTGAGAGCACAAGTTATACTCAATGAGTGTTCTTGAATCAAAGGAATCCATTTCCTCCTATTCATCATTCAACAGACGCCTTCCAAACAACCATGGTTGGAAGCACACAAACTAGAGGCAGGGCAGCCGCGACAACTCAATCCAAGATGAACCCGGGCCGCCATGACATTGCGAGTTCAAGGTAGGCATCACTTTCCGCTACCAAAGTAGTGGTTAAACCTCTCTGCACCACTGCTGCCACCACAGTTGTTCCTCCGATGTGCACTGCTGCCCTCTTCCTGGCCCCGCGACAAGCATGACCTTGCAACCGTAAGGACTAGCTGTTTGCTCCAACAGTCGTCCATCACACGGCCACATAGCTGGATTTGATGTTCATCACTGTGATGGTGCTATCGTAGATCATCCCGACGTGCTCACGACCATCTTGGCGCTGCCATCAATTTTGGATCCTTTGTGGAAAGATTACAACCTTTCCCTCCTTTGTTGCCGCCCTCGACATACGCTTACGTGTAGACCACTAACGAAACCCTAGCCTGTGTGCAATTGGGCTCTACACAATTCTCTCCACCTGATCCACGTAGTCAAGTGGATCTCAGTTTTAGAGTTAACAGTTGACCCAAAGAGTAGATGACCAAAACAACTTTGTTGGACAGCTCCTCAACAAGATTGATTCGGCTCGAAACCTCGACCTTGAAGAGAAAGGGATGGATGAACGCATCGGGCAGGCAGTTCAAGAGGTCCCAAGTAGGTAGAGCAGAACCGAGCATGCAAGGAGAAGGACAAGAATGTGTTGTTCAACACGCAGGCATGTCATAAGCATCTGCGAGCCTTGATGTGCTCTAAAAGAGTCGACTCATGTGGACAAGCCACGAAGAATCCCTTGCAAGTGCAGTCCACTAATACACCGCACTAGCAAGACAAACAAGGATATCGACTTCCAAAAATCAATGAAGAAGTTGATTAGCAATGCCCACATCATGGGAGACACTGACATGAACCACATGCCCTGCAAGTAGATGACATTGAGAAGTTCGTTAACGACCGACTTCGAGACTTGAGAATTGGAGGAGATTCTGAGGATGCTCTACGCAAAGAGATAGACCAAGTGAACTCTTCTCCGTTCACTAGTGAGATTGAGTATGCTGCTCCCCTAAAGCGGTTCTCAACGCCATCCTTCACTCCATTTAAAAGGATTCTGATCCCAGAGCCATCTCAAGCATATCAAGAGTGCTATGATCCTCTACAAATCCGAAGATGAGCTAATGTGGAAGGTGTTTGCGATGACCATATGGGGGTAGCCTAGGATTAGTTTCTCACCTTGTCGTCCTGGGTCGATTAGTAGCTTCTGAGGGCTAGCATTTGTCTTCACAAAGGAGTACATTTCTTACCAGACGATCAAAAAGAACCATGACCACCTCTTTAACCTACGCAAGAAGCGCGATGAGTCCCTCCTTGACTACATCAAAAGATTCAAGGACGAAAAGGCAATCATCGTAGGATGCAATGACCAAATCGGGTCCTATACCTTCAAGAAAAGCTTACTAGTCAAGCATGACTTATCCTGCAAGCTGATTGTTACTCCCAGCCAGACTCTAGCAGAGGTCTTCCCGACCGCAAAATGCTATGCACTCTAGGATGAAGATCAAATCGCTTCGAAAAAGCCTACTAAGGGCTTGTTTGGGACTGCTTCTCTAGGAAGTACTTCTGCTCATAAGTGTTTCTAACAAAAGTGTTTTTATTACAAAAATCTTGAATTTTCATAAAAAAATTAAAGTGTTTCGTGGTAAAGCACTTGGGAGTGCTTCCCGAAGAAGCACATAGCAGGTGCTTCTCCAGGAAGCGCTTCTATGACCCAGAAGTGCTTCTAAACTTTTATGCCAAATACTGTCGAGAAGCGCTTTTGACCCTTCCAGAAGCACTCCCAAACAGGCCCTAAGCAGGCCGATCACGTAAATAAACTAACCAACCAAACCACGTAAATAAATACAAAACAAAAACAAAATAAAAACAACGACTAAACAAAATAAATACAAAAACTAACTTAACAAAACAAAAACAAAAACAAAACAAAAACAAAGACTAAACAGAAAATAAAAAAAACTTAATTTAAAAACACACGAATATACAAGAAACTCACGGATGACTAGTTTAGGGCCTCAAAAACACAGCTAGGGGATCCGGGAAGGTTGGAGGGGTCACAATGGTCCCGTTTAAAACCCAAACTTCTTAGACACCGAAGGTGCCGCCTAAAGAACTCCTAGACACACTATTGACGGAAGTGCTTACTAGAGTTACCATAAGTCAGCTCATATGAAAAATCTTTTTGAATTTTTTTTAATTTTTAATTTTTAATTTTTAAGATAAGGAAAAAAAACAAATTAAGATAAAATGAGACAACAAACCATAAATGAAAATGAACTAAGTACTCTAAACAAATTCAAACAAACGACAAAAATTGTTGTACTAAAAGAAACAAACCAAGAAACCAAAGAAAAACACAAACAGCACTTTCTATCACCCTTTTATCACCATTTGGACAGATTCGTTTTTCTTTTTTCAGCTTCGACCTATGTTCAGTTTTTAGCCTATAACTTTCCAACCGAAAGTCCAAATTTTACGTTCTTTATATGGTTGGATTCAGCATAGAAAAACAAAGAACACAAAGCGGACCAAAAGGCAAAAACAACTACGGAAATAAAATAGAATTCAAAGAAGAGAAAGGATTGAAATGCTCCCTCTTGAAGCGATTAGGTCGAGCATGGATGCACTTGGAGGTCGCGACTTCTCCCACTGCTCCACACTCCCATTCTTATGATTGAGGTTGCCATCTCTCTTCATTTTTATTAAGCTATCAAAGATTGCTAAAACAAACACACAAACTTGAAAAAGAATTAAAAGGATTAGGAATGAAAACTAAAATGAAAAGGAAAAATCAACACTTCCATGTTTCAAAGTAACAAGCAACAAAGTAAATCAAACTAGTTTATGAAGTTCGTTCTTTCTCAAATATGATTATCCATATGGTTTGTGGTTTTAATCAAGTATTCAGAAAAAGCATTTAGCTATGGTGTTTAGTTTAAACACCAATTCCGAACCCATTAAGAACAAGAAGAACAATAAAGAACCAAGTAGAATTTAAACATGGTGTTTGTTTTCAATATCTACCCATTCATTCACTAATCAGTCCAAGAGTCATATGGTATTTATGTAAACTTGAACAAGATATTTAATTAAGAGCAAGTGAAGGAAACCATAAACTAGAAATAACCAACATGCTACTTAAACCTCTGTGTGTTGTGTAAGCTTGGGACTCAAACCCAGTTCTCTTGCTTGTCAGGCAATTGTCCTTGTCCGTTGGACTACAAACACAACTTGTCAATTAACCTCATTAACTTTAAAACATGAAACTGTCCAGTTATGATAAAGATAAAAATAAATAAAAAGTAGGAAAACCAAATAGAATCAAACAATGTTACCGATCCCGGCAACGGCGCCAAAACTTGTTGTGTCGGATTCAGCTGCATCCTCAACTTATGATACTCGCAAGTGCACGAGCCGTTGGTAGTTTAGCTTATGTAAGTGCGAGGTCGATTCCACGGGGATTGGTGATTCAAGGATCCAACTCAGTTTTCGTACACAAAACATAAATGAAAACAAAAGGAAATAAATAAAATAAGGAAGAAAGAAATAACTCAAGCAAATAAGTTCCCAAGTTCAATTAGATTAATGGATTGATTCTAGCTAATGTATGATTAAGCCATGGTGTTTGGTCATAACCTTGTCTTCCTAATTCCCTAATTTGATCATTTGTTGTCTAACCTAAAATTAAGCATTAGGAACCCATTAAGCATAGAAGAACAATTTAAACAATCAAGCATGTATCTAATCCCTGTTGTCGAATGTCCATACATACTCTTCCTATTCATAGTTCAATTCGAATTAAAGCATGGTGTATACTCTTAATTCAAACCAAGGTAGCTAACATGCAAGCCTAAATGGTGATCAATCATTCAAACTAGCATATTAACTTATAAGCATAATGAATAAGAACAAAAACCATAATTGAAACTTGGAAACTAATCAAACTTGAGATTAAAGAAAAGAATTTACATAACAATGAAAATTAAAGTAGAACTTGGAAAGACTTAAAGGAAAATTTAGTAAAAGGATTTTTGTTACAACAATTGACAACTTGAAAGGAAACTAAGAGAATTTGAGGGAGAGAAGGGAAGGGAGCTCTAGAGAAGTGTTTGAGAGCTCCCCCCCTTGGGGTGTGTTTACAAGCTTAGAGAACTTCCCTATTTATAGGCCTAAGGGAAGTGAAAATCTGAATTCAAAATGGCTAATGCATACAAAACTTTTATTATAAAATCTGAATTGGTTGATGCACTTGTATTAGAAAATTGTTGATGCACTTCACCAATAAATCCCACCAGCAGCCCTAGCTCATCTTCATGTCACATGACCAAGCTTCCATTCAGAAACAATAGCTCATGCCTAGGTCACCATGACCAAGCTTCCAATCAGCTCATCCTGAGGTCAGCATGACCAGCAACTTCAATGGCTTACGAATTGGGCTTCTCTTAAGCAAATGAAGACTTTAAGCACTCCAAATTGAAGTTCAGAATGTGTCTGATCTAACCACAGAAGTATTGGCCCAATCCAAGCTCGGATGAAAAAGTTAAGGCCAAAACAAATTGCTAACTCGTTTTGCTCGCTGACAATAATCCATCCTGAGCATGGTTCGGTGTTTTCTAGGTAACGGACTCCAGATTTATCCAATGAGGCTGAATTTTGGATATATTATTGTATACACCCATTGCAATAACTTTCATGAAGAATGCTGCCTCATCCGAGCTGTGTAGGTTGCTGAAACAAAGCTTGTAATATGACCTACGAAACTGGACTGGCAGGGGGCTGTAGCCAAAATAAGTTTGTCTTTAAGCTCTTCTTCCCTTCATACAAATCAGGCCTTAACATCCTTGGATTGCATCATTTCCTATCCAAAGCCATCATTATTACCTAAATCTTAATTAACTGAAAGATAAACACAAAAAGGATTAAAAGCACAAGTTTAACTCAAAAACATAACCAAATCATAAACTAGAAGGGTACAAAATGATATACAATTATGAACCGATCATTTGTATACACCGACCCCAACAAGGCATGCCCAAAGGACAACTTTCTACTACTAAGAATTGATTAACTCATTGATTCAACTTCCAATAATCAGCTATTCAGCTTCATGGATGCCTATTTCGGCTACAATCAAATCATGATGCACGAAGATGACAAAGCAAATACCTCATTCATCATTGAAAGGGGTACATAATGCTACAAAGTCATACCTTTTGGGCTGAAGGATGACGGAACAACCTACCAAAAGCTTGTGAACAAAATTTTCAAGCAGCAAATTGACAAAACTATGGAAGTCTAAGTCGACGACATGCTGGTCAAAGCTCCTCAGCTAGCAAATCACATCAAGAACCTTGTTGAAGCCTTCGGTTTGATTGGAAAAAACCACATGAAGTTGAATCCTAACAAGTGCACATTTGGAGTCTCATATGGCCGATTTTTGGGATACTTAGTCCTAAAAGGGCGATCGAGGCTCACCCAAATCAAATCAAGGCCATCCTAAACCTGATGTCACCTGCCACTATAAAGGAGATCCAAAGTCTGACGGGTAGAGCAATTGCTCTTAACTGATTCCTTTCGAGATCTCCTGACAAATGCGTGTCATTTATCAAGGCCTTGAAGAAGGGACATGAGGACAAATGGGAGAAGACCTATGCACCTACCTGGCGATGTCTGACTAAGCGGTCAGCTGAGCTCTCATCTGAGAAGAGTTGGGGGCCCAACATTCGGTATTCTACACGTCAAAAGCTTTCCTCAATGTAAAGACTCGTTACCCGAAAATGGAGAAGCTTATTAGTTTTCGCAAGAAAATAAATACCCTACAATCAAGCTCACTAAGTCATTGTCATGATTGACTTTCCTTTGAGATTGATTCTCCATAGCCCTGACGTTTCTCAACGACTCATGAAATGAGCTATAGAATTGTCATTATGGGTATGTTACCAATTTTTGAATTTCCTGCAAGGGTTTTGATAGCCTTGGGGTCATATGGCATCGCCCCTCTTGCCGAGTCATAATATATACCCTGCATGTAGCTTTGGAACATCCGTCACATCCTCTCTGTTGAGTACCCCATCTACCAGCCTCACTGGCCTGAAGTCTCGCTCCTGGTTGAGGCTCCAACAGTCTGAGCTATACTCTGGCCTATACTCTGTACACCACCCATGTAAACTGATCCAGAAGCAGTCGCTTCATCTTGAAGTAACATCTGGCACTCCCTTTGAAAATGCCGTTGTTGCCCACAATGATAACACCAAGTGGTACCATGCTAGTAAGGTCCCTCATGATACCTGGTTGCACACATATACTAGACGACTTTTACCACCGTTTACTAGAGCCTCTCACCATACCACCACCAGAAGAAGGCCTAGAACTGAAACTCTAGATCGATCCACTACTAGAACTGGCTCTTGCCCTAAAACCTACACAACCACCACTGCTAAAAGATCTGGAGCTGAAGCTACCTCTCTTGGATGGCCTCTAACTACGGTCACCCGAGTCAACTGACGTCGATGTGTATCACCACGTCCCCACATCGCCATCTAGCTACTCTCAACCAAAGAAGCAGACACCACAAGTACACCATAGTCCACAATGCGTTGACCCACCACAATGTCCCGTATACTTGGCCTAAAACCACGTGAAAAAAAAACTAACATTTCTTCTTCTCATCTACCACCATAGGTGTGCAATATTTAGACAACTCAATAAAATTCTTTTCATACACCATCATAGTCGTGCTTTCTTGCCTAAGTTGCAGAAACTCCTTCATCTTCACGTTCTGATATGCAAGTGGATAAAACTGCTCATCAAACGCAGTCTAGAATATTTGCCATGTGATTCCTGATGGATCCTGACACCGACGCCTCACTGATTCCCACCTGTATTGTGCACTCTTGCAAAGGAAAAATGCAGCCAAAACCCCTTATGTTCATGTGGTACTTCCATTACTTCCATAATCTTTTCCACATTCTCTATTCAATCTTCTGCGACGGCCGGGTCACCGCTCCCATCAAAGTCAATCGCCTCGATCCTCCTAGCCTGATGAGCAAACGTCATAGCTAGATCTCTAGTACACTCGACTCTAGACAAAGCCTGAGTCAAAAAACTCCATAGTCTGCTGTAAATGGGGGTCAACGGCCTGGGTGGAAATGGTTGTTCTTCTGGTTCAGGACCAGCATCATGACCACATAGCTTTGATTTCTGGCAAGTCCCCTTACGATTACCACCACGTTTAGGGCCCATGACACTGCTACAAGAACAAGAGTCCATCAATACAAAAATATGCACACAAAGTGCAAAGTATACAAGAATTTAACCTAATGCTCTAAAACCAAGTTGATAGGACTCAACCCAAATTCCACTTTGGAATCCATGTCAAACCTCATGCGTGTCCAACACTTGACAGGTGTAGAGAAAAAATGACTAAAATACCCTTTTTGCCCTAATCCCAAAACTTGGGTCTCTAGATCAACTCTTCAAACCACGAAAACAACCCAAACCAACTACATAAACGGATAGAACATGGAAAAAGGATGAAAATCAATACCTCACTTTACGGAATCGGCGCCTAGAGTCGCAGAAAAATGCCCAGAAATCGGCCGGCATCGAGGGAGGGTTTTAGGTCGGTTTTGGTCCAAAACTCCAGCTGTTCGTGGAGTTTTTGAGTTTGATTGAGGGGTTGGTTAGGTAGAGGAGACCTAGACGAGGATTTTGTGGGTGGTGTTGCCGCTTGGAACGATGAGACGATGACAATTTTTGCATGAGAAGACAAACAATCACTGTGTCGAGAGCGAGAGACACGCGAGGGAGGGAGGGTCGGGAGGGAGGAAAGAGAAATGAGGGATGGGAAGAAAAATATGACTTTTAACACTTATCCTGCAAAAATTACGGTTGTGCCCCTACACTTCTGGAGATCATAACTTTCTCATTTCAACTTCAATTAGGGCCCACTATGTGTCTATGAACTCGTGAGCTCATGCACTACGCCATGGAGCTAAGAAATTTTCCCCAAAACATCCCAGAACAAAAGTGAACCCTAAACCACTAAGGAACCCGAAGGTTAAAATTGTCAATTGCTTTAAAATTAAGACATTAAATAAATTTTTTGGGGCGGGATATTACACCCCCGCTCTTTTGCTAGTGCCGATTTTCTCTATCAAACCTCTCTCTCTCTCTCTCTCTCTCTCTCTCTCTCTCTCTCTATTGTCGGTGCTAATTGCTTTCTACTAGGTTGCAATGATGTTCGATTGGGTGTTTGGTGGTGATTCAATTAGGATGGTGGTGTTGTTGGTATCGGCTAAGTCAATGACAGTTCTAAGATTCAAATGCCGGTTGGACAAAACTTACATACTAAATTTGATGGTACGAGTGAAATTCATTAATAAACATAAAAAGATACACCTAGTTAGGGGGGACATAATGAGCCTTACCCTCAAATGGATCTCTATCCATTCAATAAATACAAAAGCTAAAATTAAAGCAAAAAGTAAATACAATGCAATATAAAACAACACTATTTAAATCTAAAATTTAAACCTCCGAAGTTTGGAACTCTTAAATTCCTCAATTATAGATGCGTTATTGATATTATTAGCAAACTCTCTTTCAATGTGGAGGATCATACAATCAGCAATAAATTCATCAACTATGGTGCTTCGAAGTCGATTCTTAAAAATTCTTATACGTGAGAAAGCTCGTTCTGTTGTTGCTGGAGAAACAGGAAGAGTCAACTGAATCAACCTGTCAAGGAAAATGTAGTTTTCTGCCAAAGTTGTTTCCACCAGTTGTTAACATAATTGAGGAAGAGTAGTGATTTCCTTAAAGCAAGGAAGACAATGTATATCATTTTGAAAAACCTGAGCTCTGTTCCTAAAGCTTTCAACTCATACGGAAGGATATTAACATGATAGAATTTCTTGGTAAGGTTACGTATATGCTCAATTTTGAATGACTTGAAGGAATTATGAGGATCCAATGATGAGCCAAGGGTAAGAAGTTTAATTGTTTGATCCTGAAATCTATCATTTAACTCCCTCAACATGCAATCTATAACATCATAAAATACATCAACACTATAGGCATGCTCAATTGTAATAACATTTTTCGTTGACAAGAATGACGTGTACCCGTCATATAACGAGCACCCATATTAGGGTTTAGGGTTTACAAAATGATACAATGAGCTCCCATATTTTGGCCCTAAACCTATATTAGGAACATTAACACCATGTAATTCACAAAATAATACTACACTCATGAATAAATCATCCCAACCATGTTCCCTCATATCTTGAAGTTGCATTTTTGTGTTTTCAATAAAATTTAAAGCACTTACAATGTCTTGAGCTTTAGTCTGAAATGCTTGACAAATAAAATTGATCAATCCCATAATTTTATTCATCAAAACCAATGCAAACGCAAAAAAAAAAAAGACATCATAGCAATATAGTTACTCTCTGCATCGCCACAAATCTGTTGGTTAGGTCCATGATCACTGATTTCGAAGAAGAAGTAATTTAGTCTCTTTAAATAAACTCCCCAAACTTGTAATAAAGGCAAAATGAGATGTAATAACTCAATCCTAAATTAATTTTTAAATATTAAAATATTCAAGTAAAAGACAATTTTACCCCTGGGAATATTTTAATGGGTTAACAGTTGACTTTTTGTTTGGGAAGGAATGTGGGGATTTTAGTAGTACCGTTACATAAAGCACGTCGAGATGAGTTCGTAGACACATAGTAGGCTCAAATCGGAGTTATTTGCGATCTACGGAAGCCTAGTGGCACAACCGTAAATATTTCAAAGGTCGTTTTTTTTATATATAAAAAAACCCAGCAGATCTCTCTCTCTCTCTCCCCCATACGAAACAGCCCCTCTCCCTTCCTCCACGAACAACAAATTTCTGACGGAGATATCTCCTTCATCCAGCCACCGATTCTGGTGCCACAACTTGCAAACTCTTCATCTCTCACTCCTCTTCCTCTGTCACTCCTCTTCAAATCCATACTAATTTCCAGCTTTGATTCCAGAGGATTAAACCAGAAAATGGATCAAAAAATGAGTTGTTTCAAAACGGTGGCCACCGACGGCTTTCCCAGCCAACTCTGGTCACCACCCCCCACCAATTGACTTCCAAAACACTCCCCTAACTTCACTTTGTAATTTCCCTTAAAGACCAGACCTAATTTCAAGTAGAAATTGTCGAATCCAAAGCCAAAACTTTCTAGGTTTTTCAAAAGAGGAAATCGTTCGTTCGAGGGCTTTAATGACTTAATTGATGAGCAAAGGTATAAAGTTACTCTCTAGACACCTGCCAGCGGTGGTGGCGTGTCGGAGAGATGTCAAGGTTAGGTTTTGATCCTAAAATGATCCCCACGTCGTCCCGAGCATGGCGTTGTGCTAGGATTTCAAATATGTTGATCTAGGCACCTTTGGGATCTTGCAGAAATTTGCGGATTGAGTATCGGAGTCCCCAATACTCCAATTTAATAATTCAAAGTTTAGGTAAACAGTAACCGTCCAAATCGTACGATCCAAACCATTGAATTCGGATCAAACTTGCAGGGCATGTATAGTAAATTGTGTTGACCCTATAGGAACTTTCGGATTATTAATCGGAGGTTGCGGACCCCATGGGGGACCGGAATGACCAATATGGAAATTTAATCGCTTATTTAACCTCGGGTCTTTTCAGACCATTCTACCTGTGAGAACTGGTAAAAATGGGCCTAGGAACCTTCTTAAGTTACGTACACACACTTTTGAGGCCAGGGGTCGGGGTTTTTGATTAAATATTTGTGGTTGAGCTATTTTATTAATTAAATATTTTAATTGTTTAAATAGGTACTTGGGCTTCATTGACTCGCAGGAAGGACCCTCGAAGGGTCAGGCTAGCTCTGAACGCTCAGGTAAGTGGACTTTTGTTTTATAAATAAATTTTATGCAGTAAAAGTTTTATTAATTGATAATGAAGGAATTATATATAGTTTTTGCTTTCCAAGCATTTAGTTTGAATTTAAATATTTTATTTAAATTTTGTTTATGTTTAAATGTGAATGGCTTGGAATGTAGAAAAGGAAATAATAATAGGATTTAAGGATTTAATGAGAAATAGTATGATAATTTTTGCAAGGAATGCGGCTCGAGTTGACTTTGTGTTTCCGAGGCCTGCGAGGATGTGTCGCTTATGCGACCCTTGGAATTGACGGTATAATGGGAAATAAATATAAAATCATGGAATTGACGAATTTATGATGGGTACACCTAGGTGCAAAGGAATTATCACTTTTCAATGCTTTCAAATGGTTTTGATGATTTGTTTGAATGCATGGTCAGTTATATGTATATAAATATGCATGCCTCAATTCTTGTACTTATATAGAACATTGATACAATTGAATTTCTAAATGTTTTGACAGTGGGGTTAGTATGTTGATATCTATTTTTCCAAAACTTCCTTTTGTCCACTCACACTTTTAAATGTTTTGCACCCCCAGGCATAGTTGTGTACCAGAGCACCACCACAGGGCGGTCATTACTCATCACTCCTCCTTTTCCACTATGTAGGATGTTCTCTTGTAATTGTTCTACTTTTGTAATTAACTGAATTAGCTTGCTCTGAAATTTGCGCTAGGATTTCTGTAAGGCCTGAGACCATAAAGGTTTGTTGTGGGTTGTGTGTGTCCTATCATGGTGCTTGCTGAATGTTGGTGGATATTTGAATTACGTTTGTACATGTGAAAATTTTTGGGAAACGAGCACTTTATAGGGGAGACCCTGCCGAATTTTCGGCAGAAGTCAAACTTAACCCTAAAAAAATTTGAGACTTAGTTAGAAGGGCAATTTGGTCAAGTGTCGGACACGCACAAGGTTCAGCTCATATCCCAAAGTGGAATTTGGGTCGGGTCTTGTCATGAGAGCCCTAACAAGTGACTCCAGCTTATTTCAAAGTACAAGCTTGATGAAGTCCTCTACCCTCTCAGTTCCCGGAATCCAACAACTCCTTGAGTTCAGCTTTTCAATTTAAGTTTAACTTATTACGGCGCTTAGCAGAAGCATTAACAAAATGCACAATTTTAGTCAACATTAACAAAATCTCCATACAACTTTCACATCTTTAGCTGCACCATTTAATGCTAATTGCAAGTAATGAGCAAAGCATTGCACATAATATGTATACAGACAATCTTGAAGAAACAACGCTTGTAATCCATTCCATGAATCACACATATTACTAGCACATTCATACCCTTGATCGCATGTTCTCCACTAGAATGTCGTTATTACCAAGCACTTTGCATTTCTCATTTTTAAGAGTCAAGGCATTAGTGTCTGCAACACTCACAATATCGAAAAAGAGTTCACGAATTAATCCATCACAATCAACAAATCTTAGAATAATAGCCATTTGTTCTTTACCGGATTCATCAAGTGATTCATCAACAATACAAAATTTGTTCTTCTTAAGTTCTCTACAAATTGTCTTCCTCACCTTGGTAGCAAAAATATGCAAGATTTGTTTTTGTATGTCATTGGAAATGTAGTGAAAATTTTGAAGAGCCTTATCTAGGATAACTTTCTTAACTTCTATATTCCTTCTTGCAAAAGACTTTACTATTTCATTGAAATTGCCTTGATTAGATGAGTCAATGGATTCATCGTGGCCTCGAAAAGCCAATGCTTGATTTGTTAGATACTTAATGCTCTTTATTGTGGTTGTAAGTCACAACTGATTGTCCACTACTTGTTGCTTTGATTTCTTATCTACCACTTTTTCAATATGAAGAAATGAGTTTTTTTTAAGCTAATCTACTTTTGTATAGCAAGATGATGTTGAAATGCACATTGATTCCCACCAATTCTCTTCAATTTTTAATACCCATCAACACTAAAGGTTGGATGTGACTGATTCATGTCAAAAAGGAAGCAAGGAAAACAAAATACCTTATTCTTAGCAACTAAATACTCAAACCAAGTGAATTGGCAAAACCATTTAATCGATAAAAGTCCCACCCTTATACCCTTATAACTAGTATGGATAATCTTCTAACTCGGGTTGACATGGTCCTAAAAGAATATATGCTCTTCACACATTATCTTGTTCATTCATCGGATATTTGCATATTAGACTACGTAATCTTAGATAACGCTCAAGATAATTGATATTAAAAGCATGATCATTATCGACTCTTTGTGGCTTAACTCTTTTAACTAGGGGCTCGACAATGGGAGACTCAGGAAGATTTTGCTCGTCACATATTGGAGTCGATAAAAAAGTGCTAGAAGGCTATGTACCAGATGATGGCCCATCATTCTTTTTCTTAAAAAAAGACAACAAATTCTTTGTTCTCTTGGGATTCCGATTGTGATCCGACATAATAAAAGATAGCCTATGAACAATATGTAGAAAGAATTTTAATCAAACTTACCAACAAAACATCAAACAATTTCGCAAAGTCTCTCTGGAGTCAAGAGAAGTCACAATCATGTTAACAGCCAAATCAAAAGCTCTGACTAAGCAAACAGAAAAAGAGAAGTCTCCTTCATCCTTTGATGGCTAAGGGGTCCGGGTACCTCTAGGACTTGTGGGGCAACTGTCAAGCATGCTGACCTAACCGAAAGCAACATTTGTTGTACTTGGGTACCTAGGGTGGTTTTAAGAAAATATGATTTCTGAAAAATTAGAAATAAATAAAACAATTCTCTTTATCTTAAAAACTCTGCTGCCATTCTAACTGATAGTTCTCTGAAACTCTTAACTTCTATATTCTTTAAACGTTCCCACTCGGCAGCATATAAATAAGATAAACAAAATATTCAACCTCAGCAATTCATTCTAGAAAAATTTAAGCTGATTCATACTTATTTAAGATCAAATACTGTACTGCTAACTTAGATTAATATATCGATGCATATATATATAATCAAAATAAAGATAAGAAAAATAAAACCAAAGCAACATATATATTTATAAGGATTGGTAACTAACTTATTATGGAAAAATAGGAAACGAGAAAATTACTAGAATCACATTAGCCAAGTGAAATCTTAATGCCAGAGGCAACGGATTTACTAAAATATAGGTTTTTCCCTTTAACTTACAAAACGAACTAATAGCATAAGAAATTTATTGTAATTTGTGTAAAATCCTTTAACTTAGAAAATTCTCCACCCAGACGTACCCCCATCATATTTCGTCAATTCCATCCTCTCAAGGTCTCGGAAACACCAAGTTAACCGAGCTGCATTCCTCGCAAGCCTTGGAGACACCAAGTCAATATGAGCCGCAATCCTCGCACCGCACGGTTCAGGCGTTTCCGGAACTTGTGGGGCATATCATGAATGACAAACTATTTCAAGATAACTGGGTGGGGAGAGGGGTACTCCTATGGTGGGTTTGAAACTCATATTCTGAAATTTATCACAAACTTTGCCCTTTGTTCCTCAAATCTGTTTTTCAGCTACTGAGTCTATGAATTAATTCTAGATATGCACTTAAATATTTAGCTAGTTTGTTAATCACATTGAACTCTGATTAACATACCCTTCCAATCCTTTAACTAAAGTTCCTTAGGAACAAATAACCATATGCATAAACAAATAGGTGACTAAATAATAAATCAGTAAGTACATAGCTAATCACGTACTACTCCTGGGGATTCCATCAATTTCCATTATGTAAACTCATCCCATAATCATATAAATTCAGGAAATCAATGCCACGTTAAAACCAATGAACACTTCTCTTGTGATAATTTCTAATAGGTTCAATGATCAAACGATCTAAGACGACACTCCCCTTTACAACGGTATACTTTTAAACTATGCTTACTACAACACCCCAAACTGGATACAATCTCCAACACTGCCTAAGCTCTGGAATCCGAGATGCTCACCACTCCAGTTTTACTTTCTCCAACCCTCGACATAAAATTTTTATGTCCCCAGTTATAGTTCCTCTCAAACCGTTTATTTCCCACATGTATATTACGTTTTTTCATATGAAAACCTCAACAAATTTTTCAACCCTTCATGATGCCCTTTTACTCAACCACGCTGACAAGGCAAAACAACAAAGGGAAATGTCAAGGAATTTACTAAAACAAGGATGCACACGTGGTGCTGAGTCTACAAAAATATAACTTAATGCTCTAATACCAAGTAGGCCTGTAAAATGGGCCGGGCCGGGCCAGCCCGGCCCTAACAAGTGTGAGCCCAAGCCCTATCTTTCACGGGCTTTTTTGGCCCTAGACAACTATCGGGCCGGGCCGGGCCAGCCCACTATGAAATATGCAAAGCCCAGGCCCTGCCCACGGGCCAAACTATTTCGGGCTTTCAAGACGGGCCTATATGACCCGTATATATATATAACATTATTAAGACACAATTCCAATCCGAAAACAATAATAAATCTTCAAATCAATATAATATTTAGAGACTATAAATGCCAAGGCATTTATCAAAAATCTCAACTAAGATTTATGCTAAAATCCAATAATCCAAATGAGGATTTCGGCACTCTAGCAAGAACTTCAAATGGAAGGCCCATATACAAATGACTGACCCTGCCAAGCTATTTATAAAGGAAAAAATAATTGTGTTGATGTGTGAAGTCGATGTGGGACAGAAATAGACACCCACCCCCACTTACTCCTTCTTTTTCTTCCTTCCCAGCCTCCTCCACTTTATCTTTCTTCCTTTCAAGAGCGGGAAGAAGGAGACGAAGGAAGAGAAGAGAGCGATGGAAAAAAAAAAGAAAAAAAAAGAGAGATATGGAAGATGACGCAAAAGAGGGAGAAGAGAAAAAAAAATTGCAGAGACTAAGAGAGGAAGAAGGAGGAAAAATAGAAAGAGAGAGGGAGAGAAGAATAAGGAAAAAAGAAATAAAAGAGAGAGGGAGAGATGGAAAGTAACGGAAGGAAGAAGAAGATGGGAAAAAAAATAAAAAATGAAGGTGTTGGGACTCGGGAGAGATGAGATATGAGACAAAGCATGCTCTTAAAAAATGAAGGTGTTGGGGAGATATGAGACAAAGTAACGGGCCTTTTCAAACTATTAATATTATATATAATATAACTATATTAATTAAATAAAATAATTATAATCGGGCCGGGCCGGGCTTTTAAAGGGCTTAAAAATGAAGCCCAAGCCCTACTCATTAGACTTCGGGCCGGGCCAAGCCCGCCCATTACTTCGGGCCGGGTAAGCCCATGCATTAAAAAATAGGGCCGGGTTCGGGCTAGCCCATCGGGCCCGGGCTTTATTTACAGGCCTAATACCAAGTTGACAGGACCCAATCCAAATTCCACTTTGGAATCTGAACCGAACCTTGTGCGTGTCTCGACACCTAGCGAATGTCGGCACAAATGACCAAATTGCCCTTCTAACTAGAAACCAATTTTTCTATCAGCTAGACTTCTGCCGAAAATTTGACAGAGCCTCCCCTATAATTTGCTCATTTCCCAAAAGTTTCCACCTCTCATCAAACATTTATATATCTTAATCGTTCAGCATGCTTTTAATTATATCCAAGCCATCAAGCATCATATCATGCTGGCCTCAGGCCTCAACAAATAAAGTAAATCATTCTGCTAATAAAGTTCATCTCAACTTTCAGAATATCAATAGTACATTAGCAATCTCAAAGACTCCAACTCGTGGCTGCACATTGTAACATTAGGCTGCCTACGTACCCTTCCTGAGGGATTAAGCCATACGTAGTTCTTTCCCCTTGATAATGTAATTGAATATCTCATTCATTCCTCATATTTCCATGTGTATTGCAAATCAAATTGAATTCCCATGTGTGTGATGTACTCAATCATATTCACAACTCTAAAACAATACTTGCAACTTGCCATACTCGTAACGGTCATATACTGATTATAGATAAGCCAAATACTAAACTCCCTCTATATTAGTTTAAGAACATCTCAAAACTGAAATTCTCTCTACCTAGTCGTACCCCATTCCTGATCCATCAATTCCGTCCTCACAAGCCTCGGAGACACCAAGTCTACGCCTCAGAGATACCACTTGTATCCGAGCCGCAGTCCTCGTAAGCCTCGGAGACCATTGGTCAGCCTAAGCTGCATTCTTGGCACCACACGGTTTAGGAGTCCTTAAAACACGTGGGGCATTATTTATAAATGACACTTGGTCAACCGAGGGGTCAAACCGCCTAAACTTGATCAACTGTGCCCGCGGGGCCCATTTCCTCTTATCACAAATCTGGGAGTCCCTAAAGGTTCCAATATGCCTAGGACACATGTCCCGAAAGTTGGTCTGAATCGGACGGTCAGATTAGTCACGATCGTACTAATCGGACGATTACTATAAACTTAGCCCTAGGGTTGGCATTTCTGAGTATCCGGACTCCATTTTCAGGATCCGTTGAATCCTATAGAATCCTGCAATTACCTAGATCAACATATATGAAATTAATTATGATCCAAAGGTTCAAACGTATCAAACCCGGAAATCGTACAATAGGCAAGATCCGTTCAGGGTTCAAACGTTATCCGAATTGGAATCCGAAAGTACCTAAGTGCTCTTGAGAACCAAGAGATCATTTCAGGGTACAATGCCCTTCTGCTCCAAGTCCCAAGCGTCGCCACACGCGCCGGCAACATGTGGGTGTCCAAAGCGATATTGATCCCTGAAAATTTCAGAATCATGGGTCACCCTCCCGGCTATAGGTCTTACTCGATGAGTGGAGCATTTTATTTAACTACACGGAGGTCCAATTTGGACGGCAACCGGCAGAAATTTCACTTTGAAATCCGACTAAAAGCTAAGTTCAAAATCGAATTCCAAAACGCCACAATTGTTCAAATCCTACACAACAGGCAGCTAGAGCAGGGAAAAAGAGGAAGAAACCTCACATGATCCACCAGAATTGGGCGGCGACTGCGGCAGCGCAACGGCGGGAATGGACCGGTTCAAACCAGTCGAAACTACCGGCAAATCTGAGCTCTCCGATCAGGGAAAGTGGCGGGCCGGAGTTGAGAGAATCGAATAGAGAGAGAGGGACAACATCGTAGAGAGAGAGAGAGAGAGAGAGAGAGAGAGAGAGAGAGAGAGAGAGAGAGGTCTATGCGCGTAGGGGAAGGGAGAGAGGTTTTAAAATTTGACCTGACAAATTTGACCTGACAAAAATTCAACTTTTACCCTAATAAAATATTCTGGGGGCATAATGGTCTTTTATTAGAATAAATTAATAATTAAATATTAATTTAGGATAAGGTTGTTACAAAATGAGAGAATGAGAACAATACTTGTTGTTGACAAAAGGAGAGGAGAAGATGTTGTTGCCAAGTTGCCACCAAATAGAGGGAGAATTTGACCCCAAAAAAAAAATAGGGTGAAAGAAACTTGCTGCTATCGAGTAGCAATGAAAGAGAGAGGGAAATAAGAAGTCTAATAGCCAAAAAATAAGGAGATAGAAGATATGGGACCACCTGGATGGCCAACATAAGTGTAGAGTTTATTTTTAATTTTTTTAAAAAAATTGGGATGAGCCTATAGCACATGTAGGTGTTTTTTTTTTTGGTTGGAAAAATTTGGGCTGGGTAGGCATTGAGCCTGCCCTGTGCATAGCACCACCCTTGGTTGAGTTTCAATGGTGGTGATGTGAGGACTCTTGGACTCATGTGAAAAAAATATGAAGCCTTCCTTTTCAAATCAGAATTTTGTTATGTCAGATCTACATTGGACAACAGGCTAAGGCGCAATGGATTGAAGAGTGCGAAAACAACAATTATTTGGAGAGTTTGTATGCAATTCTGTGTTTTGGAGGGTGACAATGAGGTTGGGTGATGACAGTGGCGATGGAGGTGGTCTGACGGTCGTGGTGGTGGTTGTAACAACCCAATCCTTAATTAATTTTAAATTAATGAATTATTCTAGGAAAAGATTATTTTTTCCCCCGGAATATTTTAATATGTATAAAAGTTGACTTTTTGACCGGGAAGGCATTTGGAGATTCTGATTGGACCATAGCGTAGAGCACGTCGAGATGAGTCCGTAGACACGAAGTGGGATCAAATCGGAGTTGTAATGTTGCGTAGATACAGCTGCACCAAAATGGATTCAGTTGTATCCTCAACTTGTGATACTCGCAAGTGCACGAACCGTTGGTAGTTTAGCGTATGTAAGTGCGAGGTCGATTCCACAGGGATTGGTGATTGAATGATCCTGTTTAGTTTTCCTACACAAAATAGAAATGAAAACAAAAGAACATAAAATAAGGATTTTGTATAACACTTGAGAACATGGAGAATTTGGAAGAGAGTGTTTGAGAAGCTTTGAGGATTTTTGAAGAGAATGTATTTGAGAGCATGGGAAATTTGGAAGAGAAAGGAAAGTTTTGGGGAAGCTTGAGGATTTTGGAAGGGAATGTGTTTGAAAGCTTTAGAGAATTTGATGAAGGAAATGGGAGAAGTGTTTGGGAAGTGTTTGGAGAAGAGAGTGTTTGAAGAATTTAGAAGAAGAGAAAGGAAAAGTGTTTGAGATTTAGTACAAAGAAAATTTAGTATAATGATCTTATTACAACAATTGAGAACTACAAAGGGAAACTAAGAGAATTTGAGGGAGAGAAGGGAAGGGAGCTCTAGAGAAGTGTTTGAGAGCTCCCCCCCTTGGGGTGTGTTTACAAGCTTAGAGAACTTCCCTATTTATAGGCCTAGGGGAAAATGAAAATCTGAATATACAATTAAATTCACTAACCACACTAACTTCACCTAACACACAACACTTAATTCACCAACCTAACCTAACACACAATTGCATTTGAAAACAATTCCTCTTGTCTTTAGGCTTAGTGTTGCATCATCCACTTCAACATCTTTCAATTCATTTGGTTGCTGCAAAATTCCACTCAATTATAGGAATTGAATATGCTTCACCTAACTTCCCCACAATCAATAACACCTCATGCATATGTCATGCATGACAATGCATTGCAGTCTTTTTTTGGGCTCGTTTTGGGCTTGTTTCTCCATCCATAAAATTCTGGAAAAATATGGATCTTGAAGCTCTTGGCCTTATATTTCCAAGCATATGCAGCCCAACTCAAGGAAAAATTGGGAAGGCCTTCAAATGTGATTTTTCGCCCAGTAACGCAGATGCTGCCGAATTTGACCTTAAGTTGCCAAAACATGTATAACTTTCTCTAGAAGACTCGGAATCATGAACCGTAAAATTCTACAGAAAATAGACTTCCGTATCTTTCCAATGATGTATGGCTCATTATCTGGTTCTTCTTGAGTAAGTACAGTCCAATCCGTGAAGTTGACTGATCTGCAGACACCGTTTTAAGCTAATTTGTCTCCAAAATACAATTAGTGAGTCTCAAGCTTATTACACTGAAACAAACACAAAACTTATTAAAAGCACAAGTTTAACTCAAAAACATAACCAAATCATAAGTTAAAAGGGTACAAAATGATATATAATTATGCACCGATCAAATACCCCCAAACCTAGATTTTGCTAGTCCTCGAGCAAAACAAAAGGAAAACAAAGATAAAAAAAACAAATAAGAAGTTAACTAGACCACTTTCGTAGGTAACTCGATTGCATTTAGCGTATGCAATAAGCCTTTAAACCTCTAGGCATCCCTAGTAGGAGGAGTTGTGTCTCCTGAGGGTTTAACAGATACGAATACCCACAAACGTTTGACTAATTTCTACAAAACAAAGTAGTTAGAAAACCTATTAGAATTTGTTAGTCCTTAAGCAAAACCAAAAACAAAAACAATTACAAAAATAAAAAGAACTCAAAACAATCTTTCCGAACATTTCTGAAGAGAAATGACTCATGCACATGACTCAAAAGTTTTATTAATAAAAGCTCCATTTTAGACATTATTCACAAGGTGGCAAAGTTCAAAACACAACATGCTCAAAGTGTGGTAGTGTGATAGCCAAATGCAACAAATTCCCAATCTTAGTTTTCACACAATTTCAAAAATCATACAAAGCACAAGTTCAACTTCAAATCTCACTAAAGTTGTCCTCTCACAAATGAATCACTCGGAAGAGGGTTACAATGCAACACTCAGTTATAAACATGAGATTAGAGTTAAACCATAAAGGCTTAACTCGAAATAGAAAGATGAAGAACTTGCATTAAAATGATCTCAAGAAGGATGCCAAACACTTAAAAGTAGAAGAATGAATGCAATTCAACCACATGACATTTAAGATCAATTTAGGTCTTTAACATAGGTTGTAATGGGGCCAAGGGTGTAAGGTGAGTAAGAAATGAAGGGTATGGATAAAACAAAGTCCAAGGAACCCAAAATATAAGAGCATAAAACAATTGTGTACAAGACTTCGAATCATCACAATGAGAATTTATTTTTTTACGCGATCAAAACTCCTTATACCTTCATTTACAATGATTCATACTCCTTTATTGAACAACCACCAATTTATTTTGAAGACCCAAAAATGGAAATTCAATCAATCACCACTTAATCACAACTTTACTCTTTTCTTTCACCAATTGTGTGAATATATATATTTTTTGAAATGTAACACCTCTTCCCAAACTTAGTATGAAAAACACATCCCAATTAAAGCTCATGAGTTCCTTTGAAAGGTAAATATTTGTTTTTCAGGCTAAGGCGAGGAAATATAATTGGTAAATGAAAGAAAAGGTTTACATGTAGACTCAAAATGGTTAACAATGGAAAATCATGCTTAAGCATGCATAAGGTTAGCTTGAAAGGCACAAACGATCCAAAGAGGGCCTTAATATCATTTCTTAAATGTCATGAAATCAAATTGCATAAGAATGAATGACTTTTAAGTGTTCAACCAAATCAATGAATAATGAGATCAAACAACAACTTAGATGACAAGAAAATAAGAGTATGTTTTTAACACTCATGAAATGAAGTACAAGGCTCAAAAGCTCACTTTATATGGTTGGTTATAGAAGTCTAATTTATGCTTCATACAATTCTTTAGATCATGCAAATCCTTTAATTGGAAAATTATGAAACAAATGGCAAGTGCAAAGGTTTCGAACATATCATGCTAGAACAATGCCAAATTTTATTTATTTATTTTTAAAATTAAATTTTTACTCTTTGTTTTTTATAAATTATTATTTTTTAAAAATAAAATGAAATCCAATTTTCATTTAAGTCATGCAACATTTATCACAATCTCAGCATATGTGTTCGGAAAGTGACTCAAAAACAAAATAAAAATAAAAATAAAAGCAAGACTCAAAAATAAAATAAAAATAATAATAAAACAAGCAAATAAAAAAATTTAAATTAAGGAAAAACCAAATTTACATGCTAAACTCTAATACCCCCAAACCTAGAAATGAACATTGTCCTCAATGTTTAAAAATTAGCCACAAACAATGTCATAACAAGAAATGAAAGGTACTAAAGTAAATAAAAATCATAAAACACACAAGAATTAAAATACACAAATAAAATACAATAATTACAAAAATAAAAATTACAAAACAAACAAATAAAAATAATAAAAATAAAAAATAAAAAATAAAACGAAACAGTAAAACAATCAAAACAGGTAAGCCCTAAACAGACAGTCTTACGCAAACTAAAACCCAATTTCATTTTTTTGAAAGCCCAAAGCCCACAATGAAATTAACCCACCAACGGTAAAACCTGACCCAAAATGAAATCCGAAGCCCACACGTTTCAATTTTTTTATTTTTTTTTTACATTTTTTTATTTTTTTTTTTTTTTTTGAAGCGCGAAGGCAGGATTTATGAAAAGAGATAATGTGGTCCTTGATGTTTCGGCAGAGCGAGACACGTGTTGACAAGTAGAGGCACCGTATTTTTCACAAGCGGAAATTACGGGCTCATGGAAAGGCGCGAAGATTTTCCTGAACGTGTCCGTTAGAGAAAGACACGTCGTGATAAATGAGTTGGATGTGGTTGGAAAGAGAGAAGGTGGTGGGACTCGAGGAATGCTGGAGATTCAGAAATTGCTAGACGTTGCAATGGCTAGGGTTTGTTAAAGACTATGTCTATAAGAAGGAAAAAGAAGGGAAAACACACAAACTCAAAAACACAAAAGAGAAAAGAAGCAAGAAAAAGAAAAAAAAGTGAGAAATCAAATGGCCTCTAACTACCCATTTTCGTTGGATCTCAACCTAGCTCCACCGACTCAAACATGGGGCCAAGCAGTGGCACTAGTGTGGGTACCCTACTTTGCCTCCGCAAGGGGGCCTGTGACTGTCAATGACTCAATACTCCTGGACAACGATGTTGCCATTGGAGTGGCAGAAATTTAGTGACACCTAAAGATATACGTGTGTTCGGGACAAGGGATGACAACTGGGTCACGAGTGATGCCCTGGCACTGAGCCTGAGAGTACAGCATGTGTTGCAAGTTTGGGTCATCGCCTACTGCGAAGTCCCATGAGGTAGAGATTCTGAAAGGTCAGTTAGCGGCGGAGAGAAGTATGGTTGAAGAGTGTCAGAGTGCTATAAAAAGCTTGAAAAGGGAGAGGGCAAGGATAGTGGAGGTGAATCGACACCAGCTAGAAGTATTGCGGGACGAGAATAAAAGCCTATCAAAGATGGTAGAGTTGTATTCTCGTGACATGAGAAAAGCTGGAGGACCTAGACCGACCGGGTAAAAGCAAGCAAGTAGATCGCGAGAGTAGTTATGCTCAAGCTAAGATTGCGATCTTTGGGAGCTCAAGTGGTGAGCCCCAAGAGGCTGTGAAGCCCCGGAAGAGGACAGCCAGAGGGCCAAACTCAAAGCTCCTATGGTCGAGACACCTAGCGCGTGAAGAAATGATTTCTACTGTTTTTATTTTTTTAGTTGTTTTTGTTTTTGTTATTTTTGTTTTAGAAATAAAAGAGTAAAGTTGCAGAAGGAAAAAGAAAGAGACAAAGAAAACACACTTCCCACTTAAATCAAACAAAAACGACAAACGGAAAAGAAAGCACATTTCCCTAACTAAAATAAAACAAAGATGATAGCCGAAAGGGAAAGGCAAAAACACAAAGCTCTAGAAAATAAAAGTAACATGCAAAAACATAAAATCAGAAAACACAGAAGTAAAAAGAAAAGTAAAGTGAAAGTAAAGGTGCTCCCCTTGAAGCGATTAGGTCGAGCATGCCCGGGAAATCCGAAATGGTGTTGGCTCTCTCTCAGTCAGCATATGCCTATTTAAACTACATCTCTCCAAGCGGATGATACCCAACATTTCTTCCTGCAAACTCAAGGAAAAACATCAAAAAAATTCAGAAGCAAAACAAATGGCATCCTCATGTACTCACCTTGATGATCTCAACCTTGAGCTTTCACTTGCACCACTGAATGCCCAGATAAGGGCTCCTCCAAATCCTGTCTTCCCAAACTCCACATATCATCACGGTACGGCCTCAAACTTTGCTGAGGTAATACCGAACTTTTCTGAGGCAGTGCCGAATGAGAGCAGTGCTGCTAGGCAGCATGATTGGTACTAAACTCACATCGGCAGATCATCTACATGTTGCACAGAGGTCCAACAAGGCTGCAGTGGAGGAGTCCCACAATTTAACGGTGCTCCATGCGGTCTCGGCTACCAATTTGGGCATGCGATTAATGGCAAGGACACGGGAGTGTGCCGCGCTGAGCGAGGAAGTAGCTTCCTTGAAGGCTATGGTGGCGGACCTCCAAAAGCGGCTCTCCTGTGCCAATCAGCATATGGAAGCATTGCAGAAAAAGAATGAGGACCATGTGGAGCTACTGCAAATTCTGCAAGTGCGAGAAAATAGAGGCATGCCATGAAGATGAAGATGAAGATGAAGAAGATGAAGATGAAGATGAAGAAGATGAAGATGAAGATGAAGAAGAAGAAAATGATGATGATGTTGTTTTTTAATTCACTTGAATGTTTTTTTGTTTTGTTTTGTTTTGTTTTTTGTTTTGTTTTTTTTTTTAAAGTGAAATAAAGTTTGTTTGTTTGTTTTTTATTTTTAACACTTAGAAATAAACTAACCAACCAAACCACGTAAATAAATACATAAACTAACTTAACAAAACAAAAACAAAAGCAAAAGCTCAACAGAAAAGAAAACAAAGAAAATAATATAATAAAAAAACTTAATTTAAAAACACACGAATATACAAGCAACTCACGGATGACCGGTTAAGGGCCTCAGAAAACACAGCCAGGGGATCGGGGAAGGTTGGAGGGGTCACAATGGTCCCGCTTAAAACCCAAACTTCTTAGACACCGAAGGTGTCGCCTAAAGAACTCCTAGACACTGTATTGACGGAAGTGCTTCCTGGAGTTACCATAAGTCAGCTCATATGAAAAATCTTTTTTAATTTTTTTTTAATTTTTTATTAAAAAGAAACAGAAATTTAAAATAATAACAAGTAAAGAGAAAGGATTGAAATGCTCCCCCTTGAAGCGATTAGGTCGACCGTGATGCATTTGGAGGTCGCGACTTCTCCCACTGCTCCACACTTCCCATTCTTATGACTGAGGTTGCCATCTCTCTCCATTTTTATTAAGCTGTCATAAATTGCTAAAACAAACACACAAACTTGAAAATGGAATTAAAAGGGTTAGGAAATAAAAGGAAAATCAACACACATCCAATTTCATGCTTCAAAGCAACAAGCAACAAAGTAAATTAAACTAGTTTATGAAGTTCGTTCTTTCTCAAATATGATTATCCATATGGTGTGTGGTTTTAATCAAGTATTCAGAACAAGCATTTAGCTATGGTGTTTAGTCTAAACACAAATTCCGAACCCATTAAGAATAAGAAGAACAATAGAGAACTAAGTAGAATTTAAACATGGTGTTTGTCTTCAATATCTACCCATTCATTCACTAATCAGTCCAAGAGTCATATGGTGTTTATGTAAACTTGAACAAGGTATTTAATTAAGAGCAAGTGAATGAAACCATAAACTAGAAATAATCAACATGCTACTTGAACCTTTTTCTTGTGTTGTGTAAGCTGGGACTCAAACCCAGTTCTCTTGCTTGTCAGGCAATTGTCCTTGTCTGTTGGACTACAAACACAACTTGTCAATTAACGTCATTAACTTTAAAACATGAAACTGTCTAGTTATATACAAAAAATAAAAATAATAAAAAGTAAGAAAACCAAATAGAATCAAACAATGTTACCGATCCCGGCAACGGCGCCAAAACATGTTGCGTAGATACAGCTGCACCAAAATGGATTCAGTTGTATCCTCAACTTGTGATACTCGCAAGTGCACGAACCGTTGGTAGTTTAGCGTATGTAAGTGCGAGGTCGATTCCACAGGGATTGGTGATTGAATGATCCTGTTTAGTTTTCCTACACAAAATAGAAATGAAAACAAAAGAACATAAAATAAGGATTTTGTACAACACTTGAGAACATGGAGAATTTGGAAGAGAGTGTTTGAGAAGCTTTGAGGATTTTGGAAGAGAGTGTATTTGAGAGTATGGGAAATTTGGAAGAGAAAGGAAAGTTTTGGGGAAGCTTGAGGATTTTGGAAGGGAATGTGTTTGAAAGCTTTAGAGAATTTGATGAAGGAAATGAGAGAAGTGTTTGGGAAGTGTTTGGAGAAGAGAGTGTTTGAAGAATTTAGAAGAAGAGAAAGGAAAAGTGTTTGAGATTTAGTACAAAGAAAATTTAGTAGAATGATCTTATTACAACAATTGAGAACTACAAAGGGAAACTAAGAGAATTTGAGGGAGAGAAGGGAAGGGAGCTCTAGAGAAGTGTTTGAGAGCTCCCCCCTTGGGGTGTGTTTACAAGCTTAGAGAACTTCCCTATTTATAGGCCTAGGGGAAAATGAAAATCTGAATATACAATTGAATTCACTAACCACACTAACTTCACCTAACACACAACACTTAATTCACCAACCTAACCTAACACACAATTGCATTTGAAAACAATTCCTCTTGTCTTTAGGCTTAATGTTGCATCATCCACTTCAACATCTTTCAATTCATTTGGTTGCTGCAAAATTCTACTCAATTATAGGAATTGAATATGCTTCACCTAACTTCCCCACAATCAATAACACCTCATGCATATGTCATGCATGACAATGCATTGCAGTCTTCTTTTGGGCTCGTTTTGGGCTTGTTTCTCCATCCATAAAATTCTGGAAAAATATGGATCTTGAAGCTCTTGGCCTTATCTTTCCAAGCATATGCAGCCCAACTCAAGGAAAAATTGGGAAGGCCTTCAAATGTGATTTTTCGCCCAGTAACGCAGATGCTGCCGAATTTGACCTTAAATTGCCAAAACATGTATAACTTTCTCTAGAAGACTCGGAATCATGAACCGTAAAATTCTACAGAAAATAGACTTCCGTATCTTTCCAATGATGTATGGCTCATTATCTGGTTCTTCTTGAGTAAGTACAGTCCAATCCGTGAAGTTAACTCAAAAACATAACCAAATCATAAGTTAAAAGGGTACAAAATGATATATAATTATGCACCGATCATGTAACAAAAGAGATACGATCGAAAAACCCTCAGTGGAAAACTTGTAAATATTTTGAAATTGGATTTTAGAAAAACCTTGGAACTTTCTCTCTCCTCACGCGTGCACTCAGACCTCTCTCTCTCTCTTTAATTCTCTCAACTCCGGCCATGGAAAGGGCTGGCACCTGGTCCCAATCGATCCGGCTCGACGCCACCATCACGACCCGCCACTTTTCCCAGCCGGAGAGCTCGAGATTCGCCGGCGGTTTGGACTGGTTTGAATCGGTCCATTCCCGCTGTCATGCTGCCGCAGTCGCAGCCCAATTCCAGTGGATCAAGTGAGGTTTCGTCCTCTTTTTCCATGCTCTAGTTGCCTGTTGTGTAGGATTTGAACAATTGTGGCGTTTTGGAATTCGATTTTGAACTTAGATTTTGGCCGGATTTCAAAGTGAAATTTCGGCCGGTTGCCGTCCAAATTGGACCTATAGCCGGGAGAGTGACCCATGATTCTGAAATTTTCACACAATTGATATCGCTTTGGAAACCCACACGCTGCCGGCTTCTGTGGCGGCGCGGGGGTACTGTCGTAGATGAGCATTGTACCCTGAAAGGATCTCTTGGTTCTCACGGGCACTTAGGTACTTTCGGATTCCAATTCGGATAACGTTTGAACCCTGAACCGATCTCGCCTATTGTGCGATTTCAGGGTTCGAGACGTTTGAACCGTTGGATCATAATCAATTTCATATATGTTGATTTAGGTAATTCCAGGATCGTATAAAATTCGACGGATCGTAAAACGAAGTCCGGATACTCCAGAAATGCCAACCTTAGGGCTAAGTTTATAGTAACTGTCCGATCGTGACTAATCCGACCGTTCGATTGAGACCAAACTTTCGGGACATATGTCCTATGCATATTAGAACATTTAGGGACTCCCGAATTTGTGACAGGAGGTCGTGGGCCGTGCGGGCCAAGTTGACCAAGTTTAGGTGGTTTGACCCCTTGGTTGATCGTGAGGCTTCCGAGGAAGTTATATCCTTTGAGAAGGGTTAGAAGGACCATGTAAACGAGTCCTGACCGGGAATGAGTTATCTTAATCAATTTATCAGAAAATTGATATATAAGGCCAGGAAATAGATTGTGAAATAAAAGGAAAGTATTGATATAAGTTTGGGATACGGTTTTTCAAACCCATCACAAGGGTACCCCCTAGTTGCTTGAAACAGTGTCATTTATAAATAATACCCCACGTGTTTCGAGGACCCCCAAACGGTGTGGTGCGAGGATGTTCTTGTAGCCCTTGCTGCTACTAGGGTTGAGGCTTCTGTGTCTGAGGGTGACTTTTAATGTTTGGCCCGTCTCATAACTGGAGTAGGAAACTTCCATGCCCTCAATTTCATTCTTGGAATTATTATTGAAAATGGTCAGCTTGATCTTCTTCTTTAGAAATATTCAGCGCTGCAGGTGCAAATGCTGGCACTGCTGAGGCTGCGAGAGGATTTCGAATGGCGGTTCTCACATCACTGAAGCATTTTAATCCAAATGACCTTGATGTGTCTGAGGGTGACTTTTAATGTTTGGCCCGTCTCATAACTGGAGTAGGAAACTTCCATGCCCTCAATTTCATTCTTGGAATTCTTATTGAAAATGGTCAGCTTGATCTTCTTCTTTAGAAATATTCAGCGCTCCAGGTGCAAATGCTGGCACTGCGAGGCTGCTAGAGGATTTCGAATGGCGGTTCTCACATCACTGAAGCATTTTAATCCAAATGACCTTGATGCGTTTGCTATGGTTAGTATATGCAATCATGATTTTTTATAACCTTTACAACCTATAAAGTACAGTCAAGTTTATGTGGAGATTTTGTTGGAAAAATGGCTCACCTAAAGATACAAGGATGTTTTGGCGCTGAAAATGGAGATTTTGAATCTGCCTAAAAGCGACCGGTCGCTGGACATTTGCGACCGGTCGTTTTTACATAAGTGAAGTCTGTAGGAAGTGAAGAGCGACCGGTCGCTATCTCCTTGCGACCGGTCGTCGATAGAGAAGCGACCGGTCTCACGCCATTTACGACCGGTCGTTTTGTCACAGAAACGAATTGAGCATTCTGTTCAAAAGCGACCGGTCGCCAGGAACTGGCGACCGGTCGTCCAGTCGTGCCTGTGACGTTTTTCTTACGTGTTTTCAACTGTGTTTTCGATGGCTATCGCTTTCCACATGATTTCAGAGGCTTTGTGGGTCACTTCTGAGGTGTAAGAACGTTGACTACCTGCTGGATAGTTGGGATAGCACTCATGGCTAATTGGTTATCTTATTTCAAAGATATCACTCTCTCTTTTCTGGTGTAAGTGGGAGGAGGCTGAGTGGAATGTTATTTACCTACTTGATCTGACATTTAGTCTAAGTTATTGACTAAAGGAGGAACGTGGAGGACAAAGATGGTGCCTTATCCTATGTCCATTGGCTTGTGTAGGAAATGGGGTGAAGTAAGATAACACAAGAGGAGAAAACAAGTTGAATAATTGTAAGTGGTATAATCTGGAATTCTGAGTTGTTAGAGTTTTGAGTCTTCAGCTTTGTCAAGAGAGCCAAGGGGAGAGCAAGAGAGTTCTCTAAGTGTATCAAGGAATTGAGCAAGGGTGAGAGAGAAACAGATTGTGAGGGTAGTGTTCTAAGGGGGTTTCCTTTTGTAAACCAAAGTTGTAACCTATCTTCATTAGTGAAATTTCTCAAGGTGATCACCAAAGAGGATGTAGGCAATTTGCTGAACCTCTATAAACACTTGTGTCATTTGTGCTTGGTTAATTTGTGTGTGTGTGTAAGACTCATCCATCATTGAGTTCTTTGTCTAAAGTCCATCAACAACAAGATCTTTAAGGGCAGTGAATTTATCAGAAATTCACAACAAGTGGTATCAAGAGCTGTGTTTGGCAGCTGGAACTAGTTCTTCTCTTGGAGTGCTAGTGTGTTGAAGATGGCAAGTGACTTAGAAGCTGAGAGTGGTAGCAGTTCACATCATGTGAAGCAACCACAGGTAGCAAGCATGAAGGTGGAGTTAAAGCCTTTCACAGGGAAGGAGAACTTCACTCTTTGGCAACGAAGGATGAAGTCAGCTCTTACACAACAACAACTCCATGTTGTGTTGGTTGGCAAGGAGAAGAAGCCAGCAAGCATGACGGATGATGAGTGGGGAGTTCTTGACGAGTTAGCCAGAGGAGCCATCGAAAACTATCTCTCCGATGAGGTGCTCATCAACGTGATAAAGGATACGGCGAAGCAAACATGGGAGAAGCTCGAAGAAATGTTTGCAGGGAAGTCGTTGTCCAACAAGCTCTTCCTCAAGGAAGAACTCCTGAATCTTAAGATGGAGGAGGGAGGAAATCTAATGGAACATCTAAGTAGTTTCAATAGATGTGTTGCTGACTGCAGAGAATGGATGTGAATTATAGTCCGGAGGATAAGGCTCTTATGTTGTTGACATCCTTACCTCCGTCCTATAAACATTTCCGGACCACTCTTATGTTCGGGAAGGTTACTCTTGATTTTGAGCCTGTGGTGCAAGACATCATGACACACCATAGGATGACTCAACGTTCGGGAGAAAACTCTCAAGGTGAAGGTCTAGTTGCAAAGACCGGAGAGAGAGGCCGTTCAAAGAAGCGTGATGGCAAGAAAGGCAATAGAGGAAGGTCCAAATCCAAGGCAAAGGAAGGTTGTTTCGAGTGTGGGTCAAAGGAGCACTGGAAAAGAAATTGCCCCATATGGAAGGAGAAGAAGAACAAAGGGAAGAATGCAGCAAACACAGCTGAGTTTGTCACTGAGAGTGATGGTGAGCTTTTGTGTGTTAATAGCAATGTTAAAACAAATGCATTGGCTAATTCTTCAAGGTGTTCCTCTTGCAATTGGATTTTGGATTCTGGGTGCTCATATCATATGTGCTCAAACAAGGAGTGGTTTGACACGTATGAGAAAGAAGATAGCAGTGAAGTGATGATGGGGGATGGCTCAATGTGTAGAGTCAAAGGCACCGGTACAATCAAGGTGAAGATGCATGATGGGGCTGTTAGGACACTTGGAATGGTAAGGCACATTCCAAAGTTGCGTAAGAATCTCATTTCCCTTGGAACTCTTGATAAGAATGGTTATTCATTCAAAGCAAATGGAGGGAAACTCATAGTCTCAAAAGGTTCACTTGTGATTATGAAGGGAGAAATTCAACCTAACTGTCTATATAGGTTGTGTGGTACAACAATCATAGGTGGAGCAGCTGTATCTACAAGCAAGGACTCGGAAGATGAAACTCAGCTTTGGCATTTGAGGCTAGGGCACATGAGTGAGAGGGGCATGCAGGAACTACACAAAAGAAAGTTGTTGAAAGGTGTTCAAAGTTGCAAGCTTGAGTTCTGCAGATTTTGTACCATGGGAAAGCAATCAAAAATAGCTTTCAAGCAGCGAAACAAAGAGGAAGAAAGCACAGGTGTGCTAGATTATATTCACACGGATGTATGGGGGCCATCACCGGTTAAATGGAAGGGTGGAGCTCGCTATTTTGTGACTTTCTTGGATGATTTTTCCAGGAAGGTTTGGGTCTACTTCATGAAGGAGAAATCTGAGGTCTTCACCAAATTCAAAGAGTGGAAGGCGGAAGTAGAGAACCTAACCGGAAGAAAGATCAAGATCCTAAAGAGTGACAATGGTGGTGAATATAAAGACAGCAAGTTCCTTGAGTTTTGTAGAAGTGAAGGCATTAAAAGGCACTTTACCGTAAAGAAGACACCCCAACAAAATGGAGCTGCGGAGAGGATGAACCGAACTCTCATGGAGCGTGAGAGATGTATGAGAATTCATGCAGGATTGCCCGAATCTTTTTGGGCAGAAACGGTTAACCACGCTGCCTATTTGGTTAACCGATCGCCTTCAAGAAATCTTGAGTTCAAATGTGCAGAGGAGGTATGGTCTAATAAGTCAATTGATTATTCGAATCTTAAGGTGTTTGGATGCAGTGCATATGCACTTATTCCTAGTGATGAAAGATCCAAGTTGAAGCCAAAGTCTCTTGAATGTATTTTCATTGGATTTGAGAGTGGTGTGAAGGGCTACAAGCTATGGGATCATGTGAACCACAAGAAGATACTCAGCAGAAATGTTGTGTTTGATGAGAAGACCATACCTATGAACAAAGTCAAGAATTCAGAGGCAAAGGAGGATGTTGTTGAGAAAGAAACAACCATTGAAGTTCCACTCAAGAAGGTGTCAAGAAAGACTTCTCAGAAACAGCCAACTGAAGACGTTTAAGGAGGAGGTGGAGTCTGACATTGAAGAGGAAGAAGCTGGGCAGCATCAACAACACACTCAAGAAGAAGAAGAGGCTCAAGAACAGGTGGAGCCATCATCTATAGCTCTGGTCCAGGCCCAAGAGAACCATCAAACCACCTCAAAGGTTTGGATGGGAGATGGATGCAGTTCACTATGCCCTAAATGCTAGTGAAGAAGAACCAACCACGTTCCAAGAGGCTGTTGAGAACAAGGAACGGGAAAGTTGGATGGAAGCTATGATGCAAGAGATGGAATCTCTACACCAAAACTCAGTTTGGGAGTTAGTTCCTAAACCCAAAGGTCGCAAGGTTATTGGCTGCAAATGGGTGTTTAGGAAGAAAGAAGAAATGCATGAGAAGGGTGCCACCTTATTCAAAGCTCGGTTGGTGGCAAAAGGATTCTTGCAAAAGGAGGGAGTTGATTATGATGAAATCTTCTCTCCGGTGGTGAAACATACTTCTATACGGCTACTACTCTCCATAGTAGCACAAGAGGACATGGAGGTGGAGCAAATGGATGTGAAGACTGCTTTCCTTCATGGTGAATTGGAGGAAGACATCTACATGAGCCAACCTCAAGGGTTCATTGAAGCAGGGAAGGAAAATCTGGTTTGTAGGTTGAAGAAGTCTTTATATGGGCTGAAGCAATCTCCAAGACAGTGGAATAAATGCTTTGATTCTTACATGATGAAGATTGGGTATAGAAGATGTGAATCTGATTGTTGTGTTTACTCTCATGCATTCAAGGATGGTAACTTCATCCTTTTGCTTCTTTATGTTGATGACATGCTAATTGCATGTAAAGACATGTCAAAAATCCAGAATTTGAAGACATTGCTTGGAAGGGAGTTTGACATGAAGGATCTTGGTGCTGCACAAAAGATCCTAGGAATGGAGATAAGGAGAGGCAGAAATGAAGGCAAGTTGTGGCTGTCACAAAGCAAGTACATTTCCAAGGTACTTGAAAAGTTCAATATGATGGATTGCAAGCCGGTGTCTACTCCTTTGGCGGAGCATTTTAAGTTAAGTGCTCAGCTATGTCCTTCTACGGAAGAAGAGAAGGAATATATGAGTAAAGTTCCATATGCAAGCTTGGTAGGGTGTCTCATGTATGCAATGGTTTGTACACGCCCCGACTTAGCTCAAGCCGTAAGTGTGGTGTCAAGGTATATGGCGAATCCTGGAAAGCAACATTGGGCAGCAGCAAAATGGATTCTCAGGTACTTGAAGGGCACCAAAAGGCTTGGGATATTGTTTGAAAGACAACAAGGAAAGGCATGTGTGTCGGGGTTTGTAGATTCTGATTATGCTGGAGATCTTGACAAGAGGAGATCCACCACAGGATATGTCTTCACTTGTGGTGGAGGACCGATTAGTTGGAGAGCAGTGTTACAATCGGTTAGTGCCTTGTCTACTACGGAAGCGGAGTATATGGCTTTAACGGAAGCTTCAAAAGAAGCGGTATGGCTGAAGAGATTGGCAAAGGAATTCGGGATAGCTCAAGACTTGGTGGTGATTCAAAGTGACAGTCAAAGTGCTATATGCTTAGTAAAGAATCAAGTGTTCCATGGAAGGTCCAAACACATTGATGTGAGATACCACCGGATAAGGGATTGGGTGAATGATGGAGACATTACTGTAATGAAGGTTCATACGAAGGAGAATGCTTCAGATTGTCTAACAAAGCCAGTCACAACAGCAAAGTTCAAGCATTGTTTGAGCTTGCTCAATCTTGTTACATGCTAAAGATTGAGGTGGTGTTCTTGAGAGTTATTAGGACGATTCTAAGACATTACAGATGTCCTAGAAGGCAATGATGTCCACAAGGAGTATTAGGCTCGCCATGGTGGAGATTGTTGGAAAAATGGCTCACCTAAAGATACAAGGATGTTTTGGCGCTGAAAATGGAGATTTTGAATCTGCCTAAAAGCGACCGGTCGCTGGACATTTGCGACCGGTCGTTTTACATAGAAGTCGAAGTCTGTAGGAAGTGAAGAGCGACCGGTCGCTATCTCCTTGCGACCGTCGTCGTCGAGAGAGAAGCGACCGGTCTCACGCCATTTACGACCGGTCGTTTTGTCAGAGAAACGAATTGGAGCATTCTGTTCAAAAGCGACCGGTCGCCAGGAGTGGCGGCGTCGTACGTCCAGTCGTCCTGTGACGTTTTTCTTACGTGTTTTCAACTGTGTTTTCGATGGCTATCGCTTTCCACATGATTTCAGAGGCTTTGTGGGTCACTTCTGAGGTGTAAGAACGTTGACTACCTGCTGGATAGTTGGGATAGCACTCATGGCTAATTGGTTATCTTATTTCAAAGATATCACTCTCTCTTTTCTAGTGTAAGTGGGAGGAGGCTGAGTGGAATGTTATTTACCTACTTGATCTGACATTTAGTCTAAGTTATTGACTAAAGGAGGAACGTGGAGGACAAAGATGGTGCCTTATCCTATGTCCATTGGCTTGTGTAGGAAATGGGGTGAAGTAAGATAACACAAGAGGAGAAAACAAGTTGAATAATTGTAAGTGGTATAATCTGGAATTCTGAGTTGTTAGAGTTTTGAGTCTTCAGCTTTGTCAAGAGAGCCAAGGGGAGAGCAAGAGAGTTCTCTAAGTGTATCAAGGAATTGAGCAAGGGTGAGAGAGAAACAGATTGTGAGGGTAGTGTTCTAAGGGGGTTTCCTTTTGTAAACCAAAGTTGTAACCTATCTTCATTAGTGAAATTTCTCAAGGTGATCACCAAAGAGGATGTAGGCAATTTGCTGAACCTCTATAAACACTTGTGTCATTTGTGCTTGGTTAATTTGTGTGTGTGTGTAAGACTCATCCATCATTGAGTTCTTTGTCTAAAGTCCATCAACAACAAGATCTTTAAGGGCAGTGAATTTCTCAGAAATTCACAGACAGATTTCAGATTGAACATGGTTATTAGGTCAATGTAATACTAGATCATTTAGCTATTTTACCTCAATCCAGGCTATAAAATATATTTATAACTTACATTTATTCTTATCTTTACACTACATTTTTCACAGGTCTACAATCATTTCGACATGAAACATGCAACGGCTGCTCTTTTGGAGTCACGAGCACAGCAGTCATCGGAGCAGTGGTTCAGCCATTATGACAAGGATCAGAATGAAGACCTTTTAGACTCCATGCGCTATTACATTGAAGCTCCTGAAGTTCACAAATCCATTTATGCTGGCAACAAAACACACAGAGCATGCGCTCAGGCTTCCCTTGTGTCTCTTCAAATTCAAATGCCTGATTTTCGGTGGCTGTACCAAATCTGAAACCAATGCCAGGCAGGCCATTATTGAGCAGTCGGGCCCTCATTGTTCCTGAAGCCTATGGTCCTAACCACCCGAGTGAGTGGGCTTTGGTACTTTGGAACCAGATGCTCAAACCGGGAAGTCCTGGAAGAGTTTGTGGCTGAATTTGTGGCTGTGCTTCCTCTCCAA